>JAKTWT010000007.1:0-414432 GCA_030582155.1 Hansenula lynferdii
TTTTCCCAGATGGTATTCCAATCATGTCTGTTGAAGTTTTAGCTACTTCAGGTTGGGCTAAATACTCTCATGAACAATTTGGTATTGATAGATTTGGTGCTTCTGGTAAAGCTGGTGATGTTTATAAATTCTTTGAATTTACCCCAGAAGGTATTGCTTCAAGAGCTAAAAAGACTGTTGACTTCTACAAAGGTGCTAAAGTTAACTCTCCATTAAACAAAGCTTTCTATTCAATCCACTACGAATAAATTTATTAATTTAAATGGGATTTGTTTAGTTGGGAATACAATTTATAATATAATTTTACGTATATGTTTTTGAGATTAAAAAATTAAAAAAAAATAAGTGTAGACTAGACCCACTTGTAGATTGACCTAGACCATCGGACTAGACCGACCCTCTCGGGCCTAGGTCCATATGAGATTTCGATAACTGAAAAAAACTTGACACAAATCAACTCTTCTCTTCCTATAACTCATGATTAAACAATTACCAAACCATGACACAAGATAAACAAATATCAGTAGCATTCGTCTGCTTGGGAAACATATGTCGTTCACCAATGGCTGAAGCTATTTTCACACATAAAGTTAAAACTTTGAAATTACAACAACATTTTAAAAAAATTGATTCATTCGGTACAGGAGCTTATCATGTTGGTGATACACCAGATTATAGATCTGTTCAAACATGTAAAAAACATGGTGTTCCTGTAAATCATCATGCTCAAAAATTCGAGGCAAAACATTTTAAAGAATTTGATTATGTGATTTGTATGGATGAATCAAATTTATATAATTTAAATGATAGAATTGGTAAAGGTAATGGTAAGGCTAGATTATTTGGTGATTGGAATACAAATGGTGAATTTAATCAAATTGTAGATGATCCTTATTATGGTGGTATTGATGGATTTGAATATAATTTTAAACAATGTGATTATTTCAGTGAACAGTTTTTAGCAAGAGAATTACAATTAGATGTCTAGAAATACATGAATCATTAGATTATCTTTCTATGTACGATATATTATTATAAAACAGGACTAAAATTCAGCAATTAAATCAGCATCATCACCTTGGACAATATCTTTACGACGTGATATCCAAGTATCTTCATAATCGAAATATTTCCAAAAATATTTCTTTTCACTTTGATCTTGTGTAGTTGTTATGATACTTGATGGTGGTTGAACATCTTCAAATTTTTTCCACCATTTTTTAGTGCTCTTGTTAAAAATCCAACCTCTTTTGGCCAAGACACGAGCACTTTGAATTTGAATATATTTAGCTTGATCAAAATAAAAATTATAAAACAATGTGTTTTCATCTAATTTATTCACTATTGAAGTATAACTCAATTCAGGTAATGGTTCTTGTGGATAATAAATCGATGTAGGATGAGGATTTGTTGGATAATAATTCTTTGGTCTTTCTGAATCCAATGAATCTGGACAATTCAATAATGAGTTTTCCAAAATTTTAGCAATTGTTTCAAATGGTTGTGGATTCGATAAAAATTGTTTTGTTCTTTCAAATGATGGAATTAAATCTTGGAAACCATTAGGTATCAACACTGGGGATTGAGATGGTTCACGAGTTTCACTGAGCGAGCTTATAGTCTTGGTTAATCCTGGTGGAGCAGGTGGAGGTGGTGTGGCATTATTGTTGGTAGATGATCCTGAGACGTTGTTCAATACAGGATTGGAAACTGGTGGTGTATTCGTAGAAGGTGCTTGAGCAGTCACTGGAGTTGATGCAATAGGTGCTGCAGTGGTCGATGTTGGTGTGTTGTTATTTGATTGCACACCAGCTGACAGAACTGATGAATACTTCATATCCGTCTTCAATGGAGCCACTGATGGTTTCAAACTTGTCAGTCCAGGTGTTGTATTTGGTGATGGTATATGTATACCGGTGTTTGAATTCGATGATAAACCTGGTGGTTTGGTTGTTCCATTTGGTGTATTGTTGGCCGCATTTGAAGGAAGTGATGGTTTCTTTTGTGGTGTATGATGTTGTACTGGAGGCTCTGGCTCTGGTTCAGCTTCTTCGTTTCCTTGTGGATATTCACCAACTTGACCATACATATCTTCGATGGCTTCTAATTCTAAATCATCATAAATCATATCATCTTCAATAAAATCTGGATCCTCATTTGTTTCCACATAGTATTTGATATCTTCTTGTAATGCATTGACTGGTTCACATTCAATATCACCATTCGCCAACAGTCTTAAAATTAATTCCATCTTCTCCTGATGCCAACGATTTCTTGATATCTTTTCAGTCAAATTATCAACATCTTGTTGCTTAGAGTTATCCAATTTTTTACCCTTCTTAACGGAACTATGGATTTGATCCACATTCGCTTCATATTTTTCACATTGTCTATCTAATTCATCTATTTGTTGTTGTAAAAATTCTGAAGTATCATTTTTCTCCTTCTCTTTAGGATCTATTCTTTGCATACTTAAACCTTCTTTTGAGAAAGCCTTGGTCTTCATATCCTTTTCCACCGTCTTGAATCGTTCCATTGCATTTTCAATCAGTCTTCTATTCTCCAACAAATTGTTCTTATCTTTGACTTCGTTACCACTCAACCAATTTTTAATTTGATCTCTTTGTCTTTGTAATTTCTTGATCTCTCTTTTCAAGTCACCTTCGATTTTCTCCTTTTGCGACTGACTTTCACAGTTCTGTAACTTGTCATAGTATCCGTCAAAAATCTCTAGACCTTCTTTAACTTTTTTAAAGACCTTATCGATCTCTTGTAACAACTTTCTCTGTGACATTGTTTCCACAGTATATCTGATGTAAACTCCCTTTTCGATGAAATTTCACTCAATTGAAACGCTAGTAGATATCACAGATGTCAGCACAGGTGGCGTAACGTCAGTATTCCAATAAATTTCAGTAAAAATACAACACAATTGTCTAAATATATCACCTTTAAACCCAGCTTTGTCACGTTTGTTTCCATTTCACAAATGCTTTGTCTTCCATTTCACAAATGCTTTGTCTTCCATTTTTTTGGTGAGCAAAACGCAATTCCGACTCAAACAAACCGGAAATTAAAATATTTCCCGGAATATCTGATCGAATTCCGACTTTTTTTCGAATCAGTCATAATCTTGAGGCCAAATTTCAATATTAGCGCTAGCTATATACATTTACTATTTGGCTGTTTCCAGAGCTATTTTAGTGTTTTTTTAGCTATAGTAAGTTGGTGATTATAATCTCAGAGTGGCTACCTCAAGTGGAACTGCCTCAGTTTATCCAAATATTTTGCATTGTCACTTGGTTTCTCGAGACCTGTCACTTTTTACGAACTTGATCTAACATTGACAAGATGTCTTCAGATTTACAGCATTGGGCTCAGATATTGAGCAGTCCTACACTATCAGTGCTACCTCATGACTTCATTCGTCCAGCCAACAACAAGGTTGTTGAAGCCAAACACAGCTTCTCAATCCCAGCTAAATCACTGGCACAATCTATAGTATCGCAAGTTAACGGTTCAAACGAGTTTATTGTTGGTTTATCTGTCTTTGCCGTCTTAATTTATAGACTTACCGGTGATGATGATATCGTCATCTCCACAGACTCACCAAACGGGGGTAAAGAATTTGTCATTAGAACCACAATCAGTCCAACTGTCTCATTCATTGAATTGGTTGAACAAATCACCAAGCTATATAACGATAATGTCAACAGAGCTGTCATTTATGATGATCTTTCTGAATTGATTCAAAAAGAAAATGGCTATGAATCCAAACCATCTTTATTCAGATTGAGTTTCCAATACGGTAATGGTCATCAATTTTTATCTGAATATGGTTCCATCAGAGATTTATCCATTTTTGTTAATGATGATTCATACGACGTTTATTTTAATGCTTTACTATATAAAGATGAGCGTATCTCAATCCTTGGTGAACAATTTAATCAATTTTTTGAAACGGTTGCCAAAGACGCATCAGTTCAAGTCACCAAAGTCGACTTGATTACCAAAACTCAAAAAAATATCTTACAAGATCCAACAGCAGATTTAGACTGGTCCGGATATAGAGGTGCCATTCATGATATCTTCCAAGAAAATGCAGGTAAATTCCCAGAGCGTACATGTGTTGTTGAAACACCAAGTTTTTTGACTCCAGAAAAGCAAGCTAGAGTTTTCACTTACAAACACATAAATGAAGCTTCCAACATTGTTGGTAATTATTTGGTGCAAACCGGTATCCAAAGAGGTGATGTTGTCATGATTTACTCTTCGAGAGGTGTTGATTTGATGGTTTCAGTTTTAGGTGTGTTGAAAGCCGGTGCTACATTCTCCGTTATTGATCCAGCTTATCCACCAGCTCGTCAGAACATTTATTTACAAGTTGCTAAACCAAAAGGTTTGATTGTCATCAAAAAAGCAGGTGTTTTGGATGAACTTGTTGAAAATTATATCAAAAATGAATTAGAAGTTGTTTCTCGTGTTCCACAAATCGAATTACAAGATGACGGTTCAGTTCTTGGTGGGTTAGGTTTAGAAGGTAAAGACGTTTTGTCTGCTGTTGCCACTACCCCAACTGGTGTCTTGGTTGGTCCAGACTCTAACCCAACTCTTTCATTTACTTCAGGTTCTGAGGGTTTACCAAAAGGTGTCTTGGGTAGACATTTCTCATTGGCATATTATTTCGACTGGATGTCAAAAACTTTCAACTTGAACTCTGATGATAAATTTACTATGCTTTCAGGTATTGCACATGATCCTATTCAAAGAGATATGTTTACTCCAATCTTTTTAGGAGCTCAATTATTAGTTCCAACAGCCGATGATATTGGTACCCCAGGTAAATTAGCAGAATGGATGGGCAAATATGGTGCTACTGTCACACATTTAACACCAGCTATGGGTCAATTATTGTCAGCCCAAGCCACTGCCGAGATCTCATCTTTACATCATGCCTTCTTTGTTGGTGATATCTTAACCAAGAGAGATTGTTTGAGATTACAAACATTAGCCAAGAATGTCTTTATTGTCAATATGTACGGTACCACTGAAACTCAAAGAGCTGTTTCATACTTTGAAGTTGCTTCAAGAACTCATGACCCAACTTTCTTGGAATCTCAAAAAGATGTTATGCCAGCTGGTAAAGGTATGTTGAACGTTCAATTATTAGTTGTCAACAGAAATGATACATCTCAGACATGTGGTGTTGGTGAAGTTGGTGAAATTTATGTTCGTGCTGCTGGTTTAGCTGAAGGGTATCGTGGATTACCGGAACTAAACGAACAAAAATTTGTCAAAAACTGGTATGTCGACCCGCAACAATGGATTGATCAAGATAACAAATTGAGCAAAAATGAACCATGGAGACAATTTTGGAAAGGTCCAAGAGATAGATTATACAGAACTGGTGATTTAGGTCGTTACTTACCAGACGGTAACACTGAATGTTGCGGTAGAGCTGATGACCAAGTTAAAATTCGTGGGTTCCGTATCGAATTAGGTGAAATTGATACCAACATTTCTCAACATCCTTTAGTTCGTGAAAACGTCACCTTAGTACGTAAAGATGCCAATAATGAACCAACATTGATTTCATATATTGTCCCAAAGACTGAATTGGCAGAATTGGAGAATTACAAATCTTCGGTTGAAGACTTGGCAGATAAGAATGATCATGTTGTTAGCGGTTTAGTTGGATACCGTTTATTGATTAAAGATATCAAAGCCTTCTTGAAAAAAAGATTAGCCTCATATGCCATCCCGTCAATTATCGTTCCATTCCAAAAATTACCATTGAATCCAAACGGTAAAGTTGACAAACCAAAATTACCATTCCCAACCACAGCTCAATTGGAATCAGTTGCTCAACATTCAAGTGCCGATCAAGACGATTCTCAATTCAGTGAAACAGAGGCTAAAGTTCGTGATGTATGGTTATCCGTTTTACCACAACGTCCTTCAACAATCTCACCAGAAGATTCATTCTTTGATTTAGGTGGTCACTCCATCTTGGCTACCAGAATGATTTTCGAATTGAGAAAACAATTAGTGATTGACTTGCCATTAGGTACAATTTTCAAATTCCCAACCATCAAGGCATTCGCTAAAGAAATTGAACGTGTTCAAAAAGGTGATGCTGTCGCACTTCCATTAACTGGTGCTGACTCCACCGATGACTCTGCTGAAACTAAGCCAGCTGAATATTTCAAGGATGCTCAAGAATTAACTGAGAGTGCCTTGAAAAGTTCTTATGCTTCAAGAACTGAATTCTCAAAAGATGATGAGATTAAGGTTTTTGTTACTGGTGCTACTGGGTTCTTGGGTTCATTTATCATTGCTGATTTATTAAACCGTAAATCAAACATCAAAATTTTTGCTCATGTTCGTGCTGCTGATAAATCTAAAGGTCTTGAAAGATTAAAGAAAGCTGGTTTAACTTATGGTAACTGGAAAGATGAGTTCGCATCATCTATTGAAGTTGTCTTAGGTGATTTATCTAAAGAACAATTTGGTTTAGACGATGAAGCATGGACTTCATTAACTGAAACAGTCGATGTTATTGTTCATAACGGTGCCTTGGTCCATTGGGTTTATCCATACGATAAATTACGTGATGCTAACGTCATTGGTACCATTAACGTTTTAAATTTGGCTGCCACTGGTAATGCCAAGTTCTTCTCATTTGTCTCATCAACATCTGCATTAGACACTCAACATTATGTTGAACTTTCAGATAAGTTAGTCTCTGAAGGTAAAGATGGTGTTTTGGAGTCTGACGATTTACAAGGTTCAGCTTATGGTTTAGGTTCAGGTTACGGTCAAAGTAAATGGGCTGCTGAATACATTATTCGTCGTGCAGGTGAACGTGGGTTGAAAGGTGCTATAATCAGACCAGGTTATGTTACCGGTGAAACTAAGACTGGTTCTTCAAACACTGATGATTTCTTATTACGTTTGTTGAAAGGTTGTGTTGAATTGGGTAAATACCCAAACATTACCAACACTGTGAATATGGTTCCTGTTGATCATGTTGCTAGAGTTGTTGTTGCATCTGCATTACATCCACCAAAATCTGACGAATTAGCCGTTGTTCAAGTCACTGGTCATCCTCGTGTTACCACTGTGCAATTCATTGGTGCATTAAAGAAATTTGGTTATGACATTGAATTAGAAGACTATGTTTCATGGAAGGCTTCATTAGAAAAATTTGTTGTGGAAGGTACACAAGAAAGTGCATTATACCCATTATTACATTTCGTTCTTGATGATTTACCACAAGACACTAAAGCTCCAGAATTAGATGACAGAAACGCTCGTGCTTCATTGAAGAAAGATTCTGAATGGACTGGCGTTGATTTCTCCGCTGGTAAAGGTATTGATGAAGAGCAATTGGGTATTTACGCCGCTTACTTGACTAAGGTTGGATTCTTACCATCTCCTACCAAAGCTGGTGAACCATTACCAAATATTAAAATAACAAGTGAACAATTGGAATTGATTTCATCTGGTGCAGGTTCTCGTGGTAGTTCAAATTAGAAAAAAAAATTGTATATATAGAGTAATTTACATTTGTTTTTAATGGCAGTCCCTGTAACTCTAAGCGTAAACTTCTATTAATTCATAAACAAGAATTGTAAATCAGCAGGGGTCAATCTATTAATTGCACCATCATCATGGTTTATTGTAGCGTGAATCATATTTGCCTTCTTATCTTGTAATTCTATAATTCTGGATTCAATACTATCCTCTATACAAAATCTTGTAATTTTGACAGGTCTAAATTGACCAATTCTATGCACTCTATCACCACTTTGCCATTCAACAGATGGATTCCACCATGGATCCATCAAAAACACTTGTGAAGCTTCACATAAATTCAAGGCAACACCACCTGCTTTCAAACTTACAAGAAAGACTTCGACATTGGTATTTTCCATAAAGTAACGGATTGTGTTATCTCTTTGAATTGGTGACATGGAACCTTGAAGCTTGACTGTTTGAAATCCTGCTCTTTTCAATCTCCATTCGATAAGATCCAACATACTGGTGAATTGAGAGAATACGATGGATTTGATTGTTTGTCGATCACTTCTTAATTTGTATAATTCCTCCACCAAAGCTTCAATCTTTGTGGATGATCTCCATTCACCACCCATTTTAATTCTGTTGACAATGGAACCTTTCTTGAAATCGTCATTATTGACTTCAATGGCAGGTGCAGAAAGATCGATACTCAAAGCAATGTGGCAAACTGGACATTCTAATTTCTTCTCTTCACCACCAAAACTTTCCATGTACTCTTTAATACACATACGACAGAATTTATGATGACACTTTGATTCGATTGGGTCTTCGGCTTCATCGTCACATAATTGACACACAATAACACCGTTTAGATTTTCAGTTGATAAATCGGCATTGTTCTTCACTCTTCTAAGCACTAAATCTGGATGATCAGCCAATTGTCTCATTCTTGTAATCAATGTGAAAATGTTGGCATAGTTATTCAACACAACACCTTCAGCAACATATTCATTAAATTTTCTCTTGGAATCAGAATATAAACTCTGATATAAATCCTTTTCCTCTTCGTTAAAGAAATCTCTTCTAATCTCCTCAACTCTAGGTGGCAATCCCAGATCATCAGCCCTTTCAACTTTAGTTCTTCTCAGCATGATATTTTTCAACAATGACTGAATGTTACCGAATGAAACGGCACCATCACCTTCTATACCAAATTTTTGAATATTTTTAAGCATGAAATGATTAAAAAAATTAGTATGTTGCATCGGAACATGACCACATAAATCACAATGTCTCCAATCTGCAAACTTCCACTCTTTAGATCGGCAAGGACATTTAGTACAGAAATATTGCCCAAAAGGTTCAATATCCAAGAATCTAATCAAAGAATACATCTCACCAATACGATTCTGTAATGGAGTACCGGATAGACACCATCTCTTCTGAGTTTTCAAATTGTTTGCAGCTTTAGCAGTATTACTTTGACGGTCCTTGATATTATGAGCTTCATCTAAAATAACCCTATAGAAATCCATTTGATGAAGCGCGGATTTCTCTTTAACTGTGCCGTGCTTTCTTTTGAAACCATATTGTTGCTTTCTATAAACACTTTCCAATACAGCATATGTAGTCAGCACAACATCATAATCTGCAGATCTATTTGTACCATGATACACCCCAACACTTAGTGCTCCACCCGCATATTTTTCAATTTCGTTCTTCCATTGCATCAAGGCAACAGTTGGTGCAACGACCAGGTTGGGCTTTTTCGAAGTGTCGTTCATAAATAGTGCAATGGTTTGAATAGTTTTACCCATACCCATTTCATCTGCCAATATACCACCATTATATATGCTCTCTTCTTGTTTAATTAACCAATTAAGACCTTCTTGCTGGAAAGGTAATAAATCGATAGTCATGCCTTCCGGTTGTTCTGCTCTTTCAGGTTTGATCTTTTCAGCAGAATCAAGATTTGGGAAAACATCTTTCAAGTCGGGATGCAAGTCATATAATTTACCAGTCATTCTGGTGAAATAGGGTATCTTTGGTTTTTTCTCTCTGGCTTTTCTTGGTGCTTTTGCCTTCTTTTTGGGTTTTGGTTTAGTCTCACTGAGAGGAGTATCAGAATCTTGTTTATCTTTCAACTCTTGTACCTCGTCATCAAGCTCAAAAGGCTCGATCGAGGAGCCTTTACCTTTGACACCTTTCTTAGACGAAATCACCACAATATCATCTTCGTCATCGTCAGCATCATCACCGACATCACCTTTATAATTCTCATCTCTCTCGTCGTTATACTCCTCGTAGTCATCATCAAGTTCCTTCAATTTCTTCTTCGCACTATTCAAGCTCTTTCTCGTGGTTTTCTTTCTCGTGGTGACTTCTTCATCTGGTG
Source organism: Hansenula lynferdii (assembly GCA_030582155.1). Taxonomy (NCBI): domain Eukaryota; kingdom Fungi; phylum Ascomycota; class Saccharomycetes; order Phaffomycetales; family Wickerhamomycetaceae; genus Hansenula; species Hansenula lynferdii. The sequence goes on from JAKTWT010000007.1 coordinate 9,920, forward strand.
GCGTCGTTCCCGTACTGCTGCTACCTGCAATCTTATCAGTGTCCTGTTTGCTCTCTTCGCCATCGGACCCACTCAGGTCTGACTCCTGGTAGCTGGTGTCTCTTCTGGTTCTTGTTGATCTTCTCTTCGCAGCTCTATTAGCGGGTCTAGCAGATCTCTTCTTCTTCAAGTCTGGATCGTCTTTGATGAACCCACCAGAAAGTGGCACATCGCTATCAGTCTCGGTATCAGACGCAGTCTTACGGGCCATCGTACAGCAATTTTGTCTTGCTTAGCAGAAAAGTATAGCAAATGTCTTGAAAAAAAGACCAAATAAAACTCAGATCCGTCTAATTAGCCACCTAATAGCTCTAGATAAACCAAACTTTAGCTCTCAAATTCAAGCAATTTTCAGATCGAAAACGTTACTTTTCGTTTTTCAGATTAGCCGCCGAGAATCTTCATCATCTCCGAAAATTCGCGGAAAAATCAAAAAGTTCGCGAATTTTTCTTGTATCGGTTTTACTTGCGTCCTTTCGGGTGGAATAACATCTGTCCACTTAATCTAAAAGATCAACAACAAAGGAAACAATAGAGCTGGTGGTGATACTGTTTTTAAGATAGACAATGACTGATCAGAGGGTAAAGTTCACGAGTGAGAATTCCATGGGCTCTGAAGAGGGCACAGGTCCGAGAAAAAGACAACGTATGTCTGTTGTTTGCCTGAATTGCAAAGCCAGAAAGATCAAGTGTGATAAGAAACGACCAAGTTGTGCAAACTGTGAAAAATGTAACGTGGGTCATCTTTGTCGCTATGAGGCCCCTCATTGGGTTAATAAAGTGGTCAAGGCCGAAGCAAAGGCTGATCCTGGATTGCTTCCAAAAGTTACCCCAGATCCATTCAACAATAACAATCAAGATACTGGCACGATTCTTAACGTCGCCTCCGCAGTTGAAAGTTCTCACTTGGAAAATGAAGTAAAAGCACTGAAAGCCAAGCTGGCAATGGTGGAAGGTTCCTTGGTCAACCCGGAGACAATTTCGATTAAAAGACCTTTCGATGAAGACTCTCTTAATTTCTATACTAGTTACAATAGTTTGAATATCAAGAGATCCGGAGTGGAAGATATGAAACCACTCTGTTCGTCTTCCATAGCGAAAAAGGATCCTTTTTTGGGAATGGTTTCAGGCTATTTCTTACTATGTGAGGCTCTATATGGGTCACGATCTAGAAGAAAGGTTAAAGGTGATGCAAAGAGATTGGATAACTCGCTGATATCCACGCTTGAATTGATGGGTGAAATTGATTCACCGTATCTTGAGCCTATTATTGCTAATATAGTGGAGGAAAAATTCAATACTAAATCGTCAAAGGGCTCACTTTTCCCAATAGTGTCATCTAAGGATATTTATCAGGCCCATCATAAGGATGATATCAAACATGAAGTGGAAAGAATGCTTCCTCCTAAATCAATCATAAGACTTTATATGGCAAGATTTTTCAAATATATTTATCCATTTTATCCAATTATTGGTGAAGATTTTTTTAGTGATAAGCTATTCAACAGGATATTGAAGAGTGAAGATGAGGAGTCTCTGATAACTCTTAAATTAGACGATAAGAACGATTTTGTTATGGTGGCATCACTCTTGATCATTTTGAGACTTTCATACATTACAATAAATAATGGAATACTTGAACATCATGAACAAAGACTTGCTCAAGCTCCAATAAAGGGACCTTTCATCATTTGTGCCCAAACAATATTATCACAGTTCCCTATAATGAGAAAAATGAAACTACAGATCATTCAGAGCCTTTTATTACTCAGACTATATTTTGCACTTTCACCTGAAGGCCATGATGGTCCAGATTTAAATCATTCACAGGTATTTTCTAGTTTGATCATCCAATCTGCATATTCGATAGGATTGAATAGAGATATAAAGACAAATTGCGCTGTGCCTCAGACTGAAGGCTGTATTAATACTTGGGCAAAGTTATGGCTTTCCATCCTTGATTTGGACAGAATAGGATCAATCCTTTCCGGACAGAATGTCTTGACAGGGAATACAAACTCGTATGAGTTGAGATTTCCAACCGTTACAGAGCAAGATTTACCCATTGAAAAAGTTATCATAGACGAAATGTCGAAGGATCACCGTTTTCAATTACTTTTAGTAGAAGTTGCTGATATGGTGAACAATTTGAATTCTAATACTAAGATTTCTGACGCTTTGTCATTGTTAAATAGAACTCAGATTTATCTTGCTCTGAACTACTCTTTAAGCTCAGTAGAACATTTGACACAAGAAAATAGAGAATCCGCTAGTTTCAAAAACACTAGAAAAGTCAAGTTCAATATGATTTTCAAAGCTGTATCATTGATGATATATCACAGTATTGCCCTGCATTTTGAATCAAAGGAGCATTTTAACCTTTCCAAGCATCAACATTTTCAATTTTTACTCACTCAAACCACTGTTGATTTAGCAAATATGATCACTTCTTTCTTCAATGGTGGCTATAGAAATTTCATTGATCCAAATCATAATTATTATCTGAATGTGATTATGGAAAACATGGTTACAAGAGTCACAGACATTCTTGTATGTATCATTTCTCGTACCCTACAAGCTAAGCATTTTTTCGCAAATGTTCTACAAAGAACAGAATCAAATTTGGTAAATTCCATTTCATCAATTATCAAGACTTCGTTACGGGTTTGCACTGGTCTAAATTCTCTATTACAGAAAAGACTTGGGCGTACACATTATCCAGCTTTTAAATCATCCATCACTCAAAAATACTCATTGAGATCATTACACAAGGAGGGATACAAAGTCATCACCGATACTTTAATGTTTTTAACAACACCCTCAACAGAGAGGAATGGATTAGAAAAACAACTATTAACTGCAATGTCAGCTGAACATGGGTTCAAATCTTCAATTTTAAAAGATTTGGATAATTTAAATGCGTTATTACAATATGAAACAACAAGTTTGGAGCATTTACTATCAATTATTAAATCAGCACAAGTTTTACAAAATGTGGAATTATGTTCTGAAAAATCATTATGGGCTGCATCATTTGATGATGTATATTCAGTTCCAAGACCAACTTTACAAAATCTATACATCAACAATAATCAAAGTTATGAAAGAACTAGTGACCATAATAGTGTTAATTCTATTACTAGCACTACTACTCCAAAGAGTGAACTTAGTGATTTCCAATATAATATTACAGGACTAGATAATGGATTATTAACTTTGGATCAAATTCTAAATAATGATACATTAGATATGGGATCTATGAAGAACAACTCGAATCTTGATGATATATTCAATATTTGAATAAGAGAATTATGAATATAGATCTCTCTTTATAATTAAAACGCTGTAACATTGAGTCCTGATTTCTCGTGTACCCAAGTAGATTTACCATCATTGACACCATCATTATCACCACCACCGTTATCACCTGTATTTCCATTATCACCATTTCTAGTGGAAAGTCTAAAAATTGCAACCATTATAACGGTAACCATTATCAATATCAAGGCTCCTATACACTCAAGTCGTTGTGATCGTCTTGTTAATATTGGTCTTGGTCTTGGTGACCTATGTGGCTCTTCGGATAATGAAATTTCTTCAAGTGGTACATCAATTGTTTTATCTAGCTTCATTATAAGATGGTTACATTAGTATGGAGGTCAATGAAAAGGGGAAATTTCTGGGTTTTTAAGAATACTTATAATGCTTATGGTTGAAGACAGGTGTTCTTATCACATCATACAACTCTGAGACATGACAAACTGTGATGTTTTAAAGCCATATGATCATCGATAAGATCTACAATGTCAAGATCTGGGGATAAATTTGAGGTTAGAAGATAACTACAAAGGGATTATAAATAAACTTTGAATCATTAGAATTCACACTCCTTGAATTATTGGAAATGTGCGTTGTTTTATAAATCAATATAAGCAGTTCATAACATGTTAAACAAATTAATTCAATTGTGGTTTTATCAAACAACTTCTGTTGGAACATCATCATTTTCAAGATGTGAATCAACATAATCGTAATCCCACATCAGGTCATTGATCAATTGATTATCATTTTCATCGAAAAAATTGTTTTCATCATCAATTCTAATTTTTTTAAATTTTCTATCATCATCAATTTGTTCTTTTCCACCATTATTTTTCTTCTCTTCATCAGGCGGTGGGGTTGGAATGATTGGACCAGTTTCACTCTTTTCATTTTCACTAGAACCGTTTACACCTTCATCATCATCAAACAATAATTTCTTAATTTCTTCAACACCTGCAAATGTAGATTTGATAGCTTCTCTTGATACTCTGATACCCCATTTATTAGCACCATCATTTTGAGAAATACCATTGGCACCATTTTTCAAAATGGAAGATGGTGATAGATTTGGCGATAAATATGTTGAAGGGCCAGGAACACCGTTGGATGCTAAACCTTTCGAATTTGAGTTTGGAGTCTTGGCTGCATTGGAAAATGTCAAAGGAGTTTGTAAGATAGCTGATGGTGTTAGCCCTTTATTTGCTGGTGACGATTTAAAGTCACCATTTACTTTCTTTTTGGACTCATCAACAATCTTTGATTCTTCATCTTGTAACTCCAACAAATTGGCTAATGAAGCTGTAAAAAAATCAACAGGTTTAGAATGATAAAGTTCCAATCTTTTGGCTTTACCATCTTCGATCTGTTTTTTGGTCTGAGTTTCCTTAGTGATAATTTCTTGTTCCTTCTTCAACAATTGATTTTGTAAAGCATTTGGTGCAACTCCACCGCTGACACTTGAACTTGGAGTACTAGCTCTAGGATCCACAGTTGAGCTTGTTGTGTTAACAGTATTAGCAGTACCAGTAGAGTTTGGTGTACCTTTTGGTGCAATAGTTGGAGTAGATCCCGCAGACTGTTTTTTACCTTTAACTGATTTTCTCTTTGCTGGGGCCTTTTTACCAGTCGCCGTGGTATTACTTGGCGTTGGTGCGGTGATATTAGCTGGAGCAGGTTGAACATTTGGTTGTTGTTGTGGAACCTGTGGTTGTCCAGAAGGTTGTTGTTGATTGAAATTTCCAGGCGCAAATTGTTGAGGTTGGCCATTATTAAAAACAGCTGCATTCATCATTTGAGGAGAGTTGACAAAATTTGGAGTATTGTTGAAATTGGCATTTGGTAAAGCTGGTGATGATGTAGCACCACCTCTATTGACATTCATTTGACCCATTTTTGGTGTAATACTCATATTGAGATCTGGTGTATTCAATCTGTTTCCGTTCATCATATCAACATTATGAAAATTATTATTACCACCATTGTTATTGTTGTTATTACTACCAGGAATATTTGTTAAATCCATCGGATTGAAATCATTTGCACCATTATTGTTCATAAATTGAGATGGTTGATTAACATTAGGACCATGCTGGAATTGACTCAATTGTTGCTGTTGTTGTAAAAGCTGTTGAGGAGTTATTTGTGGATTAACTACTGGTGTCTGTTGTTGTTGCTGTTGTTGTTGTTGTTTTCTTTGTTGTAACAATTGTTGTGGTGTAATTTGTGAATTGATATTACCAGCAGCATTATTATTGAAAGCAGCATTGTTATTGTTATTGAAAGTACCAGTAGTAGCACTTTGTCCAACTTGTTGTTGAGTTTGATGTTGTTGTTGTGGGGGTATAGAAACTTGTGGTTCTCCAGCTTGTGCAGCAGCAGCATTTTTACGACTTATTTGTTCTTTAACAAAAGAGACGTATTTTTGTGATTGAGCTTTAACTTTTTCCAACAATTCAGGACTTGCATAATATTCATTTCTTCTCAATCCATCCAAAACTTCTTTAACCATAAATCTCATATGAAGTAATTTTTTGGTACCATCAACATTTTTAGTTAAGGTGTAGAAAGTTGGAACTAATTGTTCAATCAAATTAAATAATGGCAATAATAAAGAATGCACTTTCGAACTAACAATTGATTTTTGTTCTTGAGTCAATTGTGCCGTTAAATTTGTCAACTTAATAGGAACTTTTGAGACTTCATTCAGAATCATTCTCAGCTCTATTCTATCTTGTTCAGTTGGCTGCAAGGCATTATTCTTCAACAACTGATTTTGACCTTGGCCTTGCTGTTGTTGCTGTTGTTGCTGTTGGGGTTGACCTTGAGGTGGAACGTTGTTACTCACCTGTGGAGCAGGACCGCCTTGAGGTCTACCAGTTTGATTTTGCATCTGTTGCTGTTGTTGAGCCAATTTTTGTTGTTGCATTTTTTGCTGTAGCAAAGCCTGTTGTCTTCTTACATTCAATTGTTGTTGCTGCTCAGCAGTTAATCCAGTTGGTAAGTTATTCAACTTCATGTTATTAGCAGCATTGGCGTTATTAGCCCCATTAATACCACTATTGTTTGCATTCTGTGGTTGATTATTCCATCTTTGTTGCTGAGCCGCTGTATTGGCATTAAGATTAGCACCAGCAGATACACCTTGTTGTTGCTGTTTGAATTGTTGATTTTGTGCCAAATTGTTAGCATTCTGTTGAAGTCTAGCTTGAACTTGAGCCTGATTGATAGGACGAGCCTGTGTAGAATTCGGTATTTGTTGATTTGGATCATTAGCACTTGGACCTTGTTGCTTTGTAAAAGCCTCCATTCGTAATTGTTGTTGACGACTGATGTACCTTTTGATAAACATATTTCTTTGTTCATTGGTCAAGTTATCTGGAATTTGTTTCTCTTGCTGCAGTTTTGTCAACAGTCTAATAGCATTCTCCGTCAGTCTTTGTAATAGTTCTGGAGTAAGTTGAGGTATTTGAGCAGGTGATGGTATTTGAGTATCTCCTTGTGTACGTTTCACTTGTTGTTGTTGCTGCTGCTGTTGTTGCAATTGTCTATTTCTCAATTCTTGTTGTTGCCTAGTCAATTGAGCGTTCAAATCCATATTTTTATTTACATCCAAGCTAGCGTTACCAGTATTGGTTGCACCAACATTATTCATTCCAACATTGTTATTAGCATTGTTATTAGCATTATTATTTTGAGGATCAAATTGTTTCTGTTGTTGCTGCTGTTGCTTTTGGATCAATTGGGTATGAATTGTATAAACTTGTCTAATAATTCCAATATATTCAGATTCCAGTTGTCTAGAAGCCACCAGTTCAAAAATTTGTTGCCATGTGTTGACATTAGGAGGTAATTCTTTGTAACAAAGCCATTGGAATTGGTATAGTTTTCATATTGACATTCAGCCCACTACTTTGACCTCCGTTACCACCGGCAGCGGCGGGATTGGCACCTGAAGTACCAGCAACACCACCTTGAGCACCTAAATTAGATCTTTGCTGTTGTTGTTGTTGTTGTTGAGTGTATTGCATTGGGGTATTGATGTTGTTGTTTTGAATATTTTGAGGTGTTTGCTGTTGAGGTTGCTGATTTCTAAGCTGTTGAGCGGCTTGTCTTGCCTGCGCCTGTTGAGCTAAAAACAACTGAGAAGGACTAGCATTAGCATTTTGCATCTGAGGTGTGAGCTGAGGTTGATTCTGTTGTTGATTTTGAGCCTGTTGTGATTGTTGTTGTTGTGGGCCATTATTGGGCAGGTTGGAGCCTCCATTTGCGGCTTGTTTGGCCAAATTTTGCTGTTGAATAGAATTCTTGATACTGAGGATTTTCTGCTTAAAGAAATGAACGTAGCTGATTCTGTTGCTTGCATTTTGGTAACAATATTTCTCAAACTCTTCAGCGGATGTCTTGAGCTTGTTGATGTCAAAAGCAGCTGGATTGTTGTTGTTAGCAGTTAACGCCAGTTCTTTCAACGCCTGTACCAGGACTCCCACGTATCTGAGACGCTCGTTGTTTGTAAGCTCGTTTCTCCAGTCCATGGCTAGAATTGCACAGAGATGGTAATTAGCAGGGCGGCTATGGTGTAGCTATTATTATGGTGAAGTTTAGGTGGTGATAATACTCCTCTGAAACTAAAAAAAAACCCAAAGCTATTATATTTGTTTTAGTGCGCGCCTGAAACGTTCCAGGGTTTTTTTCTGTTCCTTGCGGTTCTCTGTTCTTTTGGACGTGTTTAGGCAAATCAGGATGCTTTTTGAGGAGCGTAGCTGGCTGACTGGTACAGTTATGTTTCTGATGGTGGGTTGTCGATTTGTGGGTGGACAGTAGTGGGTCTTTGTCGAATTTGATAGATGATTTCTGTTTCAATTTTCGTGAGATTTGAGTTGATTTATTTTGAGGATTTCGCTCCGGAAAGGGAAGTTTTCCTGTTTGGGCAATGGCCGTGGGGAGTTGCTGAAGTTGCTGATATTTGTACAGTGGGTGTATATAAAGTGGTGATTTCAATCAGTGTATAGCCTGTAGTAGTATTGGTATTCTGATCACTCTATTTCCCCTTGCACTAGTTTCACCAAATTTAGCCCTCATCTTTCTTTCATACTTCTCGCCGTGGGCCTACCGTTATTGACCCACTCCTACCAGAAAAACCACCAGAAGAAGATGGCTGTAAGTTGAAACGATGCTAAGAAGAGTTCAACAAAAGAGAGGAAGATTTTAAATGCTAGTCTAGTTGTGTCCTTATCTAGTAATCGGTCCGTCAAACTATCAAGACATCAACACCTTTCATCTCACTTCTTGCACTACAATCAATCGTTCGTCTTGTGCTATCTATCCTCTATCCTCCAGTTTTTTTTTCATTACATCAGAGTCCTGCTCTAACTAAAAAAAAACACAACAGGGACAACAGCGTCAACAGTCAACAACATCAACATCAACATCAACAATCACCTGCATATTAACCAACGCTTCAGCTGCTGTTGCAATTTATATTCCAGATCACCAAACAGCTATCACTATCGCCGCCAGTGCGCTTGACAAGTCCAGTCAGCGATGCCTTATGCATGTCCTATTAACGGGAAAGGTGCCACTCTCAAACTAAACAATATATCCCAACAACCCACAGAGAATGAACCATCAGTACCAGATAACAATCCAGTGAGTGCAACGGGCCCTACAACGCTGGAAATAGAGCCAACGCCCATCAAGATCCAGCACCAGTCGGCAAACCCGCCAGAAGATCCTAAAATCAAGCATAGAAATTTCTATATCTTTAACGATGAAGACGATGCTCCTATATTCACTGAAGAACAGCAGAAACAGATAGAAGAAGCCCATGGAAGACAGCTACAGCAGGCTACGCTAAGGAACCCTCCGAACGTGAGAAAAGAAGAGCCAATAAAAGATCAACAAGCGGACCCAGTCCAACCAAAACAACATCTCCAGCCGCCACCACCGTCTACTCCTTCACGTCCTTCTTCACCAAGCTCAACGCCATCTCCGCACAAGGGCCAATCGCCGTCGAGAAAATCATCATTGATACGATCAAATTCAAGAAAGAAGCAAATGAATGCAGGTGGAATTTCCAAACTATCTTTAAATTTAAATGAAGTGCTTAAATTCCCTAAAGAATCAACACACGCATACTCTTATGCTCATTTATCGCCAAACTCGTTGGCGGTACGATTATCAATCCTTAAACGATCATTAGAAATTCTTGTTGATCGTCCAGATTTGTATGATAACAAATCTTCAGCATCCAACCAAAACCCGGGACCATTGCATCTGGATATAGAGAGTTTCATAAATTCTGTACATGATGAAGAGGATCAACAAGTGCCTCATTTACAACCAAATGCTTCATCTGCAGCATTAGCGGCTCTGCTGACAGGAACACCCGCTACTAGTGTCACTTCATCTCCTACCAGGACTCAATTCATTAATGACTCGAATACGCAAATGTTGATCAAGGCATTGATCAACATTTTACAAGAGGATAAATCATTAAACTCTGGTGATGGACAATCATCAAAAAGAGAATTGGCAATGAATTTACATGATTTATCATTATCAAACGTTTCTGATGATTCAGTTTTAGCAAAACCTCCATCTGCTCCTTTCCAAAGAGTACCACTGACAAGATCAGATTCTGAATCACAACTAAAAATCAAATTATTACATGCCCTTGCAACTCCCTTTTATGAACCAATTGTCTCTACACCAATCATCTCATTACAAAAAGGTGCATCCACATTGGCTTTATCTGCCTTAAATCAGGCAAATTCTACAACTCCAAGAGTTCATCCTCAACAATCAGCTAATGGAACCGATAGAATCTTCCCATCAATGCCTCAAAAAAACACATCACCACAGGCTGTTTTCACTTGTGAATTGAATGATCCTTGGAATTTAAAAGCTGCTAATGATTTGGCATGTTTAATCTTTGGTGTTTCAAGAAATTCATTGAAAAGATTAACATTATTAGACTTGATCTCACCAGATTCAAGAGATTTTGTCTTGAATAGATTGGTGAAAGTTACAATGGCAAGAAATGTTGATATCATATTTTCTGGTCAAGTCATTGCCGTTGCCAAACCGGGGAATAAATTAACATGGGCTTCACTTTGGGCAAAGAGAAAGGGTAATTTAATCATTTGTATGTTTGATCAAGTTCCATGTGACTCTGTGGATTTAACTTTGTGTCTTGATTCTAAAAAAATTGAATCTCACAAGAAAATTAGTGGGAACACTTTCTTCACTCATTCATTCTTATCACATTTAGATACATTGGATCAATTGGTTAATAACATTGATGAATATTTACAAGTTGAAGTGGATGAAGATAATAATGTTCCACCAGTTTTTTTACAAACTCAGAGTGTAAATGTTCAAAGATATTTCACATTAAGGAAAAATGGTTTAAATATTCCATGTGCATTATTCGCAAAAGTCATTGATGAAAATTTAAACAAGGTCAAATTGAAAATACATTCATTACCTTATATAGCTGGTGTTTTCATTCTTTCAAATAATCCTGAATCTGATTATGAAATTTTGTCATTTAATGAATCTGTGGCTAAAAATCTTTTCGGGTTTCATGAAAATCAATTGAAACACAGATCCATCAGTAAGATTATTCCAAATTTCAAAAAAATCATTGATCTAGTCTTGAAAAATTTCAAAAGTTTAAAAATTGTACCAGGGTTAGTTTTACCTGATCATTTTTTCAGACAAATGAATTCAGTATTAGAGAATAAAGGTGAAGAGGATTTCCTCAACTCAACAGGTATCGATGGTAAACATGTTGACGGATCAACTTTTAAAATCGATGTTCAACTGAGATGTTCAAATGTTGACACATTGATTCTTTGGATTACTCATTCAAGAAGTGTTTATCAAAATGAATTAGATAAACCTGAAGCAGTAAAGCGTCCAACAATGATGAAAACAAGATCTGTTAGAAGTGTCAAGATTGTCGATAACAAAGAAGAAATTGTTGAAGAGGAGGTTGAAATAAATAATGATAATGATCATGATGCTGAACTCGATGATGAAATGCCATCTCAATTATCCATTTTAAATGAAAATGAAATTCAATCAGTTAGTAGATCTTCAAGTTTAAGATCTTCAAATGTTACTTCATCATCAGATTTATCTACACTGTCAAATATCAAACAAACAAGTTCAAATGAAGAAGAACAGATTAATTCAGAATTTGATGAATCTGAATTACAAAATTTTAAAGTCTTGGGTAAAAACATTGATGAATCACACTTGTTGAAGATTGAAAATGAAACAATTGAGAAAAACAAGGCACTGTCTAAACACTATCCAAAAAAAGTTGGTCTAAAGAGACGTGAAAAATCTTTTAAAGAGTTTAAAGTACTGAAAGATATGGGTCAAGGTGCTTATGGTAAAGTTGTTCTTGCCGAATATCGTAAAGATCCTAAGTACAAAATTGTCATCAAACTGATTATCAAAGAACGTATTCTTGTTGATACATGGGTTCGTGATAGGAAACTGGGTACTATCCCATCAGAAATTCAAATCATGGCAACTTTAAACAATGATCCACATCCAAATATAATGAGATTGATTGATTTTTTCGAAGATGATGATTATTATTACATTGAAACTCCACAACATGGATTCCCAACACCTGGTATTGATTTATTTGATTTAATTGAATTGAAAAAATCAATGTCCGAATTGGAATATAAATCAATTGCCAAACAATGTATTAGTGCTATTAGTCATTTACATAACAGTGGTATTGTACATCGTGACATTAAAGATGAAAATTTGATTATAGATAATAACGGTGTCATTAAATTAATTGATTTTGGTTCAGCCGCATATGTGAAAACCGGTCCATTTGATGTGTTTGTGGGGACTTTAGATTATGCAGCACCCGAGGTGTTGAATGGGTTACCATACGAGGGTAAACCACAAGATGTTTGGTCACTGGGGATCTTATTATACACAATTGTTTATAAAGAGAATCCATTTTATAACGTTGATGAAATCATGGAGGGAGAATTGAGAATTCCATTTGTCACTAGTAAAGGATGCATAGAGTTGATCAAAAAAATCTTACAACGAGACATCAAGAAGAGACCTACTATGCTGGAAATAACCAAAGACGGCTGGTTGAACGAGGCCTAGACATTCACTGGTATTTATACACCATATTTAACGACTTGACGATGTGTTTTTTGTAGTGTTTTCGTAAAAAAAAATTAAGCTCCTCGGCTTTTATCGCGTCTTCGTAAATTCTGCCAGCTCGGTCAGAAAGTTCAAGCCTTGAATAATTAGACTCCTCACTAAATTCAAAACAGCCTTGAAAGGTTTTTAGAATTGGCTTTTGCACTGTTTCTTTGAAGAATCCAGAGTTATTAGAGACAAAATGACACAAAAGGGGTGTGACAGCAAGGTGAAGCTTCTCCCTAGCGAGATCTGTGCAAACTATAAGCTAAAAGACAATGAGAAACTATTGTCACTGTCAATCCCTACATCAAAGAATCCAAATGGTATTGGACTTGTTGGTATTTTAACAATCCCTCCAAATGCTCTGATTTCCGAAGAGGAGATGCTTAGAGATCCAACGCAATTCTTGAAATCAAGTCCACCTACTCATAAATTGGCATTAATCCTTCATGGGAAAGGTGGTCATAAAAACTATTGTTTCCAAGCATTATTAGCTCAAGAATTAGCCTTAAAAAGAGGGATTTATAGTTTTAGATTTGATTTTAGAGGATGTGGTGACTCTCAGGCTAATGAAGATGGAGAAGCTGGGAGAGTAGTTACACATGATATTGAAGATATAAACGTTGCATTGGATGTTTTCACGAATGGTGCCAAATATCAAGATATTGGAATCAATTTAACTAGTCATTCTATTATAACACATTCAAGAGGTGCAGTATCTACGTTTCTATGGGCTCTCGAGGAGCAAAAAAAGTTGGAAAGAGGTGAACCTTTTAGATTTGTGCAAAATATTGTGAACACAGCAGGGAGATTTGATCAACGTAAACTATTGGAAGGTACAAAATTTCAAGGAACTGATGGTAGAGGGGTTTACTTGAATCAGTATAGACTTGGTGAATATAAGGATTTATTGCTTCCAATTGCGGAGAATAAGGATTTGGCGTCTCAGGTATTGGATGATATCAGATATATAAATGATGAGACACAAATCTTAAGTATATATGGATTACATGACCACATTGTCCCTGTCAGTGAGTCTGCTTCATTTGCCAATCTGCTAGGGTCAAGACATACATTGAAATTTGTTGATTATGCGGATCATAATTTTTATGGGTCTCAAGACGTTACAGAGGATAATAGGGCAAGATTAAACCCAAAGAGCTATCCAATTACAAAGAAGAATAGAGTGAATTACAACTACGAAGTGGTCGAATTGATCTTGGATTGGTTATCTAGTATCAACGAAGTGAAAAGATTTAAAAACTCCACTTCTGTCATGTATCAACATCCAAGATGGAAAGACATTGATGGAATTTCCAATTTTAGAGATATCGGTGGTTGGAGAACAAGTGATAACAAGAAATATGTTAAAGCTGGAGTACTGTTCAGATCTGCAAATACTTCGAATGTCACAGAGACTGGCAAATCACAGATCCGTAATGTTGGAATCCATAGCGTCTTTGATTTTAGATCATATGGGGAATTCAAGAAAGCCGGTGGTTTGGAAATTGAAGGTGTTAATATCAACAATATCCCCGTCTTCACAAAGACAGATGTTTCTCCACAGTCAATTGCCCTTAGATTTAAAAATCTTTTGACATCTTGGTACACGTATAAATACGTATATGCCAGTATGCTGGAAGAAGGTGGGTATGCTTTCAAGAATGTATTTCTATTTCTGAGAGACAACAAGGATTCTTCAATCTTATTCAACTGTACCGCGGGGAAGGATCGTACAGGTGTGATGGCAATGTTGATATTACTATTGTTAGGAGTTGATAATCACACAATTGCTAAAGAATACGAATTAACCACAATTGGACTAGTTCCAGATCATCCAAAGATCAAGAAGGAATTCTTTGAAAATGTTACAGAAATTCAAAGTAAATTCTCCGGGGCAGAAGAACATTTTAAAGAACTAGCCTCATTAACACCTGATGATATGTTCAACAATTTGATTAGCTCCAAATATGAAAGTATGATTGCTACCATTGAACTGTTCAATGAAATTTACGGAAGTATTGATAATTATTGTATAAATAAATTGGAGCTAACAAGAGAAGACTTGGATATTATTAGATCAAATCTTTTGACAAATTCATCACCATATCCTGATCAAAATTCTCAATGGAAACACAGAGCTCAAACAGGTTATCTGTTGTGAGTTTATATTAAACAGCTAAATACGAAAAAAAAATTATATTATGATGCTTATTTTTAAAGTAAATGTGTAGTGTGTATATGGTTCATCTTTCGAATCCTTGAATAAAGAATACTGGGCTTAATATGATTTTTTTTTTTTTTTTTTTTTTTTTTTTTTTTTTTTTTTATTTTTTTTTTTTTTTTTTTTTTTTTTTTTTTTTTTTTTGCAGCGTGGCCTTACAGGTTTTAAAGTAACATTGAGGATATTCAAAACTTTTACCCATCATAAATTATGGTTTAGTAGTGTAGTGGTTATCACGTCTGTTTCACTCACAGAATGTCGCGAGTTCGAATCTCGCCTGAACCTAATTTTTTCTGGCTTGAATCTTAATTTTTTTGGTAGGCGCAGCATCTGAGCACTTGGTTTGGTTTGTTACTTATTGTCATTTCTTAAAGTAATATTCAATATAATCGTCATAGTTATATTGTATTTCAGCGATGTTTATTAGAAGGCTGGGACTAAGAAACTTTTCATGCTCTCCAGTGAGCTTTAGTCATATCACGTATCGAAGTTTGGAATCATCTATACAACAGAAATTGATTTCTGTCAGGGGAAAAACAAAAGTGGAGGAGTCAACATTTGTCAATATTATCAAGGATATTACACAATTCCAATCACAATACCCAAATAGTGACACGGTATTGGTAAACAAACTTTTCAGTAATGTTATTGAGTCACCAAGCTTTAGGATTGACATTGGTTCATTACAAAAAATTTTGTCTTTGAGACCTTCCCCAGATCATATCCTCGAATTGTTAAAGACATTCTATGCTAAGAATCCCGGGTCTCATATCCCTAAAGAGGTGGCCATGATTCCAACAAGACAACTTCTATGGACTGGTGATATTAGTAACGCCTTCAAAGTTATAGTAGCTACGACTGGATCACCACATTATATTAGCTTCAAGAAACGTGAACAAACTAGAGCTATGTTCAAGTACCTTGGTGGGATTGCAGGTTGCATAGGCACTGTTGACATTGGGTTAAGAAGTTCAGGGATAGAGCCGATGATAGGAATCTATGCAATGATTGCATCATATGTCCTGAATATGTCTTTCCTTGCCACACTATCTTTTAATGGTAAGATTGTTGGTGATTCCGATTATGTCAAATATCAAAGAGGTGTATCTCCAATTTATAGAGCTCAGCATGCAGATGAAATGGAAATGATATCCAGGGTGGCAGAGGTTGATATTGCACTGAACAGTTCAGATGGCTATGCCAGTACAAAATTTTTCGAATTAGCTGCATCAAGAAGACTTGAACTAATAGAACCGGAATCAGAAATTATGATGCAAGAATATTGGTTATCTGGAGGTGATAATTTTGAATGGATTGAACCTGACCAGGATCCTGCAATTTTATTATGGGAGGAAAGACTCAAAGAGTTAAATCCTTATGCTTTGAAAACTAAATGGACCGAGAAGCTGATCAGTTCTCCTTCTAAAGAAACTTCAATTGCCAACAAAGGTGCTGTTGCTTGATCGGCCGGCGATGATTTGAAACTGACCAATCTATTTATCTGTTATTTATTTTATTTATTGACGTATATAATATACGCAACATACTACATTAAATACTGTTTTAAAAACTATGTGATATTATTTTTAACTATAACCTTTCCTATATACAATAAACCCTAAAATCCTTAAATATTCCAGTTCAAGCCTTTTCATTTTCCAGTTCAGCTGTACCTTCTTCATGATTTGGTTCAACAACCAAGTCTTTATCTTTAACGACAACTTTGACGGTTTCATTATTACCAATTTGACCTTTTAATAAATAGGTAGCCATTGGGTTTAATAAACGTTTTTGAATCAATCTGTTTAAAGGTCTTGCACCGTATAAATTGTCATAACCATGTTCTGTTAGCCAGTCTCTTGCCTCGTCAGTCAATTCTAATTTCATTCTCTTATCCACTAATCTTTCTTGTACTTCTTCTAGTCTGATATCAACAATATTACGCAAAACTTCCTTTGATAACCTGTTGAAAACTAAGACATCATCAATACGATTGATAAATTCAGGTGGATAGTTGTGCTTCATTGCTTCGATGACTTTTTCCTTTGTAGATTCTGAAACTTTACCAGTTTCATCTTTGATTTCAGCGTCTTGCAACAAAATATCTTGACCAATGTTTGAAGTCATCACAATGATTGTATTTCTAAAATTGACATGTGTACCTTGTGAGTCAGTCAATTGACCTTCATCTAAAACTTGTAATAAAACTTTACAAACATCTGGATGTGCTTTTTCAAACTCATCAAATAACACAACAGAATATGGTTTTCTTCTAACAGCCTCTGTTAATTGACCACCAGATTCACTCATAACATAACCTGGAGGAGCACCAATCAATCTTGAAACCGTATGCTTTTCTTGAAATTCAGACATATCAAATCTTATAACGTTACTTGAATCATCAAATAAGAATTCAGCTAATGATTTAGTCAATTCAGTTTTACCTGTACCTGTAGGACCCAAGAACATAAAACTTGCGATTGGTCTTTTTTCGCTAGTCAAACCTGCTCTTTGTAATCTAACAGCATCTGAAATAGCATGGATCGCTTCATCTTGACCAACAACTTTATGTTTTAAAGCATCTTCCATGTATAACAAACGATCTTTATCACCTTTTAGCACTGTATCAATTGGGATACCAGTCATCTTGGATATCACTTTGGAAATATCATCCGAGGTAACACTGTCATGTAATAATGAATCCTTCTTTTGATCTTCTTGTTCACTGATTTCGACTTTCTTCTGTATCTCTGGGATTTTGGCATATCTTAATTCTGAAGCTTTACCATAATTACCTTCTCTTTGTGCAATTTCCAATTCCACTCTGGCTTGCTCCAGATCTTTTTTGGCATTTTTAATCGCATCAATCTCTGCCTTTTCATGTTCCCAAACTTCGGTTAATCTTGATAATTCTTCATTTTTCAATTTGAGATCTGCTTCCAATTTTTCACGTCTTTCAATTGATAAAGGATCTGTCTCTTTTTTCAAAGACTCTAACTCAATTTGCATGGTCATGATACTTCTATCCAAAATTTGAATAGAATCAGGTTTGGATTCATGCTGTAATCTCAAGACAGCACAAGCTTCATCAACTAGATCAATGGCTTTATCTGGTAAGAATCTATCTGATATGTAACGATTACTCAAAGTGGCTGCAGATACCAAAGATGAATCATTGATACGAACACCGTGGTGGACCTCATAACGTTCTTTCAAACCTCTTAAGATACTGATTGTATCCTCAACTGATGGTTCATTCAATTGAATTGGTTGGAATCTTCTTGACAAAGCTGGATCCTTTTCGATAATTTTATATTCATCCAATGTGGTTGCAGATATACATCTTAAACCTCTGGCTAATTTTGGTTTCAAAATGTTTGAAGCATCCATTGAACCATCAGTTTTACCTAACCCTAATAGCATATGAACTTCATCAATGAAAACAATAGCTTCACCATTTGCCTGGTCAATCTCTTCCAACACTTTTTTCAATCTTTCCTCAAATTCACCTCTGAATTTGGCACCAGCTATTAGTGCACCCAAATCTAGTGTTACCAATTGCTTGTTCTTCAAACTTTCTGGCACTTCACCTTTAACGATTCTTTGGGCCAGCCCATCGATTAAACTTGTTTTACCCACACCAGCTCTCCCAATCAACACCGGGTTGTTCTTTGTTCTTCTAGACAAAATCTGGATAGCTCTTCTGATTTCTTGATCTCTGCCAATGACAGGATCAAGTTTACCTTGTTCAGCGAGTTTAGTTAGATTAGTACCAAACTGTTCCAAAGCTGGCTTCTCTTCTCCTTGTGTTTGATCCATGCGCATCTGAGGACCACCTGGACCACCACTTGCAAATCTCATTGACTGGGAAGCATTGAGATTAGGGTGAATTTTGATGACATTTGATTGTGAATTTTGTAAGACATTTGGCCTGTATGTAAGAGTTGTGGATAGAGCTCTCGAGCTGATTCTTAGCCCTTGATGTTCCACCTTGGAAGCAGCTCTTATTGACGACTGTATTCTTCTGCTGAGCATATTGATCTTTTTTCTCTAAGATTGAGCAGCTTGATTGGAAACTGATAAAAAGATGGAGTGACATCTTTGGTTTTATATGGCAAAAATTGTCGCGAATTCTGAATACGCCTGAAAAATTCTAGAATCTGCCAGAAGATTCTGGTTACAATTTCGCACTACAAAAGATATCAAAAGAACAGTAATAAATATGTTATAGCAAAAAGGTCATCAGAGTCGTTAGTTGTGGCCATCATCGTTGATATCATCCAGTACTTGGTTGAGCGGTGTTCCGTTCTTGCTTCGCTGGTCATCCGGAGCATGTTGAACACTCAACGGAGTATTGCGGCTTCCTGCAAAGCTTGAAGGTGTATTCCTCAGATACCGATGATCAACATTGAATTCAGGGTGGTTATCGTACGACCCCGTGGAGGCCTGAAAGGATGTTTGTCTTGACAGGTCGTCTGCCATCTCGAAGAAAGAGACGTCTTCAGGGTGATCAACGCTGCGGTTTGATGTTGGACGTTTCTCAAAATAGGTTTTCAGCCTAGTCCAAAAATTCAAATATGAAAACAATGTCAGCAAGTTCAAACTCTTTAAAATGTAACCATTATTATGATGATGCTTTGGATCCAAGTTAGGATTCATTGGGTCCTGGAGAAAGCTATCATTGGAAATTCTTCTCCCCAATACTGCTTTCCTCTCGTATTTGATCTCCATTATTCTTATACTGTGTATCCATTCCCAAATCACCACAATGACACATAGAAGTGAGAATGTGAATATGAAAGTGGTCCAATTCCGTAGCACACCTGATGCCAGGTCCAATGTAATAAAAATGAATGGAGTTATCAAGATAATCCAACTGAAAATTGCCAATGCTATTGTTTTCCTATGATATGCAAATTGTCTTTTTCTAAAAGTGTATCTAGCCACCTGAACTGAAAAAATCACTAGCCAAAGATACTCCAAAAGGAAATGCAACCCTTTTATAGCTTTAAAACCTGGATATGTATGATCATATTTTGTATATAACAATCCATATAATAATCCCATAAGAAGATTTGCACAACTGAGTACACCACCCCAAATAATAATTTTCCTCTTGTATGAATACTTGGAAATTTGAACCATTATATCTATCCAAGAGATCCAAATTAAAAAAGTCGAAATGGATCGTACGACAACATAACCAGTTCCGAATATTATACATCTTTTAACTTCATCCATATCTGAATAGTTTCCATAATATTGTGATTGTAATATTTTAGTCATTTTAGCCAACATAACACTATGACCCACACAAAAGAACAATATCGTTAAGATCAATGAGTTTGGAATTGTATTTGACGCTAAAAATAATAAGAAGAATAACATCCAACTTGCAGTGACTATACCTGATAAAACAAATGAAACAGTAACAATCCCTCCAATAAATGATTCCTTGTTATAAAAAACTGGATCTAATCTGGCTAGTGATTGAACAACTTCATGTTTCAACTGAGCTCGATTAAATGCCTGAGTTGTTATATTTGTGACATAATAAGCTGGATATGTTAAATCTTTGGTGCGATTTAAATCATCTGTTAAACTTCCCGCTGTTAATTCGAAAACATCAAATTCTCCCAAAGAGCTCAGAATTTCTTGAAAAATAGCTGATGCGTTCACATCACTCATGAACGACATTAGCCCACTGAAACGTAGTTTGTTTGATCGTTATCTTATTCTGTCATCAAAAATGTTCAAATTAATGTATAAACTGATTACTTTTTCCCGGATTCCAGGGTGTTGATGTTTTCGCGAAAACCAATCTACGTACTTTTGCGCTAAAATGACAATTATTCTTCTATTTGATTATTTAATTATTAGATATGTTGTATGTATTAGTAGGCTTCGTATCTCGTTATACCTTTTCTCTATTGTTATCACGCCTTCCGGTGATACCCTTGGTGACTTTTGTAACTCCCACTATGGCCAAATTTTGGTCTTCCTGAATTGTTGTTATTATGACCATTTGATTTTTGAGATAGTTTATACCCATTACTATTTTTCCCACCCAGTTCTCTCAGACTGACGTTAATGATGTAACATCTCATCTTGAAAAAAACGTCTTCTTCAGCTTCCAATGTGGTATTAATAGAGGGCAGTGAAACTCGAACTTCCACTGTATCTTTAGCCTTTGATGTGATAAGCTTCGGTTGTAGTTCTCTTACAAACATGAAATTGTTGATACCTCTCTTGTAAAAAGTTGAGGCAAACCCTTCTGGATAATATTGTTCAGCTGGTACCGACATTGGCCTTTTGGAAAACTCTTGTTGTGTTGTATTATTATGTTGAGATGCACCAGGGAATGAAACAGGGATATTATCCAAGCTGTATTGAGGTTCTTGAATTTCAAATTGTGATTTGAATGAACAAGTTTCCAAATAGTTTGAATACAGTGGGTTCTTGGGTTGTCTTGGTTCAATCTTTTTGATGATATCATTAATACTATCATCCAGCTCTTTAGGAGTTGGGAAATCGTTAGACTTATCAGATGGTAATGATGATTTGGGAAATGTTGAATCTTGTTGAACTCCAGGAGAAGGAAAAAATCTGGATGTACTTCTTGAGTGTGACGCTTCCAATCCAATTCTCTTCAAAGGATCATCATTTTCTTTTTTATTATTGAAAGGGGACCATAATAAACCTGAATCACTCTTTGTAGACAATTGTCGATCTTCTCTACCCCATAAATTGAAATTCGCATTCCAAAGATTTGCCTCATCAGGGATTTGCTTCACCGGGGTATGTGCTTGTTGCGGGATATGATTCACACTGTTATTAGTGGTGATGTATAATCCAGATTCATTGGATGATTGTCTTGAACTTAGAGTAAGAAAATCCACTGTTGAGTCATTGAGCATCGGATCACTGCTTGGAAGTGGCATGATCATAGGTGACTGATTGAGAGATTGTACTGTAGGGGTATGATGAGTAGGTTTCCTGAAACTGGCCAACTTAGAGCTTGATGAGGCCCATGAAGAATTTGTATTACCACTTCTTGGTGTTTTGGTTTCATTATGTATTTGATGTTGAAGTTCACGCCAGATATTATCCTCGTCATCGTCGGCCCAGTTGAAATTTTCTGATGTTTGTGAAGGTTGTGATGGTGATGTTGAGCTTGGTTGAGAAGTGATCTTCTCAGTCACCGAATCGGTCTGGGATTTTTCTGGTGTTTGCAATGATGAGCCAGTTTGTGCTGTTTGATCTTTATTGCTTTGATCTTTTGACTCGGTAACCCCTTGGCTGGGTAAAACAGGCGATGAAGATCCACTCCAATTGTTTGATGAAGGTGTAGTCTCCTTTGGAGAATCAGATTTTTTCCTCTCTAATTTTGATCTTGTGTTTAATTTTTTAGAAACCAACTTCAATTTTGTAGAGGAACCATTAGATTTCTTCCTTAATGTGTTTGGATTATTAGTTTTACCATCTTGATTATCCGAATCATTAGCCTGTTGTCTAAACAAACTGTTCACCGATTGTGATTTGAATTGTTTCTTAGATCTCAGGACGTCATTTGTGGACATCCTCGAAGGGATCAGTAGCTGGAGGGAAGCAAATATTGATACCTCTGTAGAGAAAAAAATAAATGAATTTGGGGAATTAAAAATGGGTTTTCCTTGGAGCTAAGAGTTTCAATGTTGGCTGTTGAATTTGTGATTTTTGATTTTGCATAAATTTTTTGCATAGAAAAATTCAAATTACACAATAACCGGAAAAGCTTACATAATTTTAAGCTCAGTCTTACATAATCAGTATAAACTATTTAATCAAGTTCAAAACACTTATTTTCATCTTTGCATATCTGGATCTCTCATTGAAGCTTGATGAGTTGGGAGCAGCATGAGCTCAGCAACTTGTACTTTTGATCCTCTTGATGTGCTCCATATGATCCCCTCAGCAACCTCGTTTGCAGATAAGGGATCATAAATTTTGTAAACTTTTCCAGCTTTGGAATCATCACCATCGTGTCTCACCGAGGCAAACTCTGTTTGAACCAATCCTGGAAGTATTTCAATGACTCTGATGTCGTAATCCTTACACTCTTTTCTCAAGACGTCTGAAAACGTGGAGATTGCAGTTTTGGTTAAACAATAAATAGCCCCACCCATGTAAGGATCTTTACCACTTATAGAACTAATATTAACCACATCACCTTGATTTTTCACCTTGAATTTCTTCACGACCAGCTGAGTCATCGTGATAAGCCCTGTTAAATTGGTATTCACCATGGAAATGACATCTGAGTGTGGTATATCACCTATATGATTCAACCCATGGGCAAAACCCGCGTTGTTAACCAAGATATCAACTTGATCTAACAAACTTTGGTTCTCCAAGCTCCATTGTACAATCTTTTCATTTTGAGAAAGATCAACAGAGTGGACAATGACTTTTGCACTTTTGAATTGAGCTAGAATTTCTTCAGAGACTTGTTGTAATTTCTCTAGTCTTCTGGCAATCAACACAAGTGTAACATCACCATTTGCAGCGTGTGCATAGGCTTTAGCTGTTGCCTCACCAATACCACTAGAGGCACCTGTGATCAATATAGTTTTACCCTTGAGTCTGCTGAACATTTTCAAATTAGTAAGAGTCAAAGGGATCATGTGCTTGGGCATTTGTAGGTTTTTATACAATTTACCCCGGATTATCGCGTATATAGACATAAACGAGAAATGTCTCAAATTCGCCCAGAATCAATTCCAAAAATGGTAATTACTAAACTCCTACACCAGAATTGATTTTCATTCAATATCATATTCATTCGTATACAAAGGTAATTAGGTAGCATATCATCTGTATGCCTTATCACTCATCGTTGCCTGATGAGTAGGCAAGACAACAACATCACTAACGGCACAATTTTGTCTTCTCGAAGTGATATAGATGATCAAATCTGCAATATCGTCTGCATTCAAAGGTTCGTAATCCTTATAGACATTCTCCACTTTAGATTCATCACCGTTAAATCTTGTCAATGAAAAATTTGTTCTTATAATACCTGGTTCAATCAGGATGACTCTTATATTGTAATTGATCAATTCTTTTCTTAACGAAGTAGTGAATGTCTTTACAGCACCTTTTGTTGCACAATAAGCAGAACCACCAGGATAAGGGTCCTCAGCGGCCAGTGAACCCAATTGAACAATGTCACCTTTATCATTTTTTTTGAAAATAGGAACAACTAATTGTGTCAATGTGATTAGTCCAATGATATTTGTACTAAACATCAAATCGATATCCTTTTGTTCAATCTCACCGACTTTTTCCAGTCCTCTAGCCAAACCGGCATTATTAATTAAAATGTCCAAATTATCAATCAAGTTTTTGGGGATCTTGTTGAAGAATTCATGAATTTTTTCACTTTTCGACATGTCACCATAACTAATATAGACATCTTCGTCTTTCAAGTTGGAATATTTCCCCAGATACTCCTCTTTCAGTGAAGCTAATCTTGTTTTGTTGATATCAATCAGGATAAACTTGATTTGGCCTTCAGTCTTCTTTAAATACTCTCTAGTGGTGGCTTCACCATTACCAGAAGCTGCACCCGTGATGAGAACAATCTTGTTATCCAAACGTGACATTGTGTAGTCTTGTAGTTATCATAACTAATGGATCATCCAAACATCACGGTCAAAGTTCAGCGTATATATACCCATTTACTCCACTAGACCCCATATTATCAACAAGTACAAGAGGTATCTTTCTTTAGAATAAACGCTCAGGTCACACAATAGCTTACATAACAGTGAACCCCATACAAAATCAAATCGATATGAGCTTATTTCTAGTTTCCGACTTTTTGGTGCCGCTGCTTAGTCAGAAAAAATAAACTCAGCCGGCTAAATCGGTTAAATGACCGCTGTTTACCACTTGTTTTGTTTACTACTTTAACTTCAAATGCTTGCGTTTGTTGATTTCTGCGCAATATATAGACCGATATGAATGGATCAATAACATTAATGGTGATATACTACATATATCATCATGACTGACTAAGCATACCACTTTTGCCTCTCTACAAACTTCTACAATCAAAGTCTTGGATCTCCTGCAGAATTTCAGAGCTGAGATCTCACAAATACACAAACACAGATTTGCATTCCTGGCCACAAAGTCAGAGCTTCCAAAGCAGATATAGGCTCTGTGGTTGAGCCGTTCCCATCACACTCGCTGCTTCAAGGGCCATATACTGGTGATATTCACATAGATTACTCACGCTTTAGTTGCCAATCTATATTTAGACAGGACAACATGAGATTAAACACTCTGGTATTAGGTGCTCTTTCTTTACAACTATGCTCTGCCTTCCACATCAAGAGAAATTTAAATGGCTCTGACGACACCACTTGGGATTATCAAGACGAGGACACAGATATTCAAGGTGTCACTTTTGGTGGGTGGTTTGTTCTTGAACCATATATTACACCATCACTTTTCGAACAATTTGGTGAGGATGAAACTGAGATCCCAGTTGATGAGTACACATTTACTGAAAAGTTGGGTAAAGAAGAGGCTCAAAAGCAATTAGATAAACATTGGGCCTCTTGGTATACTGAAGACGATTTTAAACAAGCCAAGAAGTATGGATTGAATTTGGTTAGACTTCCTGTTGGTTATTGGGCTTTTGGGTTATTGGATGATGATCCATACGTTCAAGGACAAGAACCATATTTGGACAAGGCTATAGAATGGGCAAAGGATAACGAATTGAAAGTTTGGATTGATTTACACGGTGTTCCGGGATCTCAAAATGGGTTTGACAATAGTGGTAAAAGAGGGAACGTTACATGGCAAGACACTGAGGAAAATATTGATCTTTCATACAAGGTTTTGAATTACATATTTGGGAAATATGGTGGAGATAACTATACTGATACCATTGTTGGTATTGAAATTGTCAATGAACCATTTGCTGCCAAGATGAATGCTACAGAGTTGGAACAATTTTATTATAATACTTATTACGATTTTAGAGTTAAACATGGTTCCAGAAACAATTTCGTTATTCAAGAAGCTTTCCAACCACCTGGATATTGGAACCAACATCTTAACAATGATTACAAAAACGTGTCTGGCCCATACTTGGAAGATCGTTTCCAAGATAAATCAAATGTTTCCACCAAGAATTATTTCCATGATATCGTTTTAGATCATCATCATTACGAGGTATTCTCTGAAAATCAATTGAAGAATTCACCAAACGCTAGAGCTCAAGATATCAGAAATTATGGTGACAGTTTAGCGAAAGAACAAGAATTCCATCCTTCAGTTGTTGGTGAATGGTCAGGTGCCATTACAGATTGCGCTAAATGGTTAAATGGCGTTGGTACTGGTGCAAGATATGATGGTACTTTCAATGAAAGTCAATTAATTAGATCAAACAGTGTCAATGGTACACAGGAATCTATTTTTAAAAAGAAGGATGGTCTGAAATCATGCAAAAATGTTACATTTGTTGAAGATTTTTCAGATGAACACAAGGAGAACATTCGTAAATTCATTGAAATTCAATTGATTACATATGAAAATTCAAATGCTGGCTGGATCTTTTGGAATTATAAGACTGAAAATGCAATTGAATGGGATTTCAAAGCTTTAATTGAAAATGATTTGTTCCCAAAACCATTTGATGATTATAAATATTATTTCAAGAATGGTACTGCTGTTTCAGAAAATAGTGCAATGGGTCCTATTACTTTGAATATTGGTTATGTTACAGCCATTGCAGCTCTTGTTACATTCTTTGTTCAGTTTTAAAAGTTCTAGAGTTACATTATTAAATTTTGATTAATTTGCTACCTAGCTATACATTTTGATGCAACAATGTAAAACTTCTTAATGTAGTTTTCGCAAAAACGAGAAATTTCGGATTAGGTAATCTAAATCTGCGCCATTTCCGAATACGGAAGACTATTTGCGCCAAATCGCGCCAATGTTTATTTTTGGGTTCCAAATTTGAAAAAATCAAAGATTTGAAAATAGAAGGCTGTATAAAGTCAGGCACCATAAAGTTGACAATTATTTGAATAATACAACGACGAGTTAACTTTACTTGTCCAGAGCAAAACTAGAACTATCTAGAACTCTGACTGAATACAAATATCTCAATCTCTATCCAATTCAAAGGGAAACTTGTCGTGGAACATCTCAAACCTGTCAATTTACCTTTGTTTTTTTAAGATTTTGGGCAAGCATTCACGGTTGAATCAAGTGCATAAATTTCCTTGGCTTTGAATCCTTTAACCAAACAACAAAACCACTGGGAACAACGAGAAAGAACTGATAATATGAAGACCATTACGCTATTAGGCTCGTTATTATGGTTTATATCTAATACTATCGCTCTTGATATTGATACTTCTGATGAAAAATCCGTATGTAAAGCAGCAGGTACTATTGTAGATGGTGTATTAGATTATTATGAAGGTGAAAAATATGGTGGTACAATTGGTATGTTTACAAATCCATATTATTGGTGGGAAGCAGGTGAGGCATTTGGTAGTTTATTAGGGTTTTGGTATTTTTGTCAAAATGATACATATGAAGAATTAATTTATGATGCAATGATGGCTCAAAAGGGTGATGATAATAATTATATTCCAAAGAATCAATCTACAACTGAAGGTAATGATGATCAAGGATTTTGGGGGCTTGTTGTTATAGAAGCTGCAGAGAGAAATTTTACAAATCCAAAAGATGATGATACACCTGGTTGGTTAGCAATGTCACAGGCTATTTTCAATTCAATGTGGTTAAGATGGGATACAGAACATTGTGGTGGTGGATTAAGATGGCAAATCTTCACATGGAATTCTGGATATTCATATAAAAACACCATTTCAACGGCATGTATGTTTAACATTGCCTGTAGATTGGGGAGATATACCGGGAATGATACATATATCGATGTGGCTGATCAAGCTTATCAATGGTTAGTTGATGTGAAATTTATTGTGGAAGGTGATTCCACAGTGGTTTATGATGGTGCTGAAATTGATAACAATTGTAGTGATGTCACTAAATCTGAATGGACATATAATTATGGATTAATTCTTTCAGGTTGTGCATATGCTTATAACGCCACGGAAGATGATACATGGGGTGAAAGAGTGGATCAATTGGTTAAAGGTATTTCCATCTTTTTTGAAGACGATATCTTGTACGAAAAATCTTGTCAAGGTAGTAAGAATTGTAACACTGATCAACGTTCATTCAAGGCTATTTTCTCAAGATGTTTAGGTCAAACTGCTACTTTAGTATCCAGTACTTCTGATCAAATTAATACATGGATAAAAGCATCTGCTGAAGGTGCTGCCAAAGCATGTTCTGGTGGTACAGATGGTGTTACATGTGGGTTAGATTGGACAAAGGGTAGTTGGGATAATTACTATGGTCTTGGTGAACAGATATCTGCGTTAGAAATCATACAAAATACACTAATTTCTAGCAGACCTGCTCCATTAACAAATGATACAGGTGGTACATCTGAAGGTGATGCAGCATTAGGGTCTAGTGATTCATCAACATCTACAAGTTCTCTCAGCAAAGACGATTTAAAAATAACAGGGAAGGATAAAGCTGGTAGCGGTATTTTGACAGCCGTGATATTGTCAGCTTTGGTTGGTGGTTCTATATGGATGGTGCTGTGATTGTAGGATTTAAAATAGATGATTTATATAGTACTAGAATTATTTGTGTAGGATATTTCCGAACAATAAAAAATCACCACCCATCATATGATAATAACACCATGTTAAAAATAATCAGCATATCAACAGAATGAGCCGAACAAACTCTGTTCTACGCATCAAAGAACAGCTCCAAGACTTCATCAATCTGCACCGGGGGTTCCAAGTGCTTTATTCGACGCAAAAAAAGCCAATCAGCAAAACAACCACTCGGCTCTGTATCCTAGATTCATCCTTCAATCCTCCAACAAAGGGCCATTTGACACTCATTTCTAAATCTTTACACTATTACCAAGATGTTCAACGTACTCCCCTGGATCAAATTCATGTTATGTTATTACTATCGATCAATAACGCTGATAAACCACCAAAACCAGCGTCATTTGAAGAGAGATTACACATGATGACATTGTTTGCTGATCATATTCAGACGAGTTTACAAGTACCAGTATCAGTGGCACTGACACAGTATCCAAAGTTTGTGGAAAAGGCTCAATTTGTAGAGAGCTGGGCCAGCTCGAATGGGTTAGATCTAACCAAATTAAAAAATTCATTCTTGGTGGGGTTTGATACGTTGATAAGAATCTTTAATCCAAAATATTACGTACCGTTGGTAATTGGCGATGCATTAAAAGGGTTTATGGAGAGGAATGATATGTTTTGCCTAACGAGATCTGATGAATCCGTTGATGATTTACAATCGCAATTTAGATATGTCCAAGATATATCAGATAATAAGACTGATTTACCTTCAAATTGGTCTGAAAAGATTCATATGATGGAAAATGATCCTGATGCTTTAACAATCTCTTCTTCTGAAGTGAGAGATTCTGTTCAATATAATGATGATGTATGGAGATCAAAAATTACAAAAGAGATAGAGCAGTATATCAACGACCAAAATTTGTATAACTGAATATATAAAAATCTTACTTATTTTCACTCTTTGACATCAAGAGCATCATTCCAAAAATTGACTTCTAATAATGATACATCAGCAAAGATCTTGACCAGTTTCAATGCCTTTTCAGTACTAATACCACTCGAATACCTTTCAAGAGCTTCTGCACCTAAAACAGTGGCTTCTTGGAACCCTTCAGCTCTATAATCATTGATCCAATCCAAATATTCACCATCAGTTATCTTCACATCTGCCTGTAAAGCAGCTTCACCATAACCGAAAAGACATGGTGCCAAGGCAACGTTTATATCTAACCAATCACCGGTTTGCGCAATATTCATTAAATAATCAGCATACTCTCTACCCGCACGACTCAGTGTTAATGATTGAAGATCGGTGATACCATGTTTCCCTAATTTTTCCACATGTAATGACATTTCATGTGCAATGTTTTGCAATACATCAGCTTGTTTGGAAATAGCATGAATATCCGGAGCAACACTCGCAGCTAATGAATTGACACGGGCATAAGTTGTCAAATATGCATGATCTTGTTTCAAATAATGAACAAATTGATGTTTTGGTAATGTTCCACTAGCAACTTGTTCCACAAATGGATGGTTTACGTAAAGTTCCCAAATCGGTTTGACAGTAGGATGATTTTTCAAGAAATCGACGAAATGGCCTTCTTGGAATAATGTGTTCAAGTTATGAGTTGTAGCTGGTGGAGAGACAATATGATAAACATGATTCAATGGACCATTACCATGTCCAATTTTTTCAGCTGCCACTATAGCACCATGGACATAACGAATCGCTTGATCCACTGCTGATTTAATACTGAACCCCTTAGCTAAATTAGCACTAATAGATGAAGCTAAAGTACAGCCTGTACCGTGTGTGTTTTCGGTGGAGATGAATTTTGATTTATAAACAGTAAATGATTCATCAATGGAATGGTATAGCACATCTGTGATGATTTTTTCTTCACCTTCTTTTGCGACTTTATCATCTTTATCCCATGGAATGTGACCACCTTTCAACAAGACACTCACTGTACCTGTTTCAATTTGGATAATTTTTGCAGCTTTCTTCAAGCCTTCTAGTGAGGTGATTTCGAAATCCCTTTCCAAGTATTTCAAAATTTCTTTAGATTCAAGATAGTTTGGGGTTAACAAAGTAGCCTTTTTAATCAACTTGTCAATAGTTCTCAGCAAAACATCTTTTTTACTTAATGTGGCACCTGTAGTGGCAACCAAGACTGGATCAATCACAAAAGGTTTCCCAGAATGGTACTTGGTAACATATTCAGCTAGAACATCAATCGCATCGACAGTCAACAAACCGGTCTTGATAACATCGATATCAATGTCAGAGAAATTGGCATTCAACGATTTTTCAAATTGCTCCTTCGTAGTGTATTGAACAGCATCAACACCTTTGGTGTTCTGAGCAGTTAAAGCAGTGATTGCAGTCAAAGCATATACTCCGTTGGCAGTGATGGCCTTAACATCCGCTTCAATACCAGCACCACCAGAAGAGTCAGAGCCAGCAACTGTCAACACAGTGGCTAGTTTTGATGGCGCCAATTCTGGCCATGTAATTGGGATAATAGTGGTATTTGCGCTCATTCCTGTGATGCTAAGCTTGGAAGTTCGAACAATTGCTGATTGTTGTACGAGCGATCTTTCTGTATTTTATACAGCCAAATATATCAGCACACATCTCACACAACAGCCGATGTCAATGTGTGCATACGTTTCTTCATCTGGTGGAATGGTATGCACTTAGTGTAGTTTTGGCAGGGGAGTGGTATTTGTTGTAGCTTGGGACTCACAAGCCCATCCATTGTGGCAAGAGCAGCTCAAAATACCAGAATAATGGTAAATCAGGTCATCTTTATGAGCGCTTGTGGTGGGAATTCCAGTTAAAACCAATGTTGATGTTAATCTGATGCACATACAAAGATCCATCTTGAGCTTATTTTGACTGGGGCATTCGCGGATCAAAAGAGCTTCGAGGAATAAGCACGTGACTATAGTTTCAGCCCTCGGAAATCAAGACACCAGATCATCAAGAGCATAATACATTATCTTCCCAAAAATGAGAGACGTAAACAATACAATTTGACCGTAGAGAGTCCAAAAAGGCCAAATTCGATAGAATGTCATCTTTAGCAGTTCCCAAGAAGAACAGAAATCGTGCATTGTCTGTGAACCTGACCAATGACGCACAGAGGTCCAGAATGGATCAGAGTCTTGACGACCTTAAAGGTGAGTTGAATGCCGATACATCAATCTTTCGAGATCCACTAACAATGCCATGATAGCCACCTTGTCTGAAGTTGAATTTAGCTGGAGACAAACCATAGGCGATGATGCCAATCCGCTAGACATTGCGCTACCGTTGTTGGACAACACATCCGTTGGTCTCGCACACAGGCGTGGTGAGTTTTTAGATCTAAAAGATCGTATCTCAAATGGACTACGTCACACTGTTAATGAGCATTACCAAGCATTCAACGACGGGGTGGGATCATATAGATCCGTGGTGCAGAGCATAGCAAATTCACAACATACTTTAGGGAAAATTAAAGAGACTGTCAATACATCAACAAAGAATATATCAGAAACTGGGGATAGTATGAGTACATTGAATGAAAACGTGAAAAATTACAACGATATGATCGCCATTTTGAACTGCATTGAGTACGTGAAAAAGGCACCAAATGATCTTGAAGATGCATTCAGTGAAAAAAATTATACAAAGGCGCAATCGATCTTACACACTGTGCAACAGAAGGCACAGACATATAGACTTTGGAGTTTACCGGCCTTGTCTAATTTAGCAGGTTATTTCCAAACTCAGACACAACAGCTTTTTGAAATTTTGATTGAGGAAATTCACAACATTATATATTCCAAGAGATTATTTAATGATTTCAATAATATTAACGAAAAATACAGAGATGTTGAATCTTTAGAATACTCAAACATTGAAAAACATTTGATGAATGTTATTGACACAGATATTTTGGAGAACTCTTCAGCAAGTCATACAAATGTTGAAAAGTTTTTGAAAGTGTTATTTCGCTCAAGCGAGAAATCAATCAATCAAGGAAACGAATCAATTTTGGATGATGATAATGACCCCTTGGACATTATTGCTTTTGACGACTCAAATCCTTTCAACCAACTATTCCACTTGCTGACTATTATTTATAGACTTGATAAATTACCAACAGCAGTGGAGATCATAGTGCAAAGAAATGCAAACGAGATAAATCAATTAATCAATAGACAAAGTGAAGACACTAAATTAAGACATACAAAAATTATCAAATATCTGAATACTACCGCCAAATCAAATGAACTATCGAGAGGTATGACCTTAGATCAAACTCTAAACACAGAAAATTTTCAATCAGTGGTAATTAGAGATTTATTTGGGAATTTATTCAGAAAATTATTGTTTCTTCTTCAAAGTGTTCGCATTATATTGGAGATTATCAACATTTTAGATAACAGTGGACTGCAAGTAAACACGTCAAGTAGCAAGGCATCAAGTGATGATGTTTTGACACTGAGAAGGTTATGGAATTCTTTGAAGACTGAAATTCAAAATTTGGTATTATCATACATATCAACAAATGATCTTTCATTGGGGTCCAAACTGACACATACCACATCTTTAATCAATGGAAATGCAACAAATCCTGGAACTAAAAATGAAAACACATTATTCCAGTTTTATAAAGTTGATTACGATAAGGATCATTCAAATCATTTGAAATTAGTTTTACAAGATTTATTTCCTGGGTTTATAAATTCAAATGATATGGCCAAGATTGATTCACCATATATTGAAGATGCAAAATTTTTGAAACAAACAAGAATAATCCCAGCTAATGTTTTCCACATGAGAACAATATTGGAACCATTCTTGACATTCATACAAGGTTCCAAATTATTAATGAAAGGTGAATCCACTGAGACTAATAGTGATGAACCAATATCATTTTTCAACAATTTTATGACTAGTGAGTTCTTACCTTTACTAGAAGAATCTTTTATATCGTTATATGTGGAAGAAATTGAGGAAATGGACCCATATGAGATTTTTGATACATTGGATGGGAAATCTGCATTAATTAATGAGGGCTCTGACTTGAAAATCTTTAGATTCTTTTTTGAGTTTAAAAGATTTTTCGGTGATGTCTGTTTCACTTTAAACACTGCACTACAATTTAGAAAAGAATTTTCAAGTATAATTTTTAGAATATTGAACAAGTTCCAAGATAAAGTTGAGGAATTCAGTAATGAGCTACTTCATGATATGAGCAATTATTTTGAACCCAATAGAGAAGTTATAAGATCATTAACTGATCCTAAATTACAAGTCACTCCACAAGCTTTAGCTTATATTAACAAGAGTGAATTGAAAAGACTTAAAATTTATGAGTATTTTAAAACTTTAGATTTTTCATTACAATTTCTTTTGAAATGGCTTGAAAATAATTTGGTCAAACAAATAAATTTGAACAAGACAGACTTAAACTTATCCACAGTGGAAAAACTCAGAAAGAATTGGTCATTTTTCGAAACTACAAATTTGAAATCTAACATTAATCAAGATGATGACTTGGATTTGAAGCGCTCTGTTAGAGTTATATTGAATGATTCATTAATTGATAATTATAATGAAATTGTCAAGCAATATAAGATTCTTAATGAGAAGGTTAAGATTGTCTTGAAAAGATATGATGAACTTCTAAGTCTATGAGATCAATGCCAACTAGTACAATTTATGCATTTACACTGATTTTTTGCAGCAAAATATAGTCCTTCGATATTTTATATAGGGGTTGTAGTATATACTATACACTCCACATGACAATGCGCTGTCGCGTGGATATAGGTTAAATATTAATTTCGCGACATACTTGAATAATCTGTTGTTGCCCTAGCGATGTTTTCGCAATTTGCGCGCGCAAAACGAAAATATTACCCAGACAACACAATTCATGAAATGCAATATGGTCAGCTATTTTACTATTTTTTGAGTTCTAACTGAGACCAAATAGGCTCCCTATAGTGCTTTATAGCATTTGCTAAGGCTATAGAGATTTCTGGTGCTTTGTCCTTAGATGCACTAGCCCTCTCTTGATTTTGGTACATCAGTGTATATTACCATAATAGGCAGGTGTTACGCAGCCCATATTCGATTTTTTTCACTTTCGTTTTTTTCTCGTGGATTTCAAAAGTCGGCATTTCAACAAGGGCTTCACTGAAAATTCCAGCTTTTTGCCACCCGGTGCAAAACCAACAATTTGCAATAACAACCGCCAAAAACCTATCCAAAACTTCACACCAGAGGCATCAAATTTCACAGACAGTTAAAGCAAGAGTCAAATCTTTGATAGACAGATTTTTGAAGGGAACACCCGATTCTTTATTGTCGCTTTTGGTTAATTCTGCTCCTGCTTATTTTTTTTTTCTTGCTGGCCATTTTTGTGTGAACGCTGCGGATTTGTGTCGAGGGATGAAGAATGGTTGCACCACTACCTTCTTCTGCTGGTAATCGGTTCCGTCAGAGAAAGATATCAACAAAGCAGACGTTACAGATATTCAAGCAGTCTCAAATATCAGATATCGATAATGAGGATCTTCAACAACGTGACCTGCAAGAGATTGAAACCGGTGTCGAGAAGAATGAAGAAGAAGAGGTGCATTTACAGAACATTTTGAAGAATACCGGTATAAGTTCTACGGCTGAAACTTATATTCCAACCCCAGATGCTTCGAAACTTTGGGATGAAGCTTCCAAATACTACAAGGGTCGATTCCTCGAACCAGAATCTTACATCAAATCATCATGTCAAGTGGAGGACTACTCGGGATGTCTATATAATATGGATGAAGTTGATGATGAATTTCTAGCCAAGTATAATAAGGAATTGAAAGGGAAGAATGTTGAACCATTGACTGAAGATGAGTTTGAAAGCTTCTTTTACAATTTGGAAAAAGTGGTTACAGATAAACAGCCTTTTTTGGTAACGGATCCAACTCAAGTTTTACCTCTAGAGGAAATCAAAATGTATATATTAAAATTTGATAAATCCTCGGTGGAAAATATAAGGACATCGCTATCAAGTGATTTACAAGTTCATCCTTTTGTCACAAATTTTGATGCTAAACTACCACAGAAACCTAGAACTTTTGAACAATTGGTTGAAAATTATGGGGGAGCTATTTATGAACATTTCAAGATTAGAAAAATTGAAAGAGGTGGTAAATCGGTGGCTCCAATTTTAAAATTCAACGGTGAAGATGATTCAGATGCATACATTTGTTTCAGACAAAGACAATTCAGACAACAGAGAAAGACTAGAAGAGCGGATACTCAAAGTTCCGAGAAATTGGTGAGACTATATCAAGAATTGAAGAATACCAAGGAACTAGTATTTTTGGTCGCTCAAAGGGAACTGAAAAGACTCGAAGCATTACAAACCGAACGTGAGATTTTCGAGCTAAGATGTAAAGTCAAAAATTACAAACGTGATCTTGGTATTACTGACAGTGATGAAGATCTTATTGCTCACAAAAAGAGAAAACCTGCACCACCTCCACCTGAAGTCATCACTGAAGATGTTTCCAAGAAGGATAAGAAAGGGTTATCGAAAATTGGGAACAATGCAAATGCACAAGACAAGACAAAACTAGCTGTTGCAACAGATCTGGCTGGCACAGACTCAAGTCAACAACAGTTTCAACCATATGTCAAACTGCCACCTTCAAAAATTCCAGATATGGAACTGGAAACGGTCCAACGTTTGCTAAAGAACAAGGATGTCAGTATGCAGAAATATGTTGAAGAAAAACTCCGGAAAAGAAGACAAGCCGATGTTGGATTCACCAATTTTACAGACGATGCATATAATCCATTATTTGATATAAGTTTCCCTTCAAAAGACATTATCGATTCATCACATACTCCATATTCGTCAATCACTTCTTCATTTTTCGATGTCCAAAGTCTTGGCTACGTTCCAGGTATTAATAAATACATTGAATCAGGTACCGGATTGGAAAGCAAGGACGGATTTGAATTCAAATTACATCAAACCTCAGGTAAAAACAGATTTAAAAAATCTGTTTCACAGACAAAATTTGTCCCAGAGAGATTCAACCCACTAGATCAAGATTCTGTTAATACCAGTGACCCTATTTTCACGTTGAGGAAAAGAATTGGAAGATATGGCCAAGTTTACATTGATAGAAAATCCATGGTTAAGAAGCCTGATGATGATGAACTAATGATTGATTCTGATGACATTGAAGCCTTGGATGCCAAAGAAAGATTCGAAGATCGTTGGAAGTATGATTCAGATTTAAGTGTTTTAGAAAACAATATCAATGAACCATTTAGTGATGATCCTTCAATTCTGAATTCAATTTCCAATGACACCCAAGTCATCAGATTTGGTGGTATGTTGCTGTCCAAAGCATATGAAACTTTAAAAGAAGCCATTATTCACCAAAGGCAACAAGTTTATTATCAACAACTGCAAAGAATGCACGCTCAACAGCAAAAAGTTCAACAATTACAACAACAGCAACAACAAGACCAAAATCAAGACAAGTCATCTAGACAAGGCACACCCTTATCCAATAAACCTGGTTCTCAGTCTAAGGCTAACATACAACAGCAGCAGGCGTCAGCTCGTGCTAATTCTATGAACAAATCACAACAATCACCTACAACATCATCAGGATCAGTGAACAACACCAAACTCAACAACAATACTCTTGTAAAAACAGAAAATTGATCAAACTGTATCACACGACCTTGTACATTTTTTTTCAACAACAAATTCATGACCACCAAAAGCTGTATTATTATTATCATTATTAATTTATCATGAAACCGTTTGCAAAACACCGGCATTTATTTGATTTTCATCCATTCAGTTTTGAATTTTTATACCTTTGGGCTTAAGTTAGCACATTAATGAACAGTAATTTATCGTTTCGTTTTAATAAAATTGCGTAGACTGTCTTTTTGGCCTTACCGTATAAAAGCGATACGCGATTGACGCGAAAAGTAAACAAGTTACAAAAACGTAAACAAAGCTATATTATATACAATTTGAACTAGAACCGTTGTATTTACACACGCTATATAATTATATTGAAGTATAATGTCCACGTCCACAGAGATCCTGAATCTTGATCAAAAGCGTGATCTTGAAGAATTTCAAAGCAAGACTTTATTACACGGTGCAGAAGCCGAATTCAACGAAAGTATCAAGGCTTTATTATCTGAGAAAACAGGAAGTGATGCACAATATGATCCTAGAGAGCTCGATCCTCAAATATCGAGCTATAAAGAACTATTTGATAGATTGAAGTTTTTGTTCTTAGAGCAAGAAGCCAAGGAGAAATTTTTAAGAAGGATCTTGGGATCACCAACTACCGTTGTGGATAAAAGTGATATTCAAAAAGCTGGTGATTCGATGGTGGAATGGTCCAGAAAGATCGATGTTAAAAAGGAGCATATTGATGCTATGCTGGTGAAATTAAACGAGCAGTGTGATGAACATGAGAAGAAATCACAACAAATCAATGAACTTCATATAAAAAACTTGGAGCAACAAAATGAACTTAAAATTAGAAAACAAAAACTTGATAAACTACAGTCTCAAATTAAGAATCAAAAAGATGATGATGATTTGTCACCGAAACTTCAGGAACTTTTGACTAAACATAACGGTGATTCAACGATTGAACTAAATTCGATAGATCAAATGAATGAATTATTAGATAAAAAATTGACAAAACTCGACCAGGATACTAATAAAATAGTTTCATTACATGAACAAATCAATGGAAAGTTACAATTTTTAAAAGAACATAAAGCAGAAACCGAAAGACTTTCGAAAGAGGATAAAGAATTATCAAACCAAATAACTAAACTATCTTTCGAATTACATGATAATGAAAGCGACCCAGAATCAATAATTCTTCGCTCTAAAGAAACAAGTCTAAAGACATTGATGGGGATATGGTTTGATATTTCCAATATAAAGGATTTTGAATTTGATGAATCTGATTTGTTGAAGTTTAAGTATAAAGATTTTCCTGAATTACCATGCTTAATGAAGTTTAACTCTCAAACAGGATTAATTGAGTGGATACAATGTGACAAAATTGAGCTTGAACAATTAAGACGATTGGTTGAGGTCAGCAATAAGACTCAAAATCCAATTTTCACATCTTCACAGGGGTTATATAGACTTATAACACAATCTCCTACAAGTCAATAAATCAGATTATGAATATTTAAAAGCTCAAATATAACGCCATTCGTTTATTTCATGATTTTTGTCCATGATCTCATGGATTATATATAGCAAACTTTTAACATAGTAGCCATATATAGATTCTATTGGTTCAAAATGTCTCTTATTTTGGACCTACTGATTTCATCTAATTTCATTGAATTTTTTCTACCCCAGCCTTCAGGTTGTCTTTTGAGGAAGGCACCTAAAGCACCAAGATAACCTTCATGTCTTAAAAAATATGCCTTTTTGTTCCCCTGGGACCAGAAATTGATAGCATAAGATAATGTGTTCATAGTTTGAGGATGTCCTCTAATGTAAGATCCACCAAAATAAATGTGTTGTATATCATGAATTTTAGCTTGCAAATATGCAATTTGTCCAATATTATTTGATACGGCATAAAGCAAAGAACGACTTATATCTTCATTTTTGAAATTTGCAATGGACTGGTTTGATGTCTTGTTGGCCTTGTGTTTCTTTTTGAAAACTTTACCAAAAGATGAAGCAATTGCACTTGATTTCAATCCAATCTTATTATAATCAGTCCCATAAATGTCACCAACAAGCATATCTACTGAGGAGTTATCACCCTGTGCAGCATTTGAAAGCATTTCATCATATGAACTCGCATTTGTTAATAATGACAAAAGCCCCCATAGAGTACCCCCACCTAATGAGGAACCACCAACTCTTATAAAATCATCATGATTTGGCCCAGTAACTTTCACCATCGAAACACCTGATCCAATATTGACCAATAAATATGGATATATTTCCTTTTTGGTATGATTAACAAATTCCATTGGATTTTGTTCAGTATATAAGAATACTTCATCTGGGATTTCGGTAATTAAGAAGTCCAACCCCACAATCAAACATTCCATTTCGTCTTCTTTGGTAACTTGAACATCAAGATCTTTCTTCAATCGATCATAAAATTTGAAAGATCCACCACCAGTGGCCATTATATGAACTTTCTTATTATAAAATTTGATCAATTTAGCGATAAATTCTATGAATTCATCAATTCTTTCAGTTTCAATCTTGTAAAAATTTAATCTCCCTCCACGGGTTGGATCCACGATGAATTCATCACAGTTCGACATATCATCACTCATACTATCACCACTAATACTCCCATTCCCGTTACAATTCCCATTCCCGTTCCCGTTATTCGTTACTATTTTCTTATTGATTAAAGGACCAAGATCCTCTGTACTGTTATTAACACTTTGATTCGATGTGAAATACACAATCTTTGATAGCGATCCTCCGATGTCAATGGCTATATGGCTTATATTCTCAGTGTTTTGATAAGGTAGTATGATATCGTTCGTTTCGGGTACTGATTCTTCATCTTCGTATAGATCTTCATCCACAATGAATGCCCCAGTCACATTGATTTGAATTGAGCCTGGATTTATTATCCTGTTGTCCACATCCTGCTCTTTTGGTGATGGTGGTATTATTCCAGACATGAACCACTATGAGTTTTTTTGATGGTTGTGGTGAGTTAAAGCAATTTCAAGTTCTCTTTGTTCTCGGTTCAGCCTGAATGACTCTTTTCTTTGTGTAAACGACCAATTATCAGCCAAATATCTCGTATGAACTGTTGTAAAAAGCACAGATGAATAAAAGAGCACTACCAAGTCCAATAACCGCCAGGGTATTTAGCCAATATTATTATATCCCGCTGTAGAGCCCAAGTAAACTACTCCAGATTACCAGATTTCTTCAAGTCATCGCTAACAATTTTAGAAGTGATCGTTTGTTTGAATTTTGTTGGGATATGCTTACATAATTAATTAATTATGTAAGCATATTACGTAATATTCTTTGTTCTTTGTGGCGACAGCTTACGTAATCTCGATCATCACCTGTGTCAACTTGCACTTGAACTTTTCGGTATAAAACAAGGTGATATTCCTGATATATGGCCCACTATTGAACCAATTACTGCTATTAATCATCATGTCAGACTTTGAACTACCAGAAAACTTTGGGCAGCTCGTTGAGACCACTTATCAAAAGGCATTGGCCGAAGGTGAAGTTGTATTCCAAGAATCTACAAACTACTACTTGGAGGATAACGATGTCCAATTTGTTATAACTCATGCTCCAGGTCTTGCAAAGAAACCGACACAAGAAGCCGCACCAGAGCAAGAACCAAGAGATAAAGACTTCAATCCTTTCTTAAACCCAGACCCAAAATTAACAGTGTTGAGCGATTATGGTAATGGTGAATTTAACATTTTACTAAACAAGTTCCCAATAACTCATAACCATTTATTATTGACTACAAAGGAATTCAAATCACAAAATTCACCGATATCACCAAGAGAGCTATTGGCATCTTTGAAAATCTTAGATGCCTTGGAAAAATCATCCACCAAAAATGAAAAATTCTTTGGGTTCTTTAACTGTGGTGAAGCATCAGGTGCTTCTCAACCTCATAAACATTTACAATTCTTGAAATTCCCAGACAACTTCACACCTTTTGTCAATGGTCTAACCTCAAACGTTGATCCGTTTGTTGCTACCAGTCTTCAAGAACCTTTACAAAGTAAAGATGTACCATTTGCACATTTTGCTCTACCATTAAAGAGAAAATCAGACGAATTATTTGATGAAGATTATTTAGCAATGGCTTATAGTTCATTGTTACAAAGAGCATTGACCATACTTAGAGACACTGAGAGTCCAGTTGCTTATAATGTTGTATTTACTAAGAAATGGTTATTAGTTGTACCAAGATCAAAAGCTTATTATGAAACTGAAGCAGGTAAATTAGGTTTAAACTCTGCTGGATTTATTGGATTAATTTTAGCCAAGAATGAAGAATTATTAAAATTAATTAAAGAAGATGGTCCAACAAAGATTCTTGCTGATGTTGCATTCCCAAATACCGCTGAACAAGGTACTGATGAATATCATTATTAGTTGTATAAATTAACCACTACGTCCATAATATGGTTTTTCAGTTGTAAATATATATTTTAATGACTCCCCTATTTAAATAACACATTGGTGGGATCCCTTAAGTTGCTTGATTTTTTTTTTGATATACAAATCGTGAATATGATATTATAATCTTAATAGATTTTTGTTTAATTGTTTTGTTTTTCGTTTTTCCCCATGAGCAATTAACTTCAAAATTAGTTGACTTTAATGTTGTCTAATTCTTCTCTTTCAAAGTTTTCAGCTTCAATTTCTAACAAATATGGTAATAAATATGGTTTATCTTCTTCAGGTTTAACATGATCTTTTGCTGGTAATAAATGATGAGTAATACCACATTGAATAGCTGTTAAAGTTCTGAAATTTCTGGCATAACTCTCTTGTTTTGGTAATCTTGTTAAAGCTTTTTGAACAACAGGAGTTTCTTCAAATATTAAATCATCTAATTTTAAACCCATTGATCTATAACCGGCATAAGCACAGAAATATTTTGAGGCTGGAACGAAAATAGCTCTCAAGACTGGAGTACGTAAGATGAAATCTGAAGTCTTAACAATAGAAGTGAAAGATGACATGGTTGGTTGTTTGGTTATCAATCTATCAAATGATGTTGTTTTGCTGATGTTTACCGCTTTTCAAAACCAAATTCCATTTTTTTTAACCATTTAACAAATCTGTTTTTCCATCATTTTTATTGGCTTCAACGAAATTCGCGGAATCACGTGAATGGCACGTGACATTCTATTGACACGTAAAGATGGCAGTCAACATTGTCAATCTACAAACCAAAAAAGTTATCGTAATAAATCATAAAAATTTCAATAGATGTACTGTCATGAGGGTATATGAAAGACCATAGAGGTACTGTAATTTAAAAAGAAAAACGAAAAGTATTGGAAGGCAAAAACAACTAGAAACGATTAATATATGACAAAATTTGAAAGGACAGAGGTATGAAACAAAAATGACTCTTGGGTCCATTAAAGAATAAACTATGCATAGAAATGAACAAATTCAACCGCAAAGATACTTCACGCGGAAAAAATGATCAATGAAAACAAAAATGATATATGACTATAAAAATGAAAGACTTGAGGACGTTGGTGGGGCATTATTTTTTTAACCAGTTTAGGAATTTTTTATGATGATGTGGTTTCTTATTAGTTTCTTTGATTTTGGGTTCATTAGTTGTATTGGATGATGCAATGGTATTGTGGGTATTGACATTTGATTGAAATTCTTTTGGATCAAATTCAAATATTTCAGAATTTCTGTTTGAAGAATTTGGATTAAATTTTGGTGTCATTGTAGTTAAATCTAATTCTGGACCTGGTTCACCAAAATTGAAATGTGGAGTTATCGTGTCATCACCAATTTCTTCTGATTCATTTCCAACTTCAAGTTCATCATCTTGTGCACTGTTGGACTTTGTTGAAGTTACAGAATTACGACGAATTCTTAAATTGATTGAACTTAATAGTGAATTGGATTTTTTATGAACACCAAATTGTTTTGATGGTTTTGTTGGGGAAGTGACCTTTTGAACATTTGTTGAACTGATTGGTGATGAAACAATACTTGTGCTTGGTGTACTGAAATGGTTAAATTTTGGCGAACTTGGTTGATAATCATCATTTCTATCAGGCATATCATAAACCCTTGATTCAAATTTGAAACGAGATGGGGAGTTCAATGCTGATTGTGACGTGGTCGACGATGCTGATGATAAGACTTGTTGTTTGTATAGCGATGTTTGAAAGCTTGAAATTGAAGATTTGTTGTTTAAGTTTTGTTGACCATTTGTAATTTGTGATAATGATTCAGAAGATCTTAATGCATTTGATAATAAGATTGAATTTTGATAATAAGATTGATATCTTGCAGCATTTGCACCACTACGACGTTGATTGGTATTTGTTTTTGTAGATGTTGGCGTAGCTAAAATAGAATTTGGTACCACAGCAGGTGATTGTAATTCAGAACTTAATGAATTTACTGAATCATTTTTGGTTAAATCTGTGCTGATAATATTTGATGAAGTTGAACTAGAAACACCATCTTCTTCTTCTTCTTCTTCGAAAATTGCAGAATTTTTCTGGTTTGAATTTGAACATGGGTTAGAATCCAAATTTGATGAACTGGATTCC
The DNA here is from genome assembly GCA_030582155.1 of Hansenula lynferdii. NCBI lineage: Eukaryota > Fungi > Ascomycota > Saccharomycetes > Phaffomycetales > Wickerhamomycetaceae > Hansenula > Hansenula lynferdii. The sequence goes on from JAKTWT010000007.1 coordinate 53,799, forward strand.
GATGAAAAAACCTTGAATTTAAGAAAATCTTCTAATTCAGGTGCAGATTCTGTTCTTCTATGAACAAATTTCTTTCTCGGAACTTTGGAGGTCTTTGGATCGTAAACCAATTCAGATGCCTTATCAAGATCTATTATGGCTTCAGGAACCTCATAATGTGATGGAACTGGTTCAGATGATTTATTTGGTGGTGGTCCATATGTAAATTGTGGAGAGTCGTATTTAGTTTTCTGAGTGGAAAGTTCTTCACTTGATGTTTTATCATTCTTTGAAACATGATCACGCTTTATAAAAGAATGTGCCCATGAATTTAATCTTGTATGCTTTTTCTGTGGTGATGGTGATGTACTATTGCTATTATTCACATCTCTTGATTTCTTTTCCTTGGTTGTAAGGTCTTGAGACATTGTTGAAGTACTGGTGGTATTCTCGGACTCATCTGTAATGACCAACGAAGGGGGTTGTGGTTGGTTCGATCTTTTGGCACCAAAACTATACTCTGTTGGTAGTGAGTTTGATATTGCTGTGTCCTTTTGACTGATTGTTTGACCAGGGGCTTTGAAGATATCCATACCCATGGCATCAAAGTCACCACTGATAGCAGCGGATCTCTTGTGACGATGGCCTCTTCTATGAGGTTGTTGTTGAGTGGAAACAGTTGATAACATTTTCTTGTGATTTTATGTGGTGTACTGTTGATGCGGAAATAAGATTAGTTGGTGACAATAAGGCAATCTAGGGAGGGGACTAAATGGTAATTAGCAAGTATATGGCCTTTTGGTGAGATGCAAATTGTCAATAGCTTTGGATGTGACACCTTTGAGGGTTTGTTGATATTTGATATCACTGCGTATGGGCTGACCGGGAACTGAGGCTATTGTAGCTTTTTTTCCTAGAGCTGGTATGGGCTATAAATGAATGACAATAGAGAACGCAAGCAGCAGCTAACTTTAGTCTTCTCAGCGACAGACTGTTGTGGTCAATACACTGTGGCTAATAGCTGGCAGCCTTAGAGCTTGGTGATGCTGTTTGGGGAGTACCCGCTGTTTATTTGACTAGGGTTCACTCTTGTAACACTCCCCTGTTCCTTTAAAGGTACGAGTTGGGCAATCTGAAAACAACAAAGAAAAACACGCAAAATGGGAGCACGACTTTCACAGATTATAGTGGACGCGTAGCTTAGTGGTAAGGAGCGGTGACTGGTGGTGTCTTGGAGTGTGATGCTGATGATGCAAATGGCGCTGGTTGTGATTATGACTATCAGAGCAAAACCTAACCAGGTAAAATTGTGAAGTTGATAATTTTATTTGTTATTCCAAGCTTGAATGAAAAAATAACCTGCAACGAGATCCGAGGGTGCCAACTTGCCGAGTTTTGGCTGTGGATCTGCGGGCTGACGCGTGGCTGTAGACAATATAGCCTCAGTTCCGGGGATTAATTATATATAACCCGGCAACTTGTACTTTTAGATGACATGACTATTTAATTCATTAAAACCCAGATAGATTATCTTGGTCCAAAGTTCGTTGGTCGATTTGGAAAGGGCCCTTATGATGGATCACAGGGTATATTTTGACAAAGGGGATGCTGTGTGAGATCTGGGAGATGAACGAACTTCTCTTTTAGGTTTTCGAGAATAATTGGACATAACCATACACACATGTACACATGTAAGCGATAGCTGGGTTTTAAATTTAGAATCATAAAGGGATGTGCCCTAAACTGTGTACCTGAGCCATGCTACACTGCTTCTTTCAGTCAAGACTCAAGAGGGTTGCAATGGAAGCTTCAACCTCTTACGTTTTTGCGTCGAGAACGTTGATCAGCACCATCTGGAATCTGGATTAGCAAGACTTAAGCACAGCTGCTCCTATTATAATAGGGAATCGAGATCCAGTTTCACACGTATAATTTTTATGTACAACAATACAGTTCATATTTCAGCTATACACATAGGCTCTTGTTTGCGATGCACAAACACCTAATATCTTAACGGCTGTATAGGGAGGTATTTAAAGTACTCAAGTTTCAACGTACCGTGTCTAAAACACAGCTTGTTTCATTTCACAAAATCGGCGAAATATTTATACCATCTAGATTTGGTAGATCTGGTTTCTGACCTATCTTATTACCAAATGCGGCCATAAAGATATAATTCAGTATTCATTTTGAGGCATACGATTCCCAAAAAAGATTTTCCATGCCTCAAGAAGAAAAGAAAAATGAGCACAAAGAATTCCACGACGCGTAAAAAATCAAATTAAAAAAGTCGCGATTTCGACATTTTTCGCGAAGCTTATTAATAAGTTATGTAACCACGGAGAAACTCATAACTCATAACACCTAACAAGCCATCAACCATCATTGTAGCTCTTTGTATTCAGACAATTTGAAATTTTTGGCTCAAAATGAAACAAAGAATCACCCTCTTATCAGAATACATATCAAGTGATACTACAGCGGACACTGAAGAACTAGAGTTCAACGAGAATCTTGTTTCTATTCCTGAAACACAGGTTTACCAAAGACAAGATCGTTTGACGATACCAATCAACGAGATCTCTTCGCAATTGAAGCTAGTGTTATCCAACATTGCACAGATTAAAGTCACTTGGAAAGGCTTAGAGACCCAATCATCAGATATTTTTCAAAATCATCATCCTCAAGGGTTAACTATTCATATATTACCAAAATCACCTGTGAATTTGACCGAAACAATCTCCACAATTAGTGATTATTTATCCTCAAACTTCAACATTTCATCAATTGTATCAGATAACTATGTGAAAACAGCAACTTCGCTTACATATCACTCCACTACTCCACTCCCAACTAGCACCGTATTGTCATCTTTTATACAATCGTTCACCACAGAAATTGAAACACCTACAAACTTAAAAGATTTCGAACTCATTTTCAATTCCAAATCTGAGAATCTAAAACTACAATGGATATCTCAACCAGGAACCACCTTGATCCATAAATCTTCCACTATCAAAAAGGAAATCGCCATATTACAACCAAAATATCTCTCTGCAGATCTTGAATTATCAGGATTAAGAACAGTTTTATCAACACATGATTACACACCACCAACGAAAACGCTTATCTACGTTAAACCTCGCCATCGTGGCTTAATTGATGATAATGAAACTTCCATTTCATTGCAATCTCCTGTTGGGTTACATCCAACATTCCAATTCAGTCAAATAAGTAATAATCCAGATGAAGAGAATTGTAAATTATACCTATCAACAATCTCCACTGCACATTTATTCTTCGATAAATATCAATACAATAAGGATCAAATCAAATTGCTTGCTCATTGGGGTGAATCTGATCTTGAAGCACCATTGTGGAAAATCAAACAATTTGGATCAATTCAACTATTTGAGATCAATCACAATTTGAAAGATCTTCAAATAACTTATCATTCAAGATATATCGAGCCTTCAGCAGATCGATCAGTACGAGTGCCTAAACCTCAATTGTTTTATGCATGTGATGCTTCAAAAGTTATTGAAGATTTTGGATTGATTGATTCTAATCCATTTGATGACTCAGGATTAGGCGTGGATTCATTCTTTGATACAAATACAGTTTTCTATCATTTAGATTCAAATGAAAGTGTATTGAAATTTGAAATTCCTAATGCTTCATGGGAGGATTATGGATACACTCAAATATTTACATCAGTGGTTTTGGTCGTGGGGACATGGATCTTGTTGTACAAATTATTGAAAATATGGTTAACATCATCACCTTCAACAAACAGTACATCAGATAAAAAAGAAAAATGATCTACATATCATATAATGTACAGATTTATATTAGGCAGTTATAAATTTAGAGATATCTATTTCTTATGCTTCTTGGCAATACGACGTAATGCCCTTTGTTCATTCTTCATGACACCATCGACCATTCTATATTTACCTTTAATACCCTTTGGTCTACCACTTAGACCCTTGTTATTACCTTTAGCATAGACATAAGTGACTTGAGGTTTTGTTTGTTGTTTCTTGGTTAATTTTCTCATTAATTTAGAAATTTCTTCAGCTTTATCACGTTCAGATTTATCAGAATCTTCAGCGATAACATCAGATTTCTTCTTCAATTTTTCTAATCTTGCCATTGCTCTCATTTTCTTACGACCTTTAGCTTCAGCAACTTTCTTAATTGGTCTAGCATTTAATTGTTTCATTTTTTCTTTAATGGCTAAAGCGGCTTCTTTCGTTATTGGTTTACTAATCTTTGAATGTTTCTTTTCTTCATCGATAAACCATTCAGGTAATCCTTCTTGATCTCTGAATGCATATCTGTTAAACCCATCATCGACCAAATCATGTTTAGTTCTTTGTCCTAAGGCAATTTGATGAGCTAATGTCATAGCTTGTGCAGTGGCGATATCAACATCTTTTTGATGATTTCTTAAATTGACATCATCTTCTACATCAGAGTCTGAGTCTTCCATATCATCACCAGCCTCTGGTTCACGACCAACAATTTCAAAATCTGAATCTGAGTCTTCATCATCTGAAGAATCCGAGTTCAATGATGCTGTAGTGGAGCGTGATGTTTCACTTCCATTCTTGGATGATCCCGATGTAGCAACAGCTTCTTTTGGTTTTGGTTGTGATAATTCGGAATCAACACCATCAAAGATTGAATTGCTGAATAATAAATCAGCTTTCTTACTTAAACCATCTTTACTAATTTCTGGTTTTAGTTTGGCGATTAATGAATTAATATGTTGATCATCATCTTCATCACTTAATTCACCTTCACTTTCACTTTCATGATCTTTTGGAATATCAAGATTTTCATCTTCATCATCACTACCTTTATTATCTTTGATACCATCCCATTTTTCATCATCATCATCACCTCTAGCCATCTTAGCTCTATATTTAGCATCTCTTTCTGATCTTCTTTCTCTGTAAGCAGCATACATGTTATCTAATTGGGCTTCTAATTCATCAACTTCATCATCAGATCCAATTTCTTGTTCATCATCAGAGCCGAAAACGAAATCATTACCTTGATAAATTTCATTCTGATCGAAAATCATTCTTCTCTTACCACGAGACAAGTCATCTAATTGACCAGTCTTCTCAGCAGTTTTCAAGTTGAATAAAGAATCTTGGCCTGTATTGGCAGCTTCAATACCAATATCCTTTGGAGTCAACATACCCATCTGCATACGAACAATTTCCTTTTGTTTTGATTCATTCTGTTTACGTTTTTCTCTTTTTTGTTTAGTTAATTGTTTTGAACGTACTTGATCCAATTCCTTATCGATTTGTTCTTCTTCATTCAATGGTTCAACATCAACATTAATTGGTTCATCATCTTTATCTAAATCTAATAGTTTTCTTGCAACTTTTCTCCATCTTAAAATCATTCTAAAATCCTTTTTACCCAAGACTTTCAAATCTTTGAAACATTCTAATAACTCACCAGATGTTTGTTTCAATTTTTTAACTAATTGCCATTCTGGATCTTCTTGATCAATTTCGAAAGCAGAAGTAGTACCTAGAACATCAATGGGAGTTTCATCTTTAACAAACTCCATAACTGGGATTGTCTTGTGCTGAGTATAATCACCTTCTGCATAACCTTCTCTCTTTCTCTTCTTCTTTTCAGGATTGAAAACTTTAGCTTCGTTATTATCTGGACCATCAGCTAATTCTTCAAACACTTCTCTTGGATCCAACAATCTTGGGTCTAATTTCTTTGGAGCTTTGAAACCTTTACACACAACAAAGATTTCCGCAGAAACATTTCTTGATGCTGGAGGCTTTGTAGCTTCAACTTTTTCAAATAATTGTTGGAATACCCACATTAATTTATTATAATCTTTTGATCTGAAAATTTTGGTTACAAAAGTACCACCGACAGCCAAATTTTCAACCGCTAATTTCAAAGCTTGCAAAGTTAATTGGGATTGAGTGAAGGCATCTTGGACCCAACCAAGACCCACATTTGGAGCACCATCATGTAACACTGTATCAGCCTTCCAAGTTTTCATATAACCTCTTAATCTGGATCTACAGTCCTCAGTGGTAATATCTGATTGAAATGTGATACAGTTTGGCATAGGCTTTATTGGAACGATATCGACACCAATAATCATAGAGTTAACAGGACATAGATTAGAGGCGACTTGACACCAAGAACCTGGGGCAGCACATAAATCGATAACAACTCTAGATTTCTCCAAGAAGTGACCATACTTCTCGTTGATTTGAATAATCTTGAAAGAAGAACGAGCTCTATAACCCTATAAGAAACATCAGCGGTTAGTATTCAGGTTTATCTCATCTGATCATCTGTGCATAATGGAAATCCAATAATCACGATGCCTTAAAAGATAACTCACTTTTTCCTTAGCCAGGTAGTAGTAACGATCCAAACGCCCTTTAGCGTTTTTCTTTTGTGTACTTTTACCCATCTTGTCTTATACAAAGGTTGATCTTGTAGGTTTTATGATTGTAGTCCTAGTGTATAATAAAGCTCATCTCTTAGATAAAAAAAAAATTAATTTTCTGCCATTTTTTTACGAGACATCAATTTGCAGGGTAAAGTTCGCTAATTCACTTGTCACGTGACTGAATATAAGTCAACCAACCACTTTTAACGGTAAAAGAGAGACTATCATATGGCGTTTTGAGTCATATGATAAATGCTAGTGTTTGTATAATATCCATGACAAAAGACCGTGAAGTCGTGGGGTTTAAAGCACTATATTTGATCTAATACCGAAATTCGCGTTGAGTAGTACACTTCATTAGCTAGTAACTTTAAGTGGAAGAACGCTATTTGCACAGGGAAAAAAGCAGAGTAGTCAAAATCTCATCATCATCAACTCTATATCTGTATTAGCTCAGCTATACCCCTATAAACCAAGAAACATCACACTTTTACTCGTTCCTCGTACAGAAAACCACTGCCCTTTTCCTGTTCCTGAATTCGCGACACGAAATAAAGTGGAAATTCTCGATCTCGCGATTTCTCGTCCACCGAGGAAAAAAAAACAGCATATAAACGCAAATTGGCTAGTTGTTCTTTTCCTAACGTTTTGCATATTCTAGCAAGAAACCCTTGATTAAGCCTCCAATTGCCAAAGTTTACACTAAGCAAACATGGCATTTCTAGGTCACGAGTTCCAGCCAACTCCAAAAACAGCTCCTCAGCCAACTTCTTCAACTGAATGTGGGATCAGAACTACTGATGTATGTGAAATGATGAAAAAGTGATTTGATCTGTTGGTCAATGGTCAATTTTCGCTTGTATGCCGTGATACTAACAACTTACAGTACCCAACTATCAAGAATGCCCCATTGCCAGCTGATGGACCAGGTACCAAGGCCTTTTCTAACGTTTTGGTCTTGTCGTTCATTGTTGGTATCCCATTCTATATTAAGTATAAATTAGGTGGTGGTTTCAAAACTTGGTTATTCTTTGCCATTTTGTTAGTAATCCCAATTTTGATGGCTTACTGGACTTTCACTTCTACTTATGGTGCTAGATTGAATGAAAAGGTTAGATACCCAGGTAAAGGTGTTGAACACTATTTGGAATTCCATGATGAAGAATTAGCTAAGAAATATTCTGGTGAAAATAAAATCCCATACGAAACTTTCCATGAACTATATTTTGATGGTAAAGTTAGTTTCAAAGGTGATTGTCTTGATACATTAGAATATAGACATGACTGGGTTAGCTTCAGATTCACTTTAGGTTTATTCAAATATTTCCTTTTCGGTATGATTCCAGAAGTTATTTTACACACTAGATCTCAAGATGAAGAACAAGTTCGTGATCATTATGATCGTGGTGATGACTTCTACACCTGGTTCTTAGGCTCAAGAATGATTTACACCTCTGGTGTTATCTCAGATATCACTAGAGAAGAGTCATTGGAAGAATTACAAGATAACAAATTAAAAGTTGTTTGTGATAAGATTGATTTGAAACAAGGTGAAAGCTTATTAGACCTTGGTTGTGGTTGGGGTACTTTAGCTACTTTTGCTTCAAAAGAATATGGTGCTCGTGCTACTGGTATTACTTTAGGTAGAAACCAAACCAAATGGGGTAATGAAAAATTAGCATTACAAGGTATCTCTAAGGAACAATCTGAAATTTTATGTATGGATTACAGAGACACACCAGTTCCAGAAGGTGGTTATGATAAGATCACTTGTTTAGAAATGGCTGAACATGTTGGTGTTAGAAAATTTGGTGGTTTCTTACAACAAGTTTACGATATGTTGAACGATGACGGTATTTTCTTTTTACAATACGCTGGTATTAGAAAGTTTTGGCAATTCGAAGATTTAGAATGGGGTTTAACTTTAATGAATCAATACATTTTCCCTGGTGCTGATGCTTCAACTCCATTAGATTTTGTTGTTTCTAAATTAGAAGGTACTGGCTTTGAAGTTGTATCTATTGATAACATTGGTGTCCATTACTCTGCTACTTTGTGGAGATGGTATAGAAACTGGATTGGTAACAAGGATAAAGTTGTTAACAAGTATGGTATCAGATGGTATAGAATTTGGGAATTTTTCTTAGCTCATTCCACTATCATCTCAAGACAAGGTTCTGCCACTTGTTATCAAATTGTTTTGAGAAAGAACATTAACAGTTACCATAGAGTTGAATATATCCCAAAACAAAAGGGTCTTTTGACCCCAATTGCTGAAGGTGTTAGAAACTGGTTTAAATAAGTATAGCTTTTTTAAGGAAAAAAAATAACCTTCTACATATTTAAAATATACGCATATATGCAAATTGGTTCGTAAATTAAAAATTGAATAGTAACTCATTAAATAATATATTTCTCATTTAGACAAATTAGCAAGATTGGCATTTCTTGGAACAGGACTCTTTGGTCTCAAATTCTCGATTTCTTGATCTTGTGGAACATTAACACCAATCTCTGTGATTTCATTTTTATAACGTTGCGGCTCAAAGTTATCCAAGATTACATCAGGGCTCATTATAACCCAACCACGTCTTGGCTTCACAGGGTTATTATATCCAGATCTTGATGGTATGATGTGTAATCTTCTATTAGCGCTACTGAAATTCTCAGCAACTTTATAAATATGATTTGGGACAATCAAGTTTTTATTGTTATCATCTTCATTTTCAATGGTCAAATCAGTATCAACATTACAATGGATCAAGTGTCCGTCAGTAGATCTTCTAATGGTACCAGTGATACACATCCAACAATGCCATTGCATTTTTTCGAAAAGTGATTCATCATCTGTACTGTCTCTATTTGGATAGTATGGTGAATTCTTATCCACGGGGACAAATACTAACTCTTCAGATCTTCTAAATCTTTTGGCCCATGAATCACTGTTTAACAATCTGGTTAGTTCATTGATTTTTTGTCCCGATGCCCAAACAAATAGAAATCCTGGTTTAGAACATAGTTTCTCTAGAGGTAATTGAGTTAATAATGGGTAAATGAACTGATTCTCAGTTAGTGATCCAATCATAATGACATCAAATACCAATTGATCCATATTTATCCATTTTTTCAAAGTTGGAACCATATTTTCAACTTGGCATCTTGCGCCAAACGGTGTACAAGCATATGCCTGGGTCTGACGTTCTTTTAATTGGAAAAGACGCTGCAATTTTGGATATCCTTCCACTGGGTTTTTAACATTGCGCACATATTTAGAAGGTTGATCTTCCGTGTGGATATAATGATTAGAATAATCGTTTTCTTTGTATCTCTTGTTGCTGTAAAGTTGTTGTTGCGGGTTTGATGCTCTTGGTGACATTGGTCTTCTTGACGAAGATGTGCTTTGCTGATGAGGTTGGGAAAGGATCTGAGGTTGTGGAGAAAATCGCCTGGAGTAGGTAAGATTCTGGTCTAGTGTGACAGGGGAACTGGTTGACACTGTATCATTCCAAATCTTTGTAGGATTTACAAAGTTGTTGTAAATAGATGGCTGTTCTAGGTAGTAGTTATTGGATTTGTCTTTGGACGATGAATGGTGAGATTGTTTGTAATTATTTGAGTTTTGATGGTTATTCGAGTTGTTTCTCTTCATGCCATCATACTGAGGGCGATGTGAAGCATAATGTTGGTAGCTGTCAGCCCTTTGCATTTTGTGGATGCTTTTTAGTGGGTGGATAAAATGATCAAACCCCAGATAGAGTTTTTCAATAACGTTACAGCTCTTCCTTTATATGGTGATATCGACCAAACTTCTCTGCGCCGTTTTGAAACAATAAGACAAGAATCTTGAGCGATTAGAAGCCACTTTCAAACAATCAACAAACAGCAGCGGGCAGTAAGCAAAGTCTTTTGTATCAGATCAACAAATGTACGCTCAATGGGCAAAGGTCCTGTTTCATCTTTCCCATTGTCGCCATCAGACAAATTTGGCGCTTCTCCAAAACTTTCGCGGAACTGCCAGGCTTTTCGGGTTTTTGTTGTTTTTGTGTAAAAGGTAAACATGTACCAGCTTGAAACATCAACAATCAACTTTTGAGGCGAGTTTAAGAGGATGGGAAATGCGGCCGGTCTTGTGGTGGTACTCTAGTATTTACGCTGCTGCTTTATACCTGCGAGGTGCTGAGATTGGTGATCACATAGTGTGACTTTAGGCAATACAACACAGTAATGTCCATTGAAAAGAGCAAAGCGTTTTTATCTGGATTTTGGCCATCATCTGCTCAGATCAAGGAGCAATATGCAACAGCACGCACATCTTTAACTGAATCTACCCAACGATTGAAGCTCAGTGATGCGTTTTTGAAACCGTCCAACTTCGAACAGTGTGCTGCGGATTTGAAGAGCCAATTATTGGAGTTTTACATTAATGTTTGTATCATTATACCTTGTGTTTAATAAATCGAGCGTTGTTTCATTTTGAACAAATATTGACCAATATTCAATTTAGAAACAAACAGGCTTGAATTTATCTTTTAGGCATCAGTTGCATGAACTATACATACACCTTTTGAAAGATCCATCAAAAGTGTATCTCTTGTTGGAGAACGACACTATAATTCTTTTGGCTCATTTGGATATCACTTGCATTCCATCAAGTTCAATAGCGGATCACTTGGCCATTTTTGAATGTTTATTGTTAGAGACTACACAAAGAATAGGTGATGTGCCTGACGAAATTAATGAAAATGAAGAAGTGTCAGATAGTCAAAAGATCACAAAGGCCGTGGGGATATTGTTGATCAAGTATCTCAAGTATAACAAATTATCGTTCGAAAAAGTGGAATTACTTGCCTCTTTCATCTACAAGTTGGCACAGTACTACTTGACAATGACCCAATTGATTGACGAATGGTTTGAGATTTCGCTCCATGAACCAGATGTGATGTATGCTCTCTACAAAAATAAGTTGAGTGCGAATTGTTTCCCAATTTATGAAATAGCCAAGGACCTCTTGTTTTTAGGTGATAGACTTTTTGACATTTCCAAAGACACCCTTTTGCATCTTGTCCTCACAAGTGGGTTTTCCAAAAATTTGGAGAATTGGTTATTGATGAGTGATTTCCCAGGGTTGGTTCTGACTGGACTTCTTTCCTCTCTTAGCCATATAAGTTATAATTCAACTTTTTTATACGATCACGCGGATGATTTTGACCAGTTCTTGATTAATAATGAGACATTGATGGATTACAACAAATATCTTGCCTTGATTTGTGACATTGTCGCATATTCAACTCATGATTCTGTGAAGTCTGCATTCCTCAATTCTTTTGAAACCAGATTCATCAAACCTTTGATGGAAAATCATCAGCATTATGACAGTTGTCTAGTCAATATTGTGTTTTTGTTATCACATACATTTGGTGTTTTAATTTCAAAGTCCGAGCTACATGATATAAGTAGCTGCCAATTTATTATCGATGACTTTGTGGAGAAATATTTTGATTGCAATAATAGTAATAGTAATTATATGACAAGTTTCTTCCGAGATGCATTATTGAAATCCCAGGGAAACACAGTGATTGAGCTTTCAGTGTTGAAATTGTTTAACGCATTTGCAACATCGAAATCGTTAACTTTGTTGTCCAATGCGTTTAGTGACGATCAAACATTCATTTCAACCAGTGAAACTCCAATCATTCAAAAGTCTACTGATAGTTTACAATTGGCAATGAAATCTAAGATGATCATTGATCAGGATCCACTATGGCGTGAGATTTTGAAAGAGAAATTGGATAAGTCATACAGATCGTTACAAAAGAGCTTGATTATTGATCGAAATAATAAAAATACCAAGCAAACATGGTTGCAGTTCAACCCAAATAGAGCGTTCAGTTTTTTGGTGCTCAAATATTTTTGTTCATTCTTCTCAAACAAGTGTGAAGTGAACCGATGTTTAAAGCAGCTCCTCCAAGACTTGATATCCGCTCATGGAGGAAGGATTTTCAATCTATTTATTGCAGATACCGAAGATTATAAGACGACGGCTTTCGGATTAGTTCTCTGCTACTTGTGGCTGTCTTTCGAAGAATATTCCAAAAGCATAAACAAAGGGAAGAAAATCATTCAACAATTAGAGCTTGATTCACAGTTTTTGAGTGATATAAGTTCACTATTGGACGAAGAGCATCATGAAGATTTGAATAAATTGTTTGGAAAGCATGAGAGCCAAATACTTCCTTTCGAAAATTTGGCGTTGAACCTTGAATTATTCAAGGAATTCGAAATAGAGGTCTTTGCGCTTCATTTTACTAGGAAAATTTATAACGAAGTTACGATTGAATGAACGTTAAAATCATATATGCTTCATGGCTTCATCAGTGTACTTGAAAAACACTTTTTTTATATATCCATCTCGACTTTATCAAGAGATCATTCTATCCCGACAATAATCTATAAAAAGTTTCTTATGAACAAATCCAATGAAAGCACCATCTTCCAAAATACAAACATACCTGTTTCCCACTTTTGTGAACACAGTCTCAACAAGCGATAAAGGAGAGTTGACATCTAGCATCAACGGTGATAGTTCAATAGTATCCGTGAAGTCAGTAATCTTCCACAAGATAGAATTAACCACTAACTCATCATCCAAATTATCCATTTGTCGATCAGACAAACTTAGAATATCAAACGTATGTCCAGATGCTGATGCCGATGATAATTCATGAATTAAAGTTATATTCAAGTCTTCAGAATTGTAACCATACTCTTCACAAAACTTAAATAATTTATCAAGTGCAAATTCTAACAATGGTGTAGAGAACATACCAACGAGTTTCTTATTATCTCTCAAAATCGGGACACAACCATCAACCATACCCTTTAATTGTGATTCAATCAAGACTTCTTTCAACTCATGGGGTTTCACAGTGTTACGGCCCGTAATGTCGATAAAGATAGTTTCATCTACCCCATGCATTAATTCCCTTAGGTCATCATGTTTAGCAAAATCATGAATCTTTTTGTTTGTCAAGAATGGGAAGTCATTTTTGAAAATCAGTAGCTCATATAATGACCTTGGTTCAATAGCATAGGCAACCCAATTTGCCACGGCAATACTAATCGAAATTGGTAAGACATAGGTATAACTTGATGTTAGTTCAAAAATGATTGTTGAAAGTGATATATTCATTCTTGTGACACCTGCCATAAATGCACCGGCACTAATCATTGCATAAATCCCAAAATCAATACATGGTGATGTCCCATCACAAATGAGGTTCATATATAAAAATTTTGGATACAACATTTGAATGTATTGGATTGACATTGAAAAAATACGACCAAATAAAGCACCTATGACCATTGACGGGACATAAACACCAGCTGGTACTTTAAGTCCAAACGTAATGGCTGTCAAGACAACCTTTATTAACAGTGCAATGAGCAACACAAGAAGCTCATTTGGAATGTTTTTAAAGTCCAAAGGGCATAATCCAGTGTCCCCAGTATAATCTCCAGAATGGAAGCAAGGAGATGCCAAATTGTATAGTAATTCAGGAATTGGTGATTTAGCGTATTCGTTAAAGAAAGTCACAAGAGCTGTGATAGCTGCAACCAAAAGTACTTCTCTGATTGGATGTCCCTTGATTGTAGATTTAGATCTAAACCATTTACCCCACCATAATGTGAACTTACAGAAGAGCCCACCATAAGCACCACCAGCTATACCAATAATGATGAAAAAAACTAATTCAATAGGTTTCCAATCTGAGTTATATGTCACTTCGAAAGGAACGGTTTTTCCTGTTCCATATGGATTTAAAAATCTCAGGAAAAGTATACTCATTATAGAACAGAAAAAAGTCTTGAACAATTGATTTCCAGAGAGGTAGTAACTTACTTCTTCTAAACTGAATAGAACTCCTCCCAAAGGTGATCCAAAAGCTAATGATACACCGGTACTTGCGGCAGCAGATAGTATCAGACGGCGCTCTAATCCACTGTGGTTGAATTTCTTGAAAGATCTTGCGAGTATATTCCCCACACATGTGGCAAGATGAACGAAGGGGCCCTCTTTACCCAAAGACATACCTGATGCGATTGCAAAGATCAAAGCTATTGATTTGGAAAACAATGTATAAGTGCCCAAGAATTTTCTAATGATGAATCCTGATAAAATAGTCTTCACTTCAGGAACCCCTGATCCATAAGCTGTGTAAATTTCTCTTGAAGGCTTTACATTACCATGATCCCCCACTGTAGCTAAAGGATTAGTTGTCTTTGTCGTCAAAGTTATAATCACAGATGCATATGCTAATAATAGAGAAAGAACGAAATAAAGTAAAAAGTCAAGCTGAATAACTTCATTAACAGGTGTGTTGCGGAAAATTTCTGGCCATAGTGTCCAATCGGAACAAGATGTCAGTTTACCTGAAAGGTTTGTTGGATCTTTCAAGCAGCACATCGATTCATTCAACAACCAATTTGACGAGCAAAATCCCCTTCTTAAATCCACCAAAGTACTTTCTGCACGATCTATAATGTAAGCCACTAATGCGAAAGTTAGAGATACCAAAGTGATTAAGATCCAACTTTGTGATTTATCGAGTAGTCTGATCCATTTTCCTCTTATTCCTGTTTTTTTATTCAATTTATGTTGTCTCCTGGACTCTTCAATGGTATCTGTCAGCCAATCAACAGATGTAAAATCATCATAATAATTTCTCTTTACTGGCACATTCAGCACAGAAGACGAAGCTAAAGAATCACCAAATGTTTTATTTCTGAGACCTTCATTATCCGTTAGAATTCTTCTTATATCTGGTCTCTTAACATTATTAGCACCTAATGTGGCTCTAGATCCCTTTGGTTGTAATAACTGTGATGTTTGTTTCCTTATCATATTCATTGTGCCACCTTCAGTACGACTTTGATCTGGTATCATTGAGATATCCTTACCGCCTGAACTTATGATCTTCGACAGCAGCGAGTCTCTTTCCTTGCCCACAGGAAAATTTGTTCTGAGTAGTGGTGTGAATTCATCAGCTTTTCCTGGTCTGAGATTAATATTGTTACTATCATTGGCGCTGTCAGACGAAGAGTTGGAACTGTTTCCTGGTGATCTCTTGCCCAGATTTGACATCTTCACCACCGGAGCAAATCAGTATCTGACATTAATTATCACCTCACAGCTGGTGATATAGTGATAAAACTCCTGTAGGTAAAGTTGAATATTAAGTATAGTAACATTGTATCTCTATTTTAGTACCAAAACTGTGACGTGAGATAAGATTCGCGACGCCATACCCCAATTTTTGAAATTTCCAGAGGTGATAAGCAAATCTACATCCGTTTATAAATCAATTAATGGATCTTTGTTTAGTATATACAAACACTAACTTGAAGCTCTATAAACACTCGTAATAAAACAAGGAGCAGCAAATCGTAAACATTGAATAGATGTTTCTTCTATGTATAACCCCTTTCAAAATGACCTTCTCTTGAACTTGAAATACCTACTGTTAGTTTTTCTGTTTTGTCTTTTTTTTCTCTTTTCTCCAACCCAAACTTCAATAATAATAACTCATAAATATATGTAAAAACAAACATATCAAACTAAATCTCAAAATATTCAAATCGTAACTCCCTTAGTAACCATGTGACAAAATCAAAACTAATGTAAAAACATTCCGTATCAAGTTCGAATAGCAATAAACCAGCAAATCTAATAATAATAGCAGCAAAAAAACAATGTGATGACAAAAAAAATAATAATATAGTACAGTTATTGATTGTTGTGAATAGGATGATTCCCACTCTGGTATCATTGTAATAAATTTCCCTCTCCTTCTTCCCCATTGGATAATCATCTAAGAATAGCCATATAAGCGACCCTTCTCAAGGTCCCCGATGGTCGATTCAATGACTTCGTCATCGTCATCATCTTCAACCAATTCGATTGTAGCGTATTTGACAATATCCCAGCGTTTCCAGAAAGCACAAGCTTCTTCCGGCGAAACACTCTCCATGTAATCTTGTAAATAATATTTAGCCTTCAATAATCTATCTTTCAACTGTTGAAGTCTAACACTGTTTGGCTGTTTGCTAACTCTTCTCTTAAATTCGAAATCACTGTCGTATTCTGTGATATTAGTTGAAGCTGATTTATAACCGTCATCGACATCATCGTACAAACAACTTTTGTTCTTCTCATCTTCATTCACATCATCCTCTTCTTCATTGTCTGAAACACCCAATGATGCTGGGGTGTTCGGTAAATAACCATCATTACTGTATGCCTCATCTTCGGCATATGTAGTTGCGTCACAATAACGAGCCCAAGCCTCGTCAATGGCAGAAACCAAGTATTCAAAACAGCGGCTTCTTGCAACTTGATCACAATCAGTGCTTGATTTTCTGAAAGAAAGTTTTGATTCGCCAGATAAGCTTTGATTAGTGAAAGAATCACGATGGGTGGATTTAATTGGGAATTGATCAATAGCATCGGCAATGGCGTGGGAGATTGGAGATGTCAACTCGACTCTTGGTGGAATCTCAACTGCCTCTTGCTTTGGAGATGATCTACCTCTCGAAGTGTTTTTAGCACATTCACCAACAGATTCTTCTTCATCGTCGTCGCTATATTTTGAAACAGCATGGTTCAGTTTGTTATCAGAGAAGCTCGGAGCACGTCTAATGGAGAATGCTCTCTTTCTTGCTCTTTTTTGGTTGTTCATATAACACGATTCATCCTGAGAATCATCTTGATCTTCATCTGAAGAAGAAGAAGAAGTTGTGTTATACAAAGCAGCAACAGTTGCAGAGTTTCTTCTTGGAAGCAATGGAGACAAACATATTTTTTTGTTTGGAGCAAAGCTAACTCCTGATCTTTGAACACCAAATGATTTACTGCGCTTCAAAGAGCTTTTCAATGCATTGTTGTTATTGTTATCTTCAACATGTTGTTGTACTGGAGTGGCCATACTGATGGTTTTGCGTGAAAATTACCTAATGCGAAAATGCAAAAATCCCGTTCTCTTTGTACCAGCGAAATTACCAAATCCGGAAGAACACGTCAGCACGAAAAACGAAAATAAAGGGGGCAAAAATACTACTGAACAGCGCAATGAAGGCGTCAGAAGCTCTTAAAACACAGACTGTGAACTAATAAAAGGTCAACAGGCAAACAAACGATAAAGTGGTTGAAGTCAAATGTTCCAGACTATTTGATTAACCGCTCTGATGTTCTGGCTGTAATAACTTTTTACAGCTATAGTTGATGGTCTTGTTGTTGATTTTGTGGTTGAAGTTATATTGTATCAAAATCGCCACCAAAGAAATAGTGCGAAATTTGTGAATATAATTCGGTTTGTGTGCGAAAAATTCAAATGCGTGGTTGTAGATGGTAGAGATTTGAAATTTTCATGAAAAATGCTGAGAGATTCTTTAAATGACCTGTGAAAATTTTCAAGAAAATTCCAATTTGCAGGAGCGATCTGTGCTGTGATTGGCTTAACGTGTTTGAAAACCAGAGCAACGAGGTAGGGCGACTCCCTTTTGCGCGGTTCGAGACACACTTGTTGCTGGGAGGATGTGCAAATTCGCGAAACAAGGACTAGGAGATGTTTGGCGTTGAAGGTATAAACTATCCATCGCTATTTGGTGCAATATATAAAGCGTCATGAAGGTCAAATTTTGACAGATTGTAGTTCAATTAAAGAGCTATCTAGTGGTGCAATTAATGTCCTCATAACTCAACAAAAGTTGTTGTTTTAGCTCTGATAAAATGTGAGTGGCGACTTCTTCTTCCAAAGCTCCCTGCTTTTTCGCCAGCGATATTTTGCGCAAAACTCTACACCGAAAATGAACATTCTGCATATGTTTTGCGCAAAAGTATACTGGGGAGTTTTCTAGAACCTTTAAGAATTTTCTAGTAAATATTCATCTGATTACTTGTCGTTTCAATTTACAAGAAGAAGGTCGTCCTATGAACTTCGGTACAAGCTGGTTCTCGTGTAGTTTCAATTGGTGCTTTTAATCTTGGGAAAGTCAAGACTCAAAACGCGTTAGCAGTTTGTTTGTTTGTTTCATTTATTTCGCGACAGTCACTACAAAAAATTTGTATACAGAAAAAATTTGAGTGTAAACAATTTTGTGTCAAGCTATTGTTTTTTGACAATAATCAACTTGTTAAACTTGGTTTCAGTGACTAACTGGCTTGAAATACAGAGGTATTTCATGACTCCAGTAGACAGTGGAGATTGTTTACCTCTTTCAAATTGAATTATGGAACCGCATGTCTTAAGTTGAACGAATCAGTTGAACATTTCAACCAATATATCGTTTCAATGTGTCTTTATGCGAAGATCAAATACCTGAATGATAAAGATTAATCCAACTAGAGAATATGTTTTATATTCTCGCCTGGATCTTGGTCGCTTTTGTTCTAATTAAAGATCAATGATGAATTATTAGGATATGATTATATGTTTTATTGAAATTGTGTTTTACAATTCAATTACGACTATAATCTTTCCGCTTTGAAAGGAATCTTTAGAGTTTTTCTATTGGTTTCTGACTTTTCAATAACCTTCAGTAGGATGATATGGTCTATTAGAGCTCTCAGTCTGGTTGAATCCAATGCTACTGAAGATTAAAATCATTGATCTACAAATTACCAATTATTTATCCTATGCATTGAATGATCTGCAATTAATATATATCTTGACAGAGTAACTAATTATATCTCTGTCGGCTTTTCAATATTTGTTTTTGCGGTTATTAGTTGCAGAAGAGTAGCTCACTACGCACAAGTAAATACATATAGATATTAAAGCTTGGAAAAAATAGATATACATGATTCAAATAACAGAACCATCAAAACAAAAATCCACCGGATAAATAAAAACGTTCCAGTCGTATATATATATATATGATAAAAAAGAATATAAAATGCACTAGTAATATCAATAAATATTGAAACATAGAAAGCCAAATATTGTTGAACTTTTTTTAGCAGCTAATAAACTGAAGTATGATTTATGTGCAAGATGCCCTGTGAATAATTAGTCTTGGTATATCAGACAATTACCGCGGTAAAGTACATAGATCGACACATTCCTAAATCAGCTTAATTAATAGATCCATAATTGCCACCTGAGTTTGCCCCTGGATAAGTTGGACCATCATAAGATGAATGTTCTTCATATGGATATTGACTTATAATGTAAAGGGCATGTAACAATCCAGGAATGAAACCTAATACCAATAGTAAAATGTTGATCCAAACTAATAATGATGTTGTTAGCCCTTATCAATATGTATCATGAAGATCAATGTAGTACTCACAATCAGCGGAGAAAAACCCTCTTTTAATAAAGACAGGAACTGGTGGTAAGAAGATTGCAATTAAAACAAGGAACCAATCTTTTGCGTGCATATTGAAATTGTGTATAGATCTGATGTTTATAAAGTTATACTAATGAAACAATAGAACCAATCTAGTATAATTAAGAATATTGAATACCTTATAAATAAAACCTATTGTAGCAAACATCATCACTCCTCCACATCATGGCTTATATAAGAATTCAGGTCTTATCTATGTGACGCTTACATCAGCATTATATCATGCATTGTGCATTTTCGCGTGTACATTACGTAACTTTTAAAAGTTCCTTTGTTTGACATGTAATTACATACTACTAAAACAAAATCAGTGAAAGCATCTGTATCAATTGTTATATGAGTTGAGAAAAAACTAACCAGCTTATAAGAGGGCATTGATTGTTTGTTTCAAGAAATTTGGGTTAGCACCAACAAGCTTTTCAACAATTGAACCTTCCTTGTATAAGATAAAGGTTGGCATAGCAGTAACTCCTTGTTCTTCAGAAACTTCAGGAACATCATCAACATCAAGCCTGTAGAAAGCAGCATCAGGGTATTCCCCAGAATATTTTTCGAACATTGGAGCAATAGCTTTACAAGGACCACACCATGTGGCGAAGAAGTCGACAATGACTAATTTATCTTGAGCAATAATTTGTTTGAATGCTTCAGCAGAGGTGATTTCAGCGACCATTTTGATATCATGTGTATGTGTATGAGTTCAATTGATTAGATTAATAAAAACTAAATCAAATCAACGCGTAATTAACCTGATAAAAACGTAGTAAGAAGTACTAAGAAGTAAGAAGTATAAAGCATAAAGTGCAAAGTAAGGTAAATTTAAGTATATTCCAATTTCCACCAAAACAGCTGAAGGTCATTAAATCTTATTGGTCGATAGATCGATATGCGGTAGTTGTGTGTTGTGTGTTGTGTGTTGTGTGCAATTGGATAATCACGGTTCATGGTTCATGGTTCATGGTTCATGGTGCTAGTAGTAGTAGTGCATACATAGTAGACGTACATCAGTCAGTATAATGACTGTCAAAAAGCTCAGTAATCCCGTTTTGTGGAATTTCAATTTTCAAATTTCAATTTTCAAATTTGAATTTTGCAGAGCTGGATTTATCCGAAAATTTCTGTGTCGAAGAATTTTTGCATATGATGAAAAATACAGATCTTTAATTATGGGGCGCTGCGCCTGTAAGTTAATTCCAGAAATTCGAAACAGTACATCGAGGCAGAGTTGTTGACATCTCAAGGGTATCTAGAGTTGATGCAGTTGTTATACAAGTGTATATAGGAGGTTGGACCCTAGGTGAGCTTTCGAAAAGCAGGGGTTCTTATCTATGATCTAAATTCACAGTACGAATTCAAATTCATGGAAAAAGATTGCTTGGTGGAGGCCGCAGATCTTTCAGGAACCAAGTTTCGCATATCAAGCAGAATTCATACAAATGTTCTAGGAACAAAAAGGAAATCAGCTAGGGCAGCGGTGTTGAAAAAACGGATGGCGACAAGACGTTAAATGTACAAATTCTCAAGATATATATGCCTTGAAACGTTTGGGTATAATATTGCTTTGAAAAGAAACGTTTATAATTGTACGGATCATTGAAAGATCTTTCAACTTCCACCGGATATTGCCTTATAAAATTGATGCTCTTTAGATATATTATCAATTTAGAAACTTACATTAATATATGATATGATCAAGAGCTGAATTGAATATGATTCAATTATTATGATCAAATACAACCTCTTTGAGTTCCTTTTTCCATTTATAGATAAAGAAGTTGTACTATATATATGAAAACAATTCGGAAAAACTTCAAATATAAAGCGTTCGATTCAAACTAAATAGTAAAAGATGATAAAGAAAATAAACAATCTGAACAATTTATAATTCCAGAAAAATAACAAATGACATGCACAAAAGGAAATGACACAATTAAGGAAAATGGAGAGATATCATGAATTCTGGAACATTATGGAAATGGCAGGATTCATTATAAAAAGAAAGAAAGCATGTAATGCGACAAAACATCCGTGTTTTTGGGAAGCCTATTATCAACAATAGGACTGAGTGCTTCCTAATTTATTGATCCCAAATAGTCTACAGCACTTTTCATCCAGAGGAATATCTAGGTATACCATGGATCATGGATCACTCTGTTTACATCACATAGCCAGTTTTGTGTTGTTCTGATAAGGATAAATGAATTGCATATGATCTATATTCTCAAGATCGTATATTTCGATAGTGATATAATTTATTCGCTTAGGTAGCTATTAGCTAGGTTCTCTTCTGTCGATTAGAACAAAGTAATATGACCAACCCTAAGTAGCTCTTTATATGATATTGATTCATTGAATGGTCTCTTAAACTAGGTTCTATTGTTAGGAACTTAATCGAAGTAATAGGTAACAAGCAGTGGCCAGCTCCACATCTAAAACACCTGAATACAACGAAATCAATCGATATATTGGCACAACCTACTGACAATATTCCTATCGATACACACACTTAGACCTTATGATTCATGAGGTGGTTCTTCAAACGGCCTCTTCAAAGTTCAAAGTTCAAAGTGAGACGTGAGACGTGAGACCATCTATGGTGAACCAGCCTGAGATCGCGTTATTACGCAAAAGAAGCAAACGTCACCAAAAGGTTTCAAAATCTGAAATTGATATACCTCACGAACAATCCAGGCTTTTTACGCGCGATATCATAATTATTTAACACTGTAACCTGTTGGTTCTTCTTGATTGCTACTTTCTTCTTCCCATACCATAGATACAGAACAAATCACAAGATAACATTTGTGCTCCTTACAAACCCTAATTGAAGATCCTGATATCTAAAGTTTAGTGAGCAATACATACACGTTTTTCTTTTTCCAAGATATCAGAATCTTATATCTTATGACTACATAACCAGGGTATTATCTGTATCACATTCAATTTTTGATGCAAAAGCCATGCTTTCCTCTTTGGGGTATTAATTGGCTGTGTAAAACGTACCTTTGAAAATTTGCAAAACGCGATATGATATATAGATTTGGTGAAGAATCGCCCTGGCCAGGCTTTTAAGGTTTTGGATTGTGGCCACGCACAGCACGCCACTGAAGATCACTGATTTTTTTCACGGGAATCAGGAATGCGCTAGGCAAGACCTCGGCCCTCTAGGCGGAGGCCCTAGGCAGCCTTCCTCTCTACGATATTTTGTGGGTTAAAAATAGAAGTGAGATTTCGTGATCTTCGACTTTGCCTTGTTAAAATGATAAGAACAAATCTAAAACCAGGGGTGAAAAACCCTTGATATCTATGTTCAGTCTGGTGATACCCGCTGTGAATCAATGTTTCCACACCAAGTCAAACAGCAAACCCTAGGCCTAACTTCGAGCTTGAAAGATTTCAATTTTTTGAGTTTTTTTTGCTTTAAAGATGAGGCTGGCTCACAATAGGGAAATTGGAATGTCAAATTTTTAAAAATTCAGCCAAATGCGTACTTTATCATTTCCTAATTCGGTGCAAAACTAGATATTTTTCCAGCGCATTTTCCAAAAATTTCGCGTTCATCTGCGCCCAATTGAAAAATTCCGCAAAAGCAATTACGCATTCTCAAATTTTTAGCTGCTAAAACTGCCGATCTTTTTTTTTTCCTAACAAAATGTTGCATAAAGAGAAAAAAAGGTTTGAGAGGAAATTCTCGAATTTTCCTCACTCAGAAAAAATATAAATACAAATCTTCTCCCAGTTTTTAGTCAAATCTCTTTTATTTTAAATTTTTCTTCTTTTCTTCATCTTATAAACTATAGACCAAATTTACACAATCAAAA
Source organism: Hansenula lynferdii (assembly GCA_030582155.1). Taxonomy (NCBI): domain Eukaryota; kingdom Fungi; phylum Ascomycota; class Saccharomycetes; order Phaffomycetales; family Wickerhamomycetaceae; genus Hansenula; species Hansenula lynferdii. The sequence continues at coordinate 77,460 of JAKTWT010000007.1, forward strand.
ATGCAATTCAAATCTGTCGTCGTCGCTTTAGCTTCTGTTGCCGCTGTTAACGCTGCCAACTCATCAAACGCTACCTCAGCTAACGGTACCAACGGTACTAACGGTTCATCATCAGTCTCAACTGCTGGTGCCGCTTCAAACGCTATGGGTGCTGGTGTCTTCGGTGCTGCCGTCGCTGCTGGTGTTGCTTTCTTATTCTAAGAAGTTTTACATTGAATTAAATATCATTTTAGCATCATTATAAAACAACAAATAAGAAAAAACAATCCACATTCATACCAAAGATGGAATAATCATTCCAATAATTTTAATTTAATTTAAGGCTTTTTTGCTCATATGTTTTTAATATAAAGGAATTTGTGTTTGCAATTGGCTTTGTCAGTTTTTATAAAGTTTAATACTGTATTTTTATATGTTTTTTTATCCATCGCTTGAGTATTGTATTTATTTCAAAGCAGGCTCTACTTAATAGATATAATATTTTTGTTTAAACTGAATTGTAGTATGTTTCTTTTAATCAGTTGCATTAGAACACTTTTGTTGTTGTCGTCGTCGTCACCAACGCGTACTACGTACTAGGGTAAATAGCTTTTGCTCATCTTTAACCTCGTGTGTATAAATCAAGAAATCTGGCTTCATATGTATGATATACTATCTCTAAATCTAAGGTTTATTATTTTAGTTGATCTAAATTTGAGTTTATTCAACCTTGTTTGCTATATGGTTCTCCCTTCAAACTTCAAACCTCGATGGCAAATTTTGGAAAAAATCTTCTCAGCGCAATTTTCGCAAAACATTTCTTCTTTGTCAGCAAATTCCCGCTTTTGAGCCTGTGTGGCTGCTCAAGTTTCAGCTGATGTGATGAAAATTCCTAATTTGGTATTTTTTGATTTTGGCAAGACTTTCAAAACTGCAAATTTCCTATTCGAGAATCTTTTGCGCAAACTCCCAAATTAGTTACATGGACCTGAAAGCTAACGCACTGATTGTACACTTGACACATACGGTTGGTCTTTATGACTGTCTTGTGACATGACTTTAATATGGGAAGATTCAGTGAGAATATCCGATGGATCAGATGATCGTTTCCAGCTTAGGCCATGGTGGTAACACGTTCACTAGCGATCTCTAATTTACAGGTGCCTTGCGTGGAACCAGTGGGTGGAACCGTGGGTTTACCCCTTACAAAGAACATCAAGTTTCAACGCATGAGACACTGAAAAACTGAATCCAGATAAGTCAATAAGGTTTTTTGCACTGGATGATTCTGAAGTCAATAGATGTATCACTTATTCAACTCCTTTGAATACATTCAACTACTTTCAACATACAAAACTTTCAAGCCCGAAATTGTTCAGATTTAACAAAGACGCACGCCAAAATTCGATTCCAGATTCCAGATTCGAGACGTAGCGAATCCTCAAGCGCTATTATTAAATCTTAATTACAAGACATAACGCAGTCAAACTGGTTTTAAAATAGAAAAGAACTGAGATAGACTCCCCGATCTTCTTGAGACTGATCCTTTTATTTCCCATATAAAATCGCTGGCTTCCATCCTCTCCCAAACCATTGGTAGATCGTTTGGTTGTGTTCTAGCCAGTACAAGCTGATTTCTGTCGAGGGACGAATTCTAAAAAAAAAGTTGTAGATCAATTTTTCAAGACTGTTTGAAACTATATCGAGAGGTAAACAAAGACACACACAGTTTCTGGCTGATTATCAATAGCTAGCTAGGGGAGAAACAAATTCACTACACTGTGTATGCTTCAGCTGAATAATAGGTGAGATTTATATGGACTCTTCAAAAAAAGGTTGAGATCGAAGAATATTGCAATTCACATTCTCTACGTTAGCCGCTATCATAATTCACATTCCTTAGCTGATAGTAGGATTATGAGAATTCAGTTTCAAGACAACACTCTTATACCAGCTGCTTGAATAAAAATAAAGAAGATTTGGGCCATTTGATTGTGAGCTACAGTACAAACTCATCATGGGGCAAGTTGGTAGTTTGGATAGAAACTATCAATCCCCAGTGTCAATATCAAATGGGTTGATTTTGAGGAAAATATCGCTGCTTGACAAACTTATTGAAATTGACCAAACAAACAATCAATTCATCCTGCCCAACTCACCACTATCTGAATTTATACAGAATGAAAAAAATAATGAATACCCATTTTTGTATAAGATCAACACGAGTGAGCATTTACAACTAACGTTTGGCTTATCATCAGAATTATTGGAAGATTATGGCAAAATGAACAATCTCAAACATTTCACCATCTTCAACAATTTGAAAATCATCATCAAATCAGCTGCCAATTCTAAAATTCTCGTTGATGAAATTCTTTCAAGAGTGGTACAAATAAACTCTAAAGATAGATCAGATACAAGTGTTAGAAATAATGCGGATCAAATAAACATTAACCCATCAGACAATGTCTTTGACATCAAAATTGATTTTAGTAAATTGAATGGTGCCCAAGGTAAACTTTATGTTATCATAATGGGGAATAATGAAGAAATTTTTAAGGCACTGCTGTATTTGGATAAAAGTGCTGCTAAATCATCTGAGACACAGAGTCCCGACACCGTGGTACGTGAACTTGGATTCAATGGCACTGATCCAAAGGACGACCTAGTGAATGCTAAAGATCTAGTTGATCCTCAATATGACTTCTTTAGCGATGGCATTGTGTTCAAAAATAATTTATTAGAAACTCAGGATAACCTTTTGAACTTTAAATCCTTAATCAAAAACATTATTAAGAAATCACAGGCATTGGAAGAATCTGAAAGAAGCTTAGCTATAACAAGATCAAATTTGTCAGCATCTTTATCAGATTTGAACAATTATTCTTCATTGGTTCATGACTCTATTTTAAAAGATATAATTAATGATATAATACCGATCTTTACAGAAAAATCAACTGAGAATATTGAAAGTGCAAATTCGGTAATGAAAAACATTACAACACCACTGTTATTACTATACAATTCAGACTTCAAGTTATTGCAAAATAAGAAAAAACTATACAACGATCAAGCTAACGAGTTCAAGTTGTCGAATGAGAAACATGATGAATCAGAAGATGAAGAAACCACCTTTCGAAAAAGGTTGCAATATGAACTCAACAGACTGGACTACTTTAACTATCTCAATGAATTCAAAAATGGTTACTTGATAAGAAACTTGATACATAATTTGGCAGTATTATTACAACAGGACAGCAAAAAGTCAAATACCAACACCCATGTTGAGTTACACATCAAAAAGGCTATGGATTATTATAAAAATTTCAACAATTATAAGTCACAGCAGCAAAGATATAGAACCAAACTACAAAATGCAACAAGTTTGAAAGAGCTTAATACAATAATATCGCCTCAACCGCAGTCTTCAATATCACAAGCTGATAGACCCAAGCCAATAGCCAAAGACAGTCTTTCATCGATTGTTTCAACTTATGGTAAACAGCACGCTGACATAGAGAGATCTAAAAGCCCTCCTTCAAGGCATTCAAAAGATGATTTGGCGCTTCGATCAAACAGCCAAAGAAGAGCAAAATCAATGGTCAGAAAATCTTCATATACCCCAAATGCGGATCCTATTGCATTATCAAACTCGAGACCTTTAGGAATAGTCCAGAATATAGATCAAAGTAATACTTCATGCTGTGACTGTGGTTCAACAAAATCTGTTGATTGGATTTCGATAAACTTGTTGGTTGTTATGTGTATTGACTGTTCTGGTGTACATAGATCAATGGGCACTCATATTTCCAAAATACGGTCGTTAACTTTGGATACAAAAGCTTTTCAATCCAAAGAATCTGTCGAGTTACTTTATCATGTTGCTAACGGCTTTGCTAATTCTTATTGGGGAGGATTGATTTCTTCGAAGAATAAGATCACACCATTAAGTACATCAGAAGAGAGAAAAGCATTTATCTTGAACAAATATCAATACAAAAAGTACCTTGTCAAAGAATCGTCTTTCAAACCAAATGAATCATTGGTGAAAGGTGTTCATACGGCAAACATTCCGTTGATTTTGAAATCATTAGCATTGGGTGCAAATAACAACATGGTTGTATTGAAAAAAGTGGGTGATATTCAACTCGAGTTATCATTATTTGAATATGCACTAACGCACTTCCATGGGACTATCGAAGATCCTATATTTGATGTTGCTACGATTTTAGTTTTGAACAATACACCATGCGGTGATAGAATATCAACAAATCTACCATTAGGTCCGAAACAACGTCAATTTTGGGCTGAAAAGATTGCACAGTTTTATCCTAAACCACTAAATTTTGTGCCCAATAGACAATCTGTTGATAAGAAGCATATTGGTGATCTTCCTAACGGTAATGGGAATGGACATGTGCCAAATATGAATGGATCGACACAAATACCCAGATCAAGATCTATACGGAAAAGTTTAAGCTTTAAGAACATTACAGATAAGAAGAAACTAGATAATAATGATGAAATCACTGAAGGAAGTGAAAAGAAGCTGGAAAAGAAAGATAGAACTAACAGATCCAGTAGACTCAAGTTTTTCAGATAGCTTGATATTACAAACATTTCAAAAACAGTATATAGATTTTTATTAATGAAAGTTATGAATTGATTTTAAATCTGAGTTTATTTTTGCTTTTAATTGTTATCGTATCGACGTAATTTTTGTCATTCGGATAGTTTTGGTTTTCTCATATTGATTCATTTCAATTTTGGTTTTGTGTCAATCCAGAATTTTGAACAGCGCCAACATTCTACAAAACTAATAAAAAAGCTTTAGATTTGCTACCTTTCACATCTGTCATAGCTGTGGAACTTTTCAACTAAGCTTTTTTCTCACAGACGCTGTTGCTACTGCTCTTCAATACCTTTGGCTCTCAAATCGGCTAAAGTATACAGAGACAGCTCATTTTAGTCGTTCAAGAGTATTTTTGTTATCTCTTCACTTATTGTCAAATCAACAATCATTTTGCTATCAACAATTTACAATCATGACAACCCCTGAAGACCCTAGTGAACTATATGAAATTATAGAATGTGCTGGAAGAGGTAATTTTGGTGATGTTTACAAAGCGTAAGATACAATACCGTGATTTCCTAGGAAAAGAAGCTTTTGTCTTTCAGAGAATCTAATAATTTTAGTACCGAAAAGAAAACTTCATCTGTGGTTGCAATCAAAGTTGTTAATCTTGAAGAGACTGATGATGAGATTGATGTTTTAATTCAAGAAATTGCTTTTCTTTCGCAGTTGAGATCAAATTACATTACAACTTATTATCAAACTTTTCTTAAAGATGTGTCTATGTGGATCGTAATGGAATATTGCGGAGGTGGTTCCTGTGCAGATTTGTTAAAATGTCATAAAAAGTTGAGTGAAGAAACTGTGTCATTCATTATCAAGGAGACATTAAAAGGATTGGAATATTTACATTCTGAACGAAAGATTCATAGAGATATCAAAGCTGCAAATATTCTTTTGACATCTGAGGGAAATGTTAAATTAGCTGATTTTGGTGTTTCTGGGCAAATCACTGTGACTAATGTCAGAAAGGACACTTTTGTTGGTACACCATTCTGGATGGCACCTGAAGTTATTGCAAGAAAATCTGGTTATAATGAAAAAGTTGATATTTGGTCATTAGGTATCACAACAATTGAATTGGTTACTGGGTTTCCTCCACACTCCAATGAAGAGCCTATGAAGATTTTATTTGACATTCCAAAAAGACCTGCACCGCTATTAATAGGTCCAAATTACACTGATAACTTGAAAGAGTTTGTGAAATTTTGTTTGATTAAAAATCCTAAAAAGAGACCTTCAGCATCTACTTTGTTAACAGTTAAATTTATGGTTAAACTGAAAAAACATCAGAATTTAGTTCCATTAATTGATCAAAAGAATATTTGGATGCAAGCAAACAAACCAAGTTCTAAAAAGCCAAAACACAAAATTGGACAAGACTTGTATCGTAAAAGTGAAGCAACTTTTAAATGGAACTTCACCAAAACATTGACAGCTGTTAAAAGACCAGTTTTTGCACCGGATTCACCTAATAAGAAGAGAAAATTGAACAGCACTTCATCAGATTACTCAAGACCTGCAATGGTTGATATCTATAGAGACTTTATTACTTCTGAACAATTCAGCAGTGGTCTCAGTGGGTTAGACGTCACAGACGATTTGGAAGATGTGAGTCCAATAACTTTCTTAGCATCCTCCACTACAGAAATGACTTCTCCAGAGACCATTGACTCTTCTGAAATGGACAATGGTGATGTAATTCGAGAGCATACTGGAAATGATACTGCCATAATTCACAACAATGATTATAAAAAAAATGATCAATATTTGCAGCAACATGGTGTTTCTAGAATTGATACATCTGATTCTCTTTCTGAATATAATTATCTGCACGAAAACTCTAGCTCAAAGAATATTGACTACATTCAGGATGTTATTTTACATTGCTTTAGAAGGGTTTATCATCGTGCAAAATCACCTTCAACTAAAGAAACTGTTTCTGATTTGGGTAAAGAATTCCAGCTAGCGGAAAAACTACAACCAGGGTTATCAGAAGCTCTAGGTGAAGAAATTTGGTTAAGAATGTGTAGCTTGAGAGGTGACACGTAAGTCCATAGTGAGTTTATGATTAAGAATATTGTTGTTTGGTGTTTGGTTTAACTACTGATTGTGCAGATCATTTTATTATATAAGTCGATCTTCAAATTGTAAAAATCTTATATACATTCACATTGGCAAAGAATCAGATACGTAGAAAAAATTGAATATTGTAGAACGATATATTTGAAAAGTGGATTTCAATTTGAAAGACTGTTCGGTTTATTTCATGTACGTTTTTGTGTCAATAATGATTTTCCATGAATCTCCGATGTGGAGATCCGCGGAACGCCGGCGCAGATATCAAAAATTTAATGTTTTGCTTATTACACAACGAATTTTGCTTCTGGATAGCTACAAAGATTTCTGTATCTTATTTCAGAATTTTTTATTTTGCTGGAATGTTTAATAGATAGTCATTTTTCCCATTTTTGAAATTTAAAATTTTTTCAGATTAAAGATTTTGCCTTAATTATTTTAAAGAGTAGGTTGGTTATAAATTTCAATTGGAAAAACACAAAAACCAAAAATTTAAATTTGTGCAATTTTAACTGTAATTATCAAGCTTTCATGAAAGATCTTGTTTTATTAACCTCTATTAAATTGGTCATAAGCTTTTACAAATATGAGAATCTCTACATTAGTTCGAAATTCAATTTTGTTTAGTCTCGGACTAAGCGCACTCTTGAAAGATTCAAAGGCCAAACTCGAAGTTCATACACTTGATGGTTTGTGATATACCATGAGATGCAATTTCAATCTGGTTGAATGTATACTAATCAACTCGGATAGATGACGAGTCTGTTGAATCAGAAGAATACGTTAATGAAACTCCTACTCTGTGTTCAAAAGGTGAATATGTTATCAGTTCTAGTGCACAATTAGAACAATTGTACGAATGTGATGATATTGTTGGATCTTTAATTATCAACAACTATCAGCAGCCAACTATTGACACCGGTGATATCAAGAGCATTTCTGGTGATTTTGTTGTTGTTAATGCTTCAAATTTGGTTAGAATTAATACACCTAAATTACAAAATGTTGGTGGTAAATTTTTATTAAAAGAGTTGACAAGTTTAACTTCATTAAATTTACCACATTTGACTAAAATTGGGTCTATTAGTTGGAATGTCTTACCAATTTTAAGTACTGTCAGTTTTGGTGATACTGTGGAAAGAATTGATAGTGTTGTTATTTCAGATACATCATTAATTGGATTTGCTGGTTTCAATGTTGAATATTTAAACATTTTAAATCTTAACAATAATAGATTCTTGGAAAGCATCAATTTGAATTTGAAAGGAGTTAGACAACAATTGAGTATTAGTGCTAATGCTAAAAATATTTTGGTATCTTTCCCACATTTAGAATGGGCAAATAATGTTACAATTAAGGATGTTTCTTCAATCAACTTGGATTCCATTGAAAAAGTTAATAGTTCGTTAGAGGTTATTGACAATAATTTCCAAGCTTTTAAATTACCAAAATTAACCAGTGTTGGTGGGACTTTAAGTCTTATTGAAAACTACAATTTAAAAGAAATTGAGTTCCCAAATGTTTCAGAGATTGGTGGTGGGTTAAAGATTGTTAACAACACACAAGTTGGTAAGATTAATTTTTTTCCTAAGTTGAATGTTATTGGAGGTGCTATTGAATTTTTAGGTGATTTTAAAGATGCTAGTTTCAACAAGTTAAAGTTGGTCAAAGGGAGTGCAATTATCAATAGTAAATCTGATTCATTAGACTGTTCCAAATGGATTCATGGTGGTGGTGATGACTCTGGTGGTGGCTCATCTATTATTAGAGGTGGGAATATTGTTTGTACATCAGGATCTAAACAACAAAGAATCAAATTTGATCAAGAAGGTGAAATCATTGATGAAGATATTTCTATTATTGATAATGAAAACACCAAAAAAAAGAATCTTGATTATTCCAATGGTGTTGGTTCTCAATTTAAGTTCACTTTGGAGCAAGTTTTGATGCTTGGTCTGATTGGATTCACATCATTTTATTTTTAGATGTCAATAATTGGTATTTGACATATTTTTCTTTCTATTTTTTATTTTTATTATTCTTTTAACCATATTGTATGTGTCAAATTAAATGATGTATTATTTTCGCTCAAGGTTTACAATTTCGATGTAGTTCTGCGTTACAAATGGAGGATGATAAAAAGATGATCAGAACTGTAGCTTTAAGTACACAGAAGTGAGTTACAATTAGCTTCAATTAATAATTAAATATCAAAATTTAAATGATGCGATATAGTTTCCATTATAAAATGCAAACCGAATATCAACGTATTAACAAAAATTCAGACATTATTTTAGACTTTGAAAAGTTTTAAAAAAGTCTCATAGCATTTTATCAAACCACATCAATTTATACCCTCGTTGCGAAGTAAAGATCAAGTCATATTACTTTGAGCTCAATGAAGTGGTGCACGATTGAAAATTCCACCAGTCGTCTTCAAGTGAGCTCTAAGCAGATGACGTTTATAAACAAATTTAACAAATGTGACACTTCAAACAAACATAATGGAGTACTTATTACTGTACTAGATGGTTGAAACAGTGATTAATTTCTCGTTCTGTCAATTTTCCACCGTGTCAATAAATCTAGTGGCCATGATCAAAACGAGCTAAAGACTTGAATAGCTATAAACTGGAAAGTTTATGTAATACCAAAGAATGTTGTTATTTGAAGAGATAGTGGCGAGATCCCTGCAGGATAGCAAAAAGAAACCCGCCAGACGCCAGACTTTGAATTATTGACAAATATCGATTATAATGCCGTGCTGCAGAAATCCCACCATAAGCCATAAACCCTTGTTCAAGAATTAATGGAGCTAGAATCTAGATAAGCTTACGAACATATGATCATTTTTGATGATTTGAGGTTTGGTCAAGGGCTTGAAATACCATTGAATTTGCAAAATTTACGACTTTGAACTGGAAATTGAGGGTATTATACGGTTTATATCATGGTTGTCTCAAACAATTCAAGTGAAGAATCTAGCTGATGAACACTTTTGATTCTCGATAAGATCACAGACCCTTGGAAGATCAGGGATTGTGGAGGATATTGATCTACAATGCACTTGATCTAAAATATTAATCATATCTCAAAAATGTGAATTTGAAGGGTACTGATCCCGGTGATGCCTATCATAGTACAAGCTTTTGTTTGATACACGGATTCTATTCCCAATCTATATGATGGTTGATATTTTGAAGCATCAATGCTTATATTGGTTATTGGTTAAAGTACCTCAATTCACAAAAGGGAGAAATTTCAGTTTTTTGCATCAATTATTTCAGTATCGCGTCAGATACGAGTTTAAACAAGGGACACATACGATACGAAGAATAAAAATTGTGAACAACAATTGCACCTCATAATAATCCCTTGATATCCATAACTACAAGTTTGAAATGGAATAATTAATCACTTGAGAAAGATCTACACTGTTTCATGATAAAATTGACTAAAATGGCTATATAGGCGCACTTACATTTGACAAGCTAATTTAACACATTATACAGTCAATATGTGAAGCATTTCTCATCAAGACCAATAATGATTCAATTTACTGCATATATTTCAAATTTATTAGTTCTCCATTTGACATGAAGTTTTGCACTTTTTAAGTATATAAAGAGTTGAAAATCTTGAGAATCGATGATCAAAATTAAAAGATTCACAAGATCATCAACAACAATATGTGGATCTCAATCGCTTCATTAGCTCTTCTAGCTCAAACAATTCTTGCTTCTTCTTCATTTATCGTGCAAATCGATAGTGGGAAATCATTTGAAGATTATCTTCAACAAACTATTGCTGATGTATTAAATATTAAACCTACAGGTGGTGATACTATTACAATTGGTAATTTTAAAGCTTTCGTTGCAGATTTTGAAGATCATTTAGTTGATCAATTGAAAAGTGATAATGCTGTGGAAAATGTTTTCCCAAATGTGAATATTTCTCTGTATGCACCAATCCCAGAACAAGATCAATTAAATAAGAGATTTGAAATTGTTGAAGATGTTGCTATTAGTTCTAGCTTTGTTAAAAGAGATGGTATTACCACCCAAAGTAATGCTCCTAGACATTTGGCTAGATTATCAAGTCGTGAAGGTATTTTTGATCAATCAGGACCTTTTGAATATAAATATGATGCTACTGGGAAAGGTATCACTGTTTATGTCTTGGATACAGGTATTTGGACCGGTAATGAAGATTTTGAAGGTAGAGCATCTTTTGGTGCTAATTTTGTCACTACAGAAGGTGAAGGAGATCTTGCTGGTCATGGTACAAATGTTGCTAGTCTTGTTGGTTCTAAAACTTATGGTTCAGCTAAAGAAGTTGATATTGTGGATGTTAAAGTTCTTGGACAAAATGGTGGTTCCACAAGTTCAGTCTTGAAAGGTATTGAATGGGCTAATAATGATCGAAAGAAGAAAAATTTGAAAGCAGTGGCTAATTTATCACTTGGTGGTCCTAAATATGATGTTATAAACCAAGCTGTTGATGCTGCTTATGATGATGGATTAAGTATTGTGGTTGCTGCTGGTAATAGTAATAAAAATGCTGAAAATTATAGTCCTGCCAGTGCTTCAAATGCTATTGTTGTTGGTGCATTAGATGATGCAACTGATACTATTGCAATTTTTTCCAATTTTGGTGAAGAGATTGATATTTTCGCTCCAGGTGCTACGATTAAATCTTTAAGAAACACTGCAAATGCACAAGATGTTAGATGGTATGGTACTTCAGAATCATCACCATTAGTTGCAGGAATTGCAGCTACATTATTGGAACAAGGTGTTGCCAAGGAAGATATCAAGCAAAAATTGATTGATTTATCCACAAAGAATGCCATTTCACAAGAAACTTATGATAATAATAGTGATTACAAAGATACTGTTAATAGAGTCGCTTATAACGGTGTTGAAGATACTCCTGATACGGTTGCAAATCCATCAACCGAGGAACAAAACCAGGATCTTCGTAAATATATTGAATAGACTGGGGCTAGATTTATAATATAAGACACATTATGATTGAATGTTGTAGAAATTCCACTAAATGTTTATATACTACTGAAATTAAAATTAAAAAAAAAACGAGACAATTTTTTTTTTATCCGACGGTTTTAAAATGTGTCATGATGTTTTGATATAGATCTATAGACTATTAGAGATCGATCTTTAGGTGTTGTAAGATGTCAAATAACGGTGAAGTGAAAACAAGTGATGCTGTGAAACGAGGCAATCCAGATGGGAACCAACGACCAGTCAAGAGAAAGAGGAAAGTCTTTAGTTGTGAAACTTGTAGAAAGTTGAAGACAAGGTGTGATTTTGAAGTGGTTAATGATAAGTGTCATCGATGCTTTGTGTTGAAGTTGCAATGTACGTTGTCAAGTGGTGCAGGTGGTGTTATTGATACCAAAGGGTCACCTGTATCAGCTGGTGAGACTCCGGAGCCCGTTAATGATGATAGGTTTAACGAATTGAATAATAAAATTGATTTAATACTACAAAAAATCGGAGTGCAAGAACAATCAAGTAAAGAGTCATCAGATTATAAATATTTCAAATCTATCAAATCCAAGAGAAATTATTTAGATAATTCCACAGTTAATTCACCCATGGCAATTATATCACAAATTGATAAACAATCAACATCATCATATAATAATAGACAATCACCATTCCACCTTTTATCATTAAACGCACTAAATTCAATATATTCAACATCTCCAGAAATATGTTTAAAACTTGCAAATAATTTTCTTTCAAAAGCACATTTTTGGATCATACCTGGTGGTATTAAAAAAATTTCTCACGAATATACTCAGCAACATCCATTTATAACATTAGTATTTATATTAATTTCATTAAGTTTTGATCATTCAGAGATTATGATCCCCAATGAATCTAATTTCCAATCAACAGTTTTTGAAAAAATTTATGAAATATTAGGTGTTATTATCCTAAGTGGTGAGATTACTGATCATGATTTAGAAGGTATGCTTTATCTTAGTGTTTATAATGTTTCTAGAAAGACTCAGGGTCAATTAGAATGGGATGATTGGATAATTAGTGGGAATTGTATTAAATTGATGATGAAAACTATTAAATTTCATAAGATTAAAGAACGATGTGAAAAATCAGCATGGAATGATTTAGATCTTTTCCATATAAGAATATGGAATGCAATGTGTTGTAGTCATTTAGGACAAAGTATTGGATATGGATGTGATTATTTAATAAGTGATGATTATTTGAAAATTTCTTCATTAATTTTATCATTCCCCCAGGGGAAAATTGAAGATCAAATTAAATATGCAGAACTTGAAAATCTAAGGATAAGTTCTCAATTGTTTCATGTGGAGAATTTATTGTTGGATGTTATTAAAGATGAACAATTTATAATACCTAGAGGTGTACCTAAAAATCACAAGATTATTGAATTTAAGAAACTAGGTGATTGGAGGGTGACAAATAAACATTTAATTGAACAAGATGTTTCTAATATTTTGATGTTTTGTTATGAATATTTCCATATCTGTTTAATCAGAAGAATTATCAATGCATTAGAAGATCCAGGATTGGAAAGGGATTATAGAGTTATAAAATTACATCAAATTTCAATCAGTTCATTGTTGCACTACTCATTTGGATTAATTGAACGGTTTTTAAACTTACCAAGCTTCTTAGTTAAGGGATCACCAAATTATTTAATGAATCAATTGATTTACACAAGTTTACAATTATACGAGTTATTATCTAATAACACAAGGGATCAAGATTTAAAATTGAAAATCATAAATTATATTACCAAGATTTATTGGAGATTAAATCAAATTGGTGAAAAAAAGAATCAATGTACAATGAGCGTTGGGAAAATCATCAAGAATTTAATCTTGGATAAGATTGACGTTGAAGTGGATGTTCCAGATCAGAACGACAATGCCAAGGAGGCTTCTACCAAGACAGACGAGATATATGAACCGTTACACGATGAGATTAATCATGGGTTCAGTAGTGATTATGGGTTTAAATTGAGTGATGAAAGAGGAGGTTATAACAGTGGAAGTATTGTTACACAGAATGATGGAATTGCCAATGCAATTATTCCAGATGTGGGTAAATTCGAATCGTTTGAGGATTTCTTCAGAGACATGTTTAGATAGTGTGCGTTGCAGGCTAAGTACACGTGGAGCATTATTTGATCGACTTGTAAATTAGATATATTTGGATCTTGAGGACCCTTTAAAATCGAGAAAAAGCTGGCACATATCACCATTCAGTCAGCCGTGTAAATGGCCCATAGCAGCTATAACTTTAACAATTGATGAACCCCCTCAACCATCAATTATCCTATAAATCCACACTTCTGTCTTATCCACGTGCATTCAAGTGAAATTATAATTCCTAAAGCAAAGTGAAAAGTCTTGGTGCCAATATATTTTGACCGGCTTAGTCAGCCGAAAAGGTAGTAGATTTTGGGTAAAGGATATTTGAGGAGAAGCTGAGCGAAAGAAGGCCAAAGAAGAAGGTTTCCACTAAGATTTGATGTACTGGTGATGGTATGGTTACTGTGATGGGGGCCTCTTTGAAGAGCATGATCTGCTATATCTCGTTATCTGTCTTTTGCTGGGGTTTCAGAGGTTGAAGCTCGAAGCGTCTTTGTGTACATGTTGATCCACAATTCACAAATTACATACACACGAGGGCCAGAGCTCGAGGCAGCCAAGTTGAAGATCGCATTGTGCTCTAGTGGATGGGGACACTGATGACCTTGTGAAAGAGTATAAATACCCTTGATGAGAAGCAAAAATTGCCTCTTGTCTGTCCATTATTCATCAATCATCACAATATGAGATTACCAACAATCGTTCTACACTTGCTCTTTGCTGCCCTTGTCGCCTCTTTGCCAATCAAATATGACAACAAGAGAAATATCATCTTTATGGTGTCTGATGGGTTGGGCCAATCTGGTATCACCGCTGCAAGACAATTCAAACAGACTAGAGACAACTTGACAGATACCGAAGCTGTCTTGCATTTGGAAAACTATCTTGTTGGTTCTGTAAGAACCAAATCAAGCTCTCAATTAATCACCGACTCTGCTGCTGCTGGTTCCGCTTTCGCTGGAGGGTATAAGACCTACAACGGTGCCATCTCTGTGGATCCAAACGGAGTTCCAAGGGGTACTTTCTACGAAGGTGCTAAATTGAAAAACTACAAGACTGGTATCGTTTCCACCACTTTTGTTCAAGATGCTACTATTTGTACTCCAAACACTCATGTTGCCTCAAGAAAATCATTAGATTTAGTTGCATCTCAACAATTAGGGTTCGATCATCCATTAGGTCAAGTTATTGATGTTGTTATCGGTGGTGGTCGTCAATATCTTCATGGTGAAAACCAAACCCAATACGGTACAAAGGGTAAAAGAGCCGATGGTGCTGATTTAATCGCTAAAGCTCAAGAAGATGGTTGGACTTATGTTGGTAACAGAACAGAGTTTGATGCTTTGAATCTTGGTCAAGATGGTAAGGCTCCACAATTACCATTCTTGGGTATCTTTGGTGCAAATTCTTTACCTTACGATATTGATAGAAACCCAGAAGAAGTACCATCTTTTAAAGAAACTTCATTGTTAGCTTTGAACACTTTAATTGAAGCCACAAAGGACCAAGAACAAGGATTTGTCTTATTGTTGGAAGGTGCTAGAATCGATCATGCTGGTCATGCCAACGATCCTGTTACTCATGCTAGAGATACCATTGCTTATGATGAAGGTTTTAAAGCTGTTATCGATAGAGTTGCAAGCTTGGATACTGAGACTATTGTTGTTTCCACTTCTGATCATGATACTGGTGCCTATGGGTTAGGTATTGATGGTGTTTATCAATACTATCCAGAAAATTTATTAAATGCAACCATTTCCACTGAAAAGGCCACTGAATTATTCGAAGACTATGAAGGCGAAGATAAAGAAGCTTACTTAAAGAATGAAATTTTAGCCAACAAATTAGCCTTGACAAACGTTACAGATGACGAGATTAAAGAATTAATTGAAAAAGACAACTTGGAAGTTGATATTGCTCATTTGATCTCCAAACAAGCCGGTGTTGGTTGGACCACTGTTGCTCATTCAGCTGTTGATGTTCCATTATTTGCTTATGCAAACACCAAAGAAGCATATAATGAAGTCTTGGCTAACTTGGGTTCTTCAATTGAAAACACTGAGATTCCAAAGTTCTTTGCTAAATTACTTGACGTTAACTTGGACGATGTCACTGAAAAGATCAAAGATATTAAAACTAAATAGATACCACCTCGGATCTTTCGATTCATAATTTTACTTCTCTAGTCGCTCAGAATGACACTATATACTTTATTCTTTATAGATGTCTTGATCTTTATCAAAATATACACATATAGCTTTATCACAATAATGTAAGTCCGAATAAATTTCGCTTAATCCGTCGGCTTTTTTTCGAGCAGAACCGCAAATTGAAAACCGTTATGCAAAGAAAGAAATAGATTACTGAAGTGGGAAATTATGGTACAAGAGTAAGAATCATTACTTCCAAAGTTGGTAATTGCGGTAAGTTTCAGTTCGCGCCAAAAAAGAAAAAGGTCAATCCCGATCGCGCAAAAAATAAATGTATGATCAGTTGAGATTTAGATGTATAAAGTGGAAGTGAAGGGTTTATAACTTGTACTATTATCTCAAACTTATAAGGATAAAATTCAGAATCAAAATGTCTTTCGATGATGTTAAAGGGTTACAAATCGCTTATGAAGAAGCAGTAAAGAGTTAGTGTGATAATTTAGGATAAGTTGAAGATCTAGAGAACTAATTAAGTCTAGGTTATGAAGAAGGTGGTGTACCAATTGGTGAGTAACTTTTTTTTTTTCCAAGGGAAGCTTTATAGATATACTAACAGTAATAGGTGGATGTTTAATCCATGAAGATGGTAGAGTATTAGGTACAGGTCATAATATGAGATTTCAAAAAAATTCTGCAACTTTACATGGTGAAATCTCTACATTAGAAAATGTTGGTAGATTAAATGGTAGTGTTTATAAAAAAACTACAATTTATACATCATTATCACCATGTGATATGTGTACTGGTGCCATTATTATGTATGGTATTAAAAGAGTTGTTATTGGTGAAAATGAAACATTTTTAGGTGGTGAAGATTATTTAAGACAAAGAGGTGTTGAAGTTATTAATTTAAATGTTCAAAGGTGTAAAGATATTATGAATAAATTTATTAAAGAAAGACCAAGTGATTGGAATGAAGATATTGGTGAAGAAACTGATTTAACAAAATTAAAAGAAACTAAATGTAATTGTTAAATTACCTACAATTAACTTCATTAAAACAAAAATTATTGAATATCCCCAAAACCTATAATTTTTTATATCTACTATTAATACTCATGAATTCGCATCATTCATTTCTTTGTAGCAGTTTCCACAACATTAGCTATAGTAGATGAAACACCTTCAGCAACTTTTCCTACTGTGGATTGTTGTCTAAATCCACTAGCAGTACCAGGAACAATTAATTCCATATAACAAACACCCAATGATACCAAAGCCATTAATATTCTAATATATGGTGATTGTGCACTTTCTTGAACTGGACCTTGACTGTTTAATACTGAAAAAATAGCAGTCATTAATGTGACCCATGATAATAGTTTATTCTTCATAAACATAGCAGCCATTGGCATACTTTGTGAAATAACTGCACCACTATCAGCTTCTGGAGCTGGTGCAACGTGTAAATATGGAACGACTAGTTCTTTGCTTTTAACGTTTGGAGCCATTGTTGATACAATCTTTAAGAACAATATTCTTTGTTAAATATGGAGAACATTAACCTTCGTTGATAAAGATATGGGAGAAAACAATTGCAGCAGCCCTTCAAATTCGCGGAAATTTGGGCCACACTTTGTGTGCGCGAACCAAGCACATGAACTACAGAATTAAACCAATTAGATATTCAATTTATAATGCCACTTCCTCTGCGGTGATCTTGTACTCGTTATTCTCAGTATTGGCCTGCTCAATCTGAAGAATCCTGCCTATGATCCATTGCTTGGTTGATGGGATGTTCAGATCGTTTTTTAAGAGATACTTCATATCTCCCGTATCGTTGAAAGCTGCCCATGCACTATTAACACTTGGCTTACCATCACTATTTGTTGATTTTGTTGGGAGAAACAATACCAAATCATCCACTTTGAAATCTCTTATACTGATTTTGGATTTAAATGATTCTTTCAATTTTTTGTTCTCTTTCAACTCTCTCTTTGCCAGATTTTCCACTTCTTTAAATCTCTTGGATATACTGCTTTTGTATAACGGTGATAAATTGGTGATTTGCTTAACAAAATTCAAGTAGTTTGTCTCTATCTTTTCAAGACTATAATTTTCAATTATAGTATCAACAGCAGTATGTAATACATCATTTTGACTATCTGAATCCTCATCATCTAGATTTAAATTTGAAATAACTCGTAAATCTGGTTGTTCAACCCATGATAATAAAGCTTTTGCATCTTGTTCCAAATCTGATTTCATCCCATTATCCAAAGTAGCACCTAAATCGGTTGTTTCATCTAGCTTCCGCAAACCTTTCACTCTAATGATATTGATATCACCGGATTCCGTCTTTACTGCTAATAAACCCATTGATCTTAAAGTTGCACAAAATGCTGCATAATTACTATAGATGATTTCACTAAGGTCTCTAGCTTTAATAATCAATGAGTTGATGATAATAATTAATTGTAATATTGTTCGCTTATCTGGATTAACTTCAAATGCCTTTGACTCGTAATCTTCTTGTAATTTTTCAAGCTCTTCAAGTTTCATCTTCAAACTTTCAATCTCACCTTGATGAATTTTTTTCTCTCTTGCAAATTCATTTTCACGATTAGACATATTCTCAAGTAAATCATTCTTCATAGAAACTAGAGATTCGTAATCATTTTTCAATTTGTCAATATTGTTGTTCAATTCAATATTAGTTGAGAAAATAGTTTCTTTTTGCTCATTCAAGTTCTTTATTTCTGTATCTTTTGATTTAAAATCCAAAGCTATTTTTTCATTATTCAAAAGTTTTTGAGACAGTTCTGTAATGTGACTTTCCTTGGAGGTTAAAGATTCTTTCAATATATCATTTTCTTCTCGTACCTCTTTCAATTCAGTCTCCAAACGATCTATTATATCCTGACTCGGCGAAGTCTTATTTTTCTCTTCCATTTCAATATCCTTTTTGCGAAGTAGTTCTTTCATAGTGGATAATTCTTTTTCATGTTCCTGATTGATAAGCTTAAGCTTTTCTTGGTATTCTAGCTCAACTTTTTCAACTTTTGAAGTGAGGTCCTTTCCATGATCAATTTGTTCATTTTTGAACCCAGTAATTTGTGAATCCAACTGTCGAACTTTCTCTTTATGCATTGATTTCAATTCCTCGATCATGTTATTTCTTTCATCAAGAAGCTTCTGCACTGATTGTATTTCGTCTTTATGAGTGTCGGCATCTTTTTCAAAATTGGAGTTCACTCTTTCCAATTGTTGAATTTTATAAGTCACTGACGATATTTCAATCGAATGCTGATCTCTCAAAGCTTCCAGCTCTTTTAACAAACCCTGGCTTTCAAAGTAGTGAGAACTAAATTCACTTCTAACAGATTTCAATTCATTATTTGTTACCTCGATAACATCTTTCATTTTTTCAATATTGGCTTTCAAATCTTCAATTTCCTTATTGGCTAAGATTAATTTCTCACCATTCACTGGTGGCGATTTGGATCTTTCACCCCTTGGTGACGAACTCCCCAATACATCTGAGTTTTCAGCTTCGGTACCCGAGATTGGTTTCAATTGTGATCTGTTTTGTGATTTATCAAATACAAGAGAATAACGAGACAATCCAGACAATCTTGATTCATTTGGTTGTGATGGCCAATTACTAAAATTTTTAAATTGTTCTTGATGTAATAAACTTTCTAATCTTTTAATTCTAGCTTTGAATCCCTTTACAAGTTGGTCGTTGGTGACTCCATTTGTGCCATCTGATTCAGCTAGTTTGACTCTTGACCTCCTCAAAGGAAGATCATTTAATGATTTCATCACGGCATTTATATTATCTTGATTAATCCCATTGTGTTTAAGGTTTTCAATGTAATTTAGTACATCATCCTTTGTGAAACCACCCGTTTTAATCACTGATTTGTCTTCATTTATATTCAAATCGAATACCGGGATATTGACACTATTGAAAGATGGTATGTTATAATTTAAAAGTTTCAATACTGAACCATAGTTCTTGACCCATTGTGATCTATATTTTATTTCACGTTCCCTTACAGTGGCGAAACTTTCATTTGTTCTAGAAGCTAATGATTTCATCTCTTGTAGCCAGTCTGATCTTCTAATATCCTCAACAAGATACAATCCATAAAGTAGAGGTAAATCGATTGTTTGAGAAAGTGAGGATTCGAGATTTTGCACTTGTTCAATTCTTTTAGATGAATTTTTCAAGGATTCTCTAATTGATACAAACTCTGTTTGAGATTCTGTGAGACCCTGAAGTTGTTTCGTGAGATCAATCTGAAGTTTTTGGAAAAGATCCTTTAAGTTTGTAAAGACTTTGTAGATCTTTAGCGAAGAGTTATAAATTTTGTCAACAAATTCTGACTTATGATTTTGAAAAGTTTCTAATATGATATCCAGATCAATATTATCTAAAGATGTCTTTTTTTTACTCAAAAGCTTCTTTGTATCTTCTTGCACATTGTCAGCCAATAGTGCCAAATCTTTCAATTCATCCTCTGATTCGAAATGCTTCACCAATTTCATTGTTTCCGTTTCTACAACATCAATGTCCTTCTCTAGTGAGGTTCTATTTTTGCTATTTGTTTCCATTTTGCCCTTGAATCCTAAAAGCTCATTACTGATTTCATTACTTAAACGTATACTCTCGTGGGCTTGTCTATCCAACTGCTTTTGATTCAATAAACTAGATAACGCTGCTTGATCATTATTCATCAACGGTATATGATTCAACTTCTTGTAATTATCCTTCCAGGATAAATTTAAAGACTGCTGTTGAAGCTGTATCACAAAATCATAGGTGGAATCATAATGTTTCTGAACATCTAGGCAATAAGTGTCGACGTACTGTGAAGCGACTCTCAAAGCCTTGAACAAAATCCGTACACGTTCACTCATCTGCTTGATCTTCTTATGACATAGAAACGAGTCAGACTGGATAGCAGCGACCCATCCTAGATTTGTTGTCAAAAGACTAACCATTTGTCTTGAATTCTTGGTCACTGCGACTTTATCCAAATTGACATCTAGCAAAGGTGAGGTTATTGGTTGTATTAAATTATCAAATGTTTCTGAGTAATGGGATGCAATATATGATTTGATCTTTTCTCTTGAATTGGTAGAGGAGAATAGATTCTTATCGAAAATGTAAATCTCATTGGTTTCCTCTAGAGACGAGGTTCTTTTGAGCTTAACACCAAAGGGCGATATCAAGAACAACTGATCCAAAGGTATGTTGAACTGGTTTGAGCAAAACTTCCTCAGCTCATCTAGCGTCACAAAATAGTAGCGATTCACCTCTATCCTCTCACCAGAATGCGCATTGAACAACTGTATGTCATTTTCATTCATCGTGGTTCCCTTTTCTTCCTTCTTCTTGATGATTGTGGCAAATTGTGATCATATGCTGGGAAGGATAATAGTGGAATAGGAAATGAACACCAGCAAACCAGAGTGAGTCAGATAACAGCAAGCACCAGTACACCTTTTAAAGCCTTTCTCCACAGCTTGTCAATTTCAATTGCCTTCAAAAATTCAAATGTGTCACAAAATCAGTCAAGTCAGAAATTGGTTATCGTTCGCGATCAAAACCGGGAGAATTCGCGAATATTATAACATCAAGACTTTTTGGCTCTGGACATGAATGGCGATTTTAACAATGATTTTGAAGTTTATAAGCTGAAGTATTGCAATTGAAGAACATGGCCGAAGTAGTGTATGAGCAGCTGCGCATTGAAAATGAAAGGGACTTTGAGTCCATCAAAAGCCTGATCAGCGACGATCTCTCTGAGCCATACTCCATCTATGTTTACAGGTTTTTTTTGAACCACTGGCCAGACTTGTGCTACATTGCCAAAACCACAGAGGGCGAGCTTATAGGTGTTGTGATATCGAAGCTGGAACCACACAGAGATGTCAGATTGAGAGGGTACATTGGGATGCTCGCGGTGCAGAAGGAGCATAGAGGCAAGGGGATAGCGAAAGAGCTAGTTAAGAAAACCATAACGCAGATGATAGAACAAGGTGCCGATGAGATCATGCTTGAGACAGAAGTTGTAAATGTTCCTGCCATCTCACTTTATGAGAATATGGGATTCATAAGGAGTAAGAGACTTTTCAGATACTATCTAAATCAACACGATGCATTTAGACTTATATTACCAGTCACTGAAAAATCATACACAAGATCAGCATTCTTATCACCACTGCATCCACAAGTTGTATAATAAACTACATCATCAATATTTACATTATTTTTTCTTTTATTTTCTGTGAAAACCTATAGAACATTTATAAAAACCTATGAACTGAAATTTTAAAAAAAAGCATGACTAAAATTATTTGGTGAAGAACTATTATTATTCTTCTTCATCGAATTTTGGAGCCAAGTAGAAACGTAGATAGCCACTTGATAATTTGAATTCAAATAAAGCTGGTGTTTTATCAGCTAATTTAATAGTGATACTTTGTGCTAATGAAGTACCTTTAATGATATCCAATAAATATTTCAAACCGAAAGTTAAATTAACAGCTTTGTTTAATTCCACTCTAACAGAATTTTCAGATTTTTCTAAATCAGTGAATGGTTTCACAATAACACTACCAGATCCAATATCACCAGTAGCTTGGAATTTAACAGTGTCTTTTGTCACCAAGACGGTTAAAGAGTCTGACAATTGACTTAAATCTCTACAGATTTTTTGGAATTCCACAGCTGGTTGAGTAATAACGGAATCATAATCCATTTCGTCAATGTTTAAGAAATCAGATTCAATATCCATCAATTTCAAAGTATATTCTGAGATTCTATCCTTTTCAGTGTCTTCGAAAACAACCAAGACACTATCTGGTGTATCTTCAGCCATTAAAGTTAAAGAGTCAGAGTTGTTACCACATTTTAAGACTTTGGCTAATGAACTCAAGTCAACACCTAAAGTGATGTTTCTATCACATCTATAAGTGGAAAAAGCGTCTTCACCAACCAATAAAGAGACCAACAAGACACGAGAGTCATCGACAGCTTGCACAGTGATACCGTGTTCGGTACAGTTGAAGTTACATAATTGAACTGTGTCTTTGAAAGAATCAATAATCTGGGAATGGTTAGTAATTATAGATGGCAAATAAGTTTTCTTTAGCTAGTAACTCACTTTTTTGAATAGAACGGCTTCGTCGAATTTGGCTTCAAGCATTATGTGATATGTTTATTGTGTGATTGTAGTTTGAGTAACTTCTTGGTTAAGTGCAAAAGTAAATAGTAAAGAAGAGAAGAGTAGAAATATTTCAAAAGATATTGAAACGCGTCAACTCGTGAATGGCGAGCGCGTCTTGAAGAAAATTATGTAATCATAGTCACGTGCTTATGATTAGTCACGTGATCTATTTTTGTTATTTCTGTCAAAATTTACCTTGTCATCAAGTTTCAAGGAAATAAGAAAGTGTTTCTTCATTATTTACATGCAGTTAACTTCAGAGTAGTGAGAAGCAGAATAAGAAGAGAGCAAAAGCTTAGCATCAGAGCACGATATGAGCACAGTGACAGAGCCCACCGAAGCAGATCTTTTGAAATACATCAGGTATGTATTTAACATATTAGTGTGTCATGGAGCTGGGTACTAACAAAAGATGATAGTGATTTTAGCGATAAAGTCAGAAGTTCTAGAAAAGAAGAGTGTAAGTGAACTCGAATCTTTTGAATGAATTTAAGGATGCTAACATCGCTTTAGATAACGAAGTCGAAGGAAAGATCAATGGTGAAACCACGAATAGAGGGAACAAGTTAAAATTTGGAGCATCAAAGGTACACAGAGACAGAATTAATGGTTACAACAATGATAATGAACCTTTAGAAGTGGTGCATTATGCTCGTTCTAAACGTGCAGTCGTGAAGAGACGCAGAATCGACACTTATAATTATAACTATGACCCGAATAAAATTATCTTTGGGAAAGACGGTACACAAGAGGTCTATGAAGGTTATGAATTAGATGATGATGATCCATACTCACAAATCGATATTGAAAGAATACTTGCACCAATAACTCATCCTTCAGATATAACCACTCGTGATTCGCTCGCAAGAACTTATAAATCAGAAGTTTTAAGACGTCTTGCACAACAAGCTATTGAAACAGTGCAAAGAGAACAAACCACAGTAGTACAATTATCCAAATTACTCGATCTTTTACTTGGTGAAGATTCTCACCAGATACTTGAAGCACAGTTGTTACTACCGGAATATAATCACAACTTGGTGAAATCCGATGAACAAGACCAACAGGATCCAGCTACAGAAGATACTCAACAACAACAACAACATGCAGAACTAGACAAAAGAGTAACTAGAAGACAGTCAACACAAGAAATGGATCCATTCTTTGCACTTCCACAAGTTAAAATCGATCCAAATGTTGGATTAAATCCAGAAGATGCAGAGGAAGCAAGACAACTATCGCAAATTTCATTACAAAGATCAGAAGAACTAATAAGAAACTTGTCAAGTTTGAGAAATGGATTAGCAAGAGCTCAGACGATAAAGGATAAATTACTTAATTGGGCTAAAGAGATCAATGGTGACCCAGATGAAAGTGATATTTATCAGGCTGAAAAGGAAGCTGCTGCTCAAGCTGCTGCGTTAGCAAATCCTCAACCACCATCATCATCAGCTAGTAGTAGTAACGGAAGTAATGGTAAAAACAGTGCAAACAAATCTGCAAATAATTCAGGAACTGCTACACCAGAAGTTAGAACAAGTGGAAGACCTAGAAGAGCCGTTCCACATTGATTTAAAATTAATGTTTATGTACAATATTATTGTTTTTCTCACCATGAATTTGTAGATTCACCATAGGCCTTGATTAACAACTCATTATCGATTGGCTTGAAACTATTATCAAAAAATGGAACAACACATTTTTCCACAACAGAATCGAAAAGGTAATAAATTAATGGTTTCAAATCTTCACCAGTTTGTTTGAAATCTGGATAAGAATTAATTTCCAACAGTGTTACATTCAATTGATCATCAATGATAAAATCTAACCCAAAGATCTCAAAGGCATTATTTAAAGGTTGGAAATTCATCTTATCAACACTAACAGCAGCTTTGAAAACTTCACCAACAACTTCAACCAACTGTTTGAAAATATGTTGTTTTTGCTCTAAAGTTAACCCTTGTAATTCCCAGAATTCCACAACACTGTTATTTTCCTGTGCAGCTTCTTCACCTTGTAAACAAGTATTTGTTAAATGTCCATATAATGGGATCTCATCATCATCATCACCAAAAGAATCTGGATTGGTATATGAAGTGAGAGCAAATAATGTCAACATTTTCTTATAAACATATACTTCAATTGATCTATTAGAAACAACATATGTTCTAATATGAAATTTTTTATTTTGATAATTTGGTAACAATAATGGTGATTTTTGATATTCTTGAACAACAAAATGACGTAATTGAGATGTTATAACACCATGATTTTCCTCTTGAGCATCTTCCCCTTCTTCATCAGTTTCATCTTCTTCAAATGAATCAAAAATAGATTGTAATTGTTCAATTGTTTTGAAAATTCTAATACCTTGACCTCTATCACTCATACTTGCTTTAAGTATCCATGTCTTATCACCAGATTCGATTTCACTTCTCAATTCAAATGCCTCGTCAAGGGAATCTTCAAGAAATTCTGCATAATCAATTTCAAGGTTGAAAGTATCTGGGAATGCCTTGGTTAATATGGATTGTGGATTCTTGACAACATATGAATGAATTGTATGTGCCAGATAATGTTTCCTAATCAATGCTTTTCTATAGATATATGAATTGATAAAATAATTTTCCTCGTCATGGATTCTATCAATATCTAATTCTTCATATTCACCATAATGGAAGATTTTGGAAATTATTAAATTGTCCAACGTATCCACAATTCTCAAGTTTGGTAAATGCCTTGTTATAGCTTGCACTAAAGCTGGATAAATATATGAATTTTTGTCAATTGATAAATTTGCATACCCATCAGCTTTACTAACAGTTCCGACTTGTGATGAGTCACTACATTTCAAAAAGTTAATACATATAACTTACAAAGACATGTAAACGATTTAAAATATATCAGTTTGTAATATTATGATTGCAAAATAATAATAGTCATAATCTGCATAAATTTATCAAGCAAGATCTACTTACTTTAATGAAATATCACCAGTGATTGATGGAACATCTTTAAAAATTGCCTTTAATGGAGTGACACTAGAATTGTTAGTAGCTATAAATACAATGTGTGATGACATAATACATACCTTATTCCTTCGTTTAATAAAACAACACCATCATTATGTTCCCCTTTGGAATCGGATTCCGCAACAGCTTTACGAACAGTTGGGAAGTTTGGTGTCCATTTGAATTGAAGCTGGTTATTGGAACTTTGATCTACTATATCCTTTTTGCCATCCGAGTTTTCCACTTGCTCGTCAATTTTGGTAAAGATTGAACCCCATCTATTTGGTAAAAGTGGTGCATATGAGATCTTTGTTTCACCATGTTTCAATGATTTTACCAATGGTAGATTTATAGTGTATAAATCAGCTTGATCATTCCAATTATCATATAAATGTTGAATCAAATCAATACTAATTCTAGCACCTTCTGCCGTGATTTTTGGATCGGTTTCAGGACTTTCGAATGAATAACTTAGTGCAATAGATTTATAACCTGCTAATGCACCTTCCATAGCAGCACCAACGGTACCTGAACCTGTACAATATACAGCAGTTGTATTTCTACCGAAATTTGGTCCTGAAATGACCAAATCAACTGGCCCCTTTTCTTTATAAAGATGATGAACACCAATATCGGTACAAGAAGCTGGAGTACCATCGATTAAACACCATTGTTTATGACCCTTTCCCTCCAATTCTTTATTTGGCACAGGAAATGGTCCTTCATAAGCGTTTGCTTCATTTGTTGGATAAATGAAAGACGCAGTCAAGTCCTTACCAGCAAAATGAGCCTTACTGATCCAAGATCTTTGCGTATGTGGAACCACAATTGATAAATCCCAATTTGTATATTTTTCAATTGCATCCACCAGGTATTTCACATATGGTGAAGTCTTATCATTTAGTGGACCATCATCGTTGGTAAGCAATACGTGTAGTCTTTTGGCCATCTTGTGATTGCGCTATTTGTGCTCTGAATAATAGGGATGATCTTAATAAAGTTCTGGAGATACGTTTCAATTTATAAGAAAAATTTATAAAACGAGCTTACAAATACGCGACCAAAAGAGTAGATATAAAATGCTGGTAATTCGATGAAGAGACAACTAAAACAAAACAGAGAAAGGCAATTGGATTCACAGAGATGGAATTCTGAGGAGACTGATATCTTTTTAGAAGTTTCCAGCTCAATCGAAGAACTACTGGATGACTTCATGGTTGTCTCTGTCATGTCAATGGTTCAATAGGGTCTTTCAACATGTGAGAATTGAGTAGGTCTTATGATGGTACATGACACTGCTAAGACACGAATGGACATTATGTGGACGAGCAGTACTTCATTGACTTGCCATTTGTCTGGAAACATGTCTTCATCTGACCTTGGGTACAAAGTTGTTGATATTTGAGGACAAGTCACGTGATTCTCAGGTGACCAAATATACTCATTTTCAACTTTACAAAAAAAACCTGAATTTTAACATGGAAATCGATGAGATCAGATATTGAAATCGTGTGATTTTATACATATAGAGACCGTCAATAACCCATTAGACATCATGTCATTCATACTGAAGAATGCATATTCTCAGCAAGAAGCTGATCCTGAAAAAGTGAAGATGGCTGAGATCCAATTCGAAGCCATGTCAACGACGTTCAATACGTAAGTTTGATATTAGTTTATATATTGGAACTATACTAACCGGTTTAGAATGCTAAAGACATGCCGAAATAAATGCATACCTGACGAATATGGTGAAGCTGATTTAAACAAAGGTGAAATGGTGTGTATTGATAGATGTGTTTCCAAATATTATAAATCTAATTTGAAGATTGGTGAGGTGAGTAAATTTTCCATAACTTGAGATATAAATACAGAACTAACAACCTATACAGTTTGTCCAGTCACATGGACTAGCCCCAGAGAACATGCCAGCATATCAAAGGTTCAGATAGTGATGAGTTTATGAATAAATGTGTACATAGATTAAATATTAGTAGGTTACATAAGCGCTTAGTCAGAAATTACCCGGAGAATCTCCTCCCAGCCAAATTTTCTTCACCAAATAAATTTCACTAGTATTTTTCAAAAGGCTTCATACAAACTACTTTGCACTATTCAAATAAGCCTGTAAAACTTATTACTAGGAAATTGTATGTATGGCTTTTTTAGTATGGAGAATTAAATGTATGGGGAATTGCAGTACATATGACCAAACATTTGCACAACAACAAACAACTCAAACAGCAACAGAACAAGTCAATTACAAGGGATATCCATTGCAATTGTTTATAATTGCTAAAGGGGGTGTGTTGATTTTGTTTGAGTTTTTGCTGATTGATGGAGAAGTTGATTGATTGTTGTACAAGATGGTCCGGAGATATCAAGCACCGGTCACTACGGGCATAGTTTACTGGCAAATCCATGAATAATAATAAGCGAGTTTCCTAGAAGTTTAACAGACTGCTAGTTTAAACATCTTCAAGGATTATTCAATTTCAGGGGGGCTACTTGAAATCAGTGGGTGGTGTGTTGGAGAATTGATGACATTTGGAAATTTGAGGATTTCGAAATTGATGGTTTTTTTGAATTTTGAGATTTGTTTTTTGTTGTTTTTCTTTGCTGTCAGCCGAGGCGTTCGCGGGTGGTCCGCCTGGAGCCTGGAGGTTCAGCCCAGCTCTCTAGCCTCAGCCTGGCTAGATCTAGGCTGGGCCCTGCCTACGCGTGTTTGTTTACAGAAAAAAAAGCCTCGTTGCCCTGGTTATAGCAAAACGCGCTTTGGAATTTCTCAAGTCCCAGCTTATTTATACCACGCCAATATTCCTAATGTTTTCTTCTCTACTACTTTTAGTGAATACAACTAACAAGTCAAATTAGAATAATGTCTGCTCCAAGAAAAACCACCAAAGCCTCAAGAAAGAAGAAGGGTGAGTTGCAATAAACAAGACAACTTGTTTACACCTAGTTGTTATTATTGTTGTTGCTTGAAGTACTAACATTATCAGATCCAAATGCTCCAAAGAGATCATTGTCCGCTTACATGTTCTACGCCAACGAAAACAGAGACACTGTTAGAGCTGAGAACCCAGGTATTTCATTCGGTGGTGTCGGTAAATTATTAGGTGAAGGTTGGAAAGCTTTGACTCCAGAAGGTAAACAACCTTACGAAGCTAAAGCTGAAGCTGACAAAAAGAGATACGAAGAAGAAAAAGCTAACTACCAAGCTCAACAACAAGATGAGGAATAAATTGGATAACTATCAGGTTACCGATTTGCAATTGTATTTTTAAGATTATGCTAAAAACTTAGTAGGTTTTTCATGCCTATTGTTGTTATTGTTATATTATTTCACTATCTTCTTTTTATTTTGTTCTTTTTACAACTTCAATCTTTTTCACTTCGTTGTGTATC
This sequence comes from Hansenula lynferdii, assembly GCA_030582155.1. Classification (NCBI taxonomy): domain Eukaryota; kingdom Fungi; phylum Ascomycota; class Saccharomycetes; order Phaffomycetales; family Wickerhamomycetaceae; genus Hansenula; species Hansenula lynferdii. The sequence goes on from JAKTWT010000007.1 coordinate 107,132, forward strand.
TCAAATGTGAAGACTAGTTATGTCTTGTCTTTGTATAAATGCCAATGTATTATTTGTTTCTATAAGTGACGCGTAGGTAAAAAAAAACATCATCGCGAAGTCCAAAAAATTTACTTGAGCTTCAACTTATCAAAAAGTCGATGCAGCGGCTAATGGAGAGAATATCCAAAAACCATGGACGAGATAGAGATTGTTGGTGTTGATGATGACGAGGTGGAGATGTGAGTATTTAGGAGGAACAGTTTGGTGATACGTACTAACAAACCCAGTATCGATCTTGATGAGATAGAGACATCAAAAGCTAGCAAGACAGACCATTCGTACAATGCGATCCCCATATCGTTGGACTCCAGTCCCATACAAGTTGAAGAGACCATCGAAAGGATAGAGCCAATACAGAGGCCTTCCCGTGACTTGCTTTCGAGTATATTGGATGACAGCTCGGACGACGAAGGAATAGATATCAGACCTAAAAGTCAGCTCAAGTCTTCACTATTCGTGCCACAATCTTCAGATAGCACTACTAGCACACCTTTGAAGAAAGCTACACCAGTAAGGCAGAATCCCAAACCATCGGAAGCCATTTTCAAAGACCCTCTAGTGATCCCCATAAGCTCTAGCTCACAACCTCTTGAAACAACATTCACGAAACCATCACCTATATCCAAACCACAAAGGGCTACAAAATCATCATCAACCTCAATACTGAACAGGAAACCACATAAGCCATTCTTGTCAAGTACACCTGAAAAAATTGATGCTCACTCATCCTCAATTGGCGAGATACGACATTCCAAGTCCCAAGCCCAACCCATATATCCACTTTATGATTTGGAACCTGATACCAATATGGAATTGACTTCTGGATCAGAAAACACAGATGACGATGAAGATGATGATGACTCGAATGCATTTTTGGATAAATTAACAAGACACACAAAGAAGAACAAGGATCGTTTAAAGAAAATCAAATATCAAAAAGCAATAGCGTCAAGACCAGTATCGTCAACCAAGGAACCATCATCAGATCCTATTCAAGATACTTCCATGACTAAAAGATCACACTCTGAGACTGAACTACCAGAAAATTTTGAGCCAATAGCTAGACCTGCAAAAAGAGCTAATAATACCACAGGGACAGGTGCTACAAGGGCAAGATTATCTAAAGAAGAGAAGGAAGAACAGAAACGTCAACAGTTACAAGATAAACATGACAAGCAACAATACCAAGACGCCAATAGAGTCAATCGTAAAAAAGATGACTTGTTAGCGGAGATGATTATTAAACTACCCAAGCAGATCACTAGAGAGTTCGAATCTATGGATTATTTAAATGAATTAGCCCCAATAAAAACTATGGAAGTAACAAACTCAGAAAATCTTGTTACATGGTCGAGACGTACAAAGGCCACATATGATCGAAAAACAGACTCTTTTACACCAATGCCTAGGGAACAAATTATAGATGAAAAAACATGTGTTTTCATATATACAGCAACAGAATTTTCTGAAATGATGGAAATGGAAACATTAACAAAAAAATTTAAAAATTTTGCCAAAATTAATAAATCAAAATTTAACAATACTATTATATTGATCAATGGATATGATACATTTGTTCAGAAATTAAAGACTCAAGAAAATAGACAATACACTGCATCTGTTAGATCTAGGTATCAAAATGATCAACCTCAAGAATCTGAAGAAGAAGAAATTGTACCTGGTCAAACTAAAAAACCTAAGAGAAAAAAAAGGGCAAAAGCACCAAGTAGAGCTAAAAAAATTTCATCATTTAAAGCTGATGAAATTGAAAATGAAGTTGCTAAATTACAAGTTGAAGGATTTAAAATATTCCCAACAAAGACAACACATGAAACATTATTATGGTTAAAATCTTTTACATATACAATTTCATCATCAAGATATGATAAATTGGAAAGAAATCCAGATCTTGCAAATATTGGTACAATAAAATCTGGTGTAAATGCTCATGATACATATTTAAAAATGTTATTACAATTTAAATTTATGACTGAAATTAAAGCAAATAGAATTATGGATAAATTACCCACTTTAAAAAATCTTTATTTTGCATGTCAAAGAGGTTCAGTACCTTTAGGTCAAGATGGGAAACAATTAATTAATGGTAATGTTCAATCTGCTATAGTTAAAATGTTTTCTACATTAGATGATGGTGAATTAATTGAAGAAAATTAAATGTAATTAATGCTTTGTATAAATAATATTATTTCTTGTATGATCTCTTTATAAATTGTAATTTATCAAAAGATCTTAACATGTGTTAGTAATGTATATCCATTTGATGAAACGTTTATTATTTTACTTGCTTCAAGACTTGAAAATCATCTAAATTAATAACATCTTTAAAATGTTCATCAATAATTTTAACAGATTCATTAATTTTTAAAACTTCATCATTATGAAATTTATAACCATCATTAATCAATGTAACTAAAGTATTTAATGATTTATCCACCACATTTACTGAACTATTATTATTAATCAATTTTACCACTTTATTAACAATTTGATATTCATGAATATGTTTAAATACATCATCTTGAGTACCAACACTTTGAATAGCATTTAATAAAGATAAACTTCTTAATAATGTCTTATCATTAGCATCTTCATCCGATATTATTGGTCCAATTAATTCCCAACCTTTGTATTGATTAAATGAATTATATGATGATTTATTATTTCTAATTAAATTTGCAAGTGCATATAATGCTTTAACTCTAATTTTTGATTGATATTTAGCTATTTCAATTAATTTTGGTAAACCTGATTCATGTTTTAAAAAATCTTCTTGAGATTTATCATTATTTTGTACAGCAGTTCCAATTATTGATAATGTTAAATTTTTAAATTCATCATTTTCAGAATCTAATAATTTTATTAAATTTGGCCAAAGTTTTAAATTTTCAATATTATTTGCATTATCTAAATTTTCAATTAACATTTCAAAATTATCAAATGCAATTAATTTATTATCTTCATCACAATCAGGATTTTCAATTAATTGTAAATTTTGTTTCATTAATGTTGGTTCATCAACATTTTGTCCAAATAATTCAGCTAATAATTTTGGATCTGGGGCACCAACTTTATCTGCAGTTGCTGGGTCTTGTTGTGCTAGTGACCAATTTAGTAATTTATCCATTGTGTATGTTATCCTTGTCCTTGTTCTTCTTATCCTAATTCGCTGGAATTATACCTCTCATATATATATAGTTTGTACTTATTGTTCGAGAAGGTTCTATAATTTTTTTTAATTTCGCGCAACATGCCCATCGGTCAGGGCAGCAAACGCATAATGAACTACGATAGTATAGTTTACCAGTCATTATATATTAAATCCCATTATTGAGTATCTATAGATCCATAAAATTCATCAAACAAATATTCAGCATCTAATCCTGCATTTTTCAAGTCCATAACTTGTCTATGTATGATTAATATAGCTGATTGTAAATTAGATTTAGGTAATTTAACACCTGTGATTGATAATTTCAATGAATTTATATGAATTTTAATTTGATTAACCCCCCATTCAACAAGATGACTTATATTTGATGATATTTGTGGGAAAAGTTTGTTGTATAAAGTTATAGTGGATTTAATATTTTGAATTCTAACAATTGTTATTTCAACGATATAATCTGTAATTGTGGTGTAACCTGTTAATGATTTTGTCTCTTCCACTTGAGAGATTAAATTATTTATCCTAGCGGTTCTATTATTTAAAAATAACGTCTTGGCAACATCTATTAAATTCATCTTGATCAAACTTTGAATTACAGCTTTAATTTCCCATGTTGTTAAATTTTCAGTTTTCAATGAATTAATTAAACTTTTAACAACTTGATCTTTTTTAGTTTGAATTTTCAAATTAATAATATTACGAAATAGTGATTCCTCATCATTACATGATTTAGATAATGTTGATAAATCTGTTTGTAATTCATCTAATTTTTCCAAACTTTCATCAAAATTTTCATGGAATATAGTTACATCTAATTCATCCACTGAATCATCAATTTGCTTTAATGATCTTAAAGTATTTGAATTATCCATACTTCTTGATCTGCTATGCATTCGTGTACTTAGGTCTTGTAACAAATTCCCACTATGTCTTTTAGAAGAATTACCATAACTATTTCTCTTTGGTGTAGCTGAACCATTTGTGGTACCATTTGAAGATTCACCACTTAATGATAATAATGTCATTGAATCTCTTAATTGTCTTTGTTTGATATTTTCCGCTTCTGATATATCACGTAGTTCATCTCTTGCCCTTTTGTAACCTGAGATGATTTTTTCATAATGATCTTGACGATCAGTTTGATATATATAACTTAAACTGTTATATTTAATATTCACTGTGTATGTATTATCATTTTGTGGGATTTCCACTAGTTGAACTTCTCTCAAGGGCCAACATTGGTCTGCAACTAATGATTGAATTTGTTTTACACCATCATTTTTGAATTTTTGTGCAGTTTTACGTTTCCTTGTTGCGATAAGTAGTAAATCATTGAGGAGAAAGATATGTGCTGGTTGTAATGCCTTGAAAGTTGCAGCGTTTAACTCGTACCAACGACCACTCTCTGCAATGACATGACGACCTGGGATAGGTGCAATGTATTTTTGAGCACCTTCAACATGTTTAAACAGAGAATTCATCTCTGTTGCCCACATTTTCTCTAAAATCAGGATACTACTTCTATCTTGTGCTCTGTTTTTGTTCTTTGTTGTAGAGTTGGATTTGGTTAATTCAGAAGTTTGATCCAATTCTATTTGAATTTTTTTCTCAGCAGTGGTTTGCATATCGGTAGTCAATTCAGTTAATTGATTAATTGCATTTCTCAAGAATTTCAATTCTTCATTTGTAGAATGAAGTTCCCTCGTGGCGTTCAATAACTTATCATAAGTCTGGTTAGCGACCACTTTGATATCATTGGCAATTCTCTTGTTTAGTCCATTCAAACTTGAATTAAATCTATCGATATCTGAAGCTGTGGAATCACCTAGTCTTGACACGATGAACTCTTCCGGGTTGAAATTGGACTCTGTCAACAGCTGTATCACCGCTGGGTCTTGCAGATCGATTCCCTGGGGGCCTCTTGTGATGGGTTTCGCCTTGGGTTCACTCGATACAGGTGGGATCTTGATATCTGTAGGCAGCACAGGGGCTTTTCCAACGGGAGTGTAAGAGCTGGGCAATTGGCTCTGGTGGACCGACATTCTGCGCTGCATCAGCTTGCCTATTTTCTCCTGGTCTCGTTTGGCGATGGAGGGCAATGGGACGTTGTTGTTGTTTGTGCTGAAGTTGTCATTCTTTAACGAGGCGTATGGGTTGTTCTTGGGCTTGTTGGCCTGTTGTGCGGGCGTCTTGAAGGCCTTTGTCTTTCTGAGGGAGAAGTCGACCATGATTGGGTGAGTGTGTTGTTTTTTGGGCTGTGGATTGGTATTTGGTATTTCTATGGATCAGTTTGAGTGTTGATGTTGATATTTGTAGAAATGAGTTTAAAATGTGTTCAAAAGCGAGAAAAACAAAGTGAGAAATTTGAAACATCAACAAAGAAATAACCAATACAGCCAAATAACCCAATAGACCAAGATGTCACTCACCTCCGACGAGCTCAACTACCTCATCTGGCGATACCTGCAAGAGGCTGGCCTCGCAGTGGCAGCTTTGGCATTGGAAGACGAGACCACTGTGCAGCAGTTTGACCAGCAGTTCAAAGAGTCGATACCTATAGGATCCCTGGTAAATTTGGTGCAGAAAGGTGTCTTGTACGCGCAGGCAGACCAGCTGGTGAAGCCCAACGGGGATGTCCAAGAAGATGGTGATTATGATGACAAGTTTGGTGTTTTCCAGGCGTTGAGTGCTGACGGAGGGATAAACCCAGCATTGGACTCTAGGGGAAGGTTTGAAAATGTGGATGGAGAAGGTGATGTTGGTGATGTTGACGGTGAAGAGGACCATGCTGAAAGGGAAGGATCACCAGAATTCATCAAGATCTTGAAGAAGAAGTTTACATTTGAACCTAGTGGAGTCTCGGATTTCAACCCAACAGCATCTACGGTATTGGGATTTGGACTAAGTGACGCTAGAGCGAAGATTACTGTTATCTTACCCAACTCTGAGACGAAACAGTTGATACTTAACCATCCACCAGCGGCATTCACTTCTGAAGATGGTGTATCGAACGATATCACAGCGATAGCATGGTCTCCAAGAGGAAATTTACTAGTCACTGCGGTGGAATCTGGTGAATTGAGACTATGGACCGCAGATGGGAAATTGAAAAATGTATTTTATCATCATCATTCCCCGGTGTTGGTGATAAGATGGAGTAAAGATGGTGAATATATATTGAGCTCCGATACAGATGCAGTTACATTAGTATGGGGTGTCAACACGGGGGATTTAGTATCACAATTAGACATGTTGAAGAAACCTGAATCAACAAGTATAGAAAATGGTGCTACAATGGGGGAAAATGCCTCGTTGGGTGTTGATGCTACATGGATCTCCAATGATAAATTTGTTATACCAGGACTGAATGGTTCAATATTGGTTTTCCAAGTTGGTGAACGAACTCCAATGGGTACATTAATAGGTCATTCAAGATCCATCTCTGTGATTAGTTATAACCATGACGCAGCCCTGCTTTTAACCGCGTCTGATGATCGTACAATTAGAACATGGAACGGATCCTCGTTTAGCAATTCACAAATCATGTTGGGACATTCACAACCTATAACATATACTGAATGGATCACTAACGAATACATTATAAGTACATCGTTAGACAGTTCAATAAGAATATGGGATATCAGATACGGGAAACAAACATCGATATCCATTCTAGATGGTGTTCCAATAATCAATGCTGCCCTATCACCAGATAAGAAACACATTGCAGTGGGAACCACAGAGGGGATAATATCATTGTTCCATATAGATTTGTTATTTGAACATCAATTGAAACTTGTTGCAGAGTACCAACCAGTGGTACCCGACGCAGACGTGGCGAACAACATGATCACTTCGTTGCACTGGAACTCAGACTCTCAGAACGTCGTTGTCACTTATTCTCACAGCGAAAGTGTCGTTGTATCTGAGCATTAATTATAGATTATTAGTGTACTATTGTAGTGTTTGAAGCCCCGGGCGCGTAATAACTTTGAAAACACTATAACATCATATGGAACTTATATAACAGTTTATCAGCTAATTAACTAGATAATGGATGCTATCGCTGACAGAGCATTCACCACGGAACCAGGTGTCAAGCACCTGAGTGGTGGGTATACCCATACATAGCTTTTTTTATCAATCACTAACAACTCCAGAGGAATCACCGTCTCTTTTAACAATTGTACTGGATACAAATCCAGTTGTATGGAATATATTAAATGTTAAATCCATGTTAGAATCATTAATAGTGGCAATGAATGCACATTTATCATTAAACAATTCAAACCAAATTGCCGTTATAGCAAGTCATAGTGATGGTGCTAAATTTTTATACCCTTCAACACCAAATGAACCACAAAGACAGCAAACAAGAACTGATGAATTACAAGCTGAATCAAAAGAAATTCCTGGTTCAAGATCAATATCACCTGAGGTTCAAGGTGCTACACAAGGTACAAAATTTGTTCAATCATCAATGTATAGACAATTTAAAGTTGTTGATGAATCAGTTTTGGAAAATTTATACAATTTATTAAATGAACCAATACCTACATCACCACCTAAAAATCATTTATCAAATTCATTATCAATGGCATTAACATATATAAACAAGATCCAAACATTGGATAGTTTAATGAAGGCAAAAGTTCTTGTTATAAATATATCACAAGATGAACATTTACAATATATCCAAGTGATGAATTGTATATTTGCAGCACAAAAGATGAAAGTATCAATTGATGTATTACAATTAGGTTCAGATGCAACTTTTTTACAACAAGCTAGTGATGCTACAAATGGAGTTTATTTAAATGTGGAAAATATGGATGGATTAATTCAATATTTAACCACTGCATTATTTATTGATCCATCTATAAAAAACATCTTGGCAAGACCAACAAGTGGGAATATTGATTTTAGAGCATCATGTTTCATAACGGGGAAAGTTGTTGATATTGGTTATGTATGTAGTGTATGTCTTTGTATCCTAAGTTTAATCCCACAGGATAACAAATGTCCAGCTTGTGATTGTGAATTTGATAATCATGTTATAATGAAATTGAAAAGGAAACCTGCAGTTATTAAAAATAAAGTTAAAAAAAAGAGGAAATTAGATGGTACATCAACTTCAACACCAACATCTCAATAAACACTATTTTAATAATGATGATTGATTTCGTAGTAATCCCGTTTTAGTAATATTAAAATGGAAATTCACAGGGTATTGATGTTTATCAATAAGATGTAATTTCCTCTTGTGTGGTGTTTGACATAATTTATCACAACCTATTTCAAAACAAGCAAATGTCTTTCCACCATTTTCTCGTCGTATAGCGATAAATGGATCATGTAATTCTGATTGATGTAATTCTAAAAATCGTTCATTGGGGAATCTAGCTTGACATGAGATGCATTTATGTTGATGATTATTGATATGATGTGATTGAATAGATATTTCATTATATTCAATCGATTCATTTAATTCATCTTCATGTTTCCTTTTGGTCATTTCCGACGTTAAATTGTAATGTTGAAGTATTGTTTTTCATATAATGAAAATTTACATCAAGTACAATTTATTTGTCAATTCAGAGACAATATACCAAAAACATGAGTAAAAGACCAAATCAGGGATCAAATAAAGGTCAAAATAAGAGGAAATCAAACCATGTGGATTCAAATGATGAAAATTCTGGTCGATTAGATCCAATTTTCGGTCAATATAGAGCATTACCTATATCTCAAGATGTATTAGATAGTGTTAAACCTGATACAATTCCACAAGATGCAGAGACTTATTTAGCATTGGTGAGGTGAGTATCAAATATTGTATATTATGAGGTGATATTAACAAAAATTATAGACGTCAAGCAGAATCTGGTTCTAGTGTTATGTTTGTTACCAAAGATATAAGTTATGAAGAGACTGAAAGGATTAAATCAAATATGTCATCGGTACGAAATGAAAAGGATGGTATATTACAGGAGTATAATAGATCAGTGATTAATAAGTTTAGACAACAGAGAAATCAATTACCAAATCCAGGAGAGTTAGATATCCCCAATGATTTTATATTCCCAGAGAATTTTACCGAATGGAGAGCATATATAATGAAGAATCAACCATTAGTATCATTAATTTCGAATTTTGATCATGATTTAACGATCAAGTTGATCATTTATTGTACAAGATGGCTCAATAATAACATCCCTGAACAGATATCAACTTGGATATTCTCCCTATTGGCAAGATTAACAGATCTTTTGGATAGTAGTGAAACTGCATCTGTTAGAGAATTAGGGACAAGGGCTAAAAAGATAAATGAAAAAAATGGTATTTCCTCCTTAACCAAAGCTACAAATGATATGATTATAGTTATAGTTTCAAGGATATTTGGACAACGAGATTTGGAGTTGTAATTGTATAATTGAATTGATAGCGGAAATCGTTTCCCGTCTCGTAAAATGATAAACCCACAGTTTTCGTTATCTCGAGATAAATTTAAAAAATGAGTAATAATGATTGTTTCCAGTTTGTTTAACAATTAATTTAAGATCAAAGATCAAATGGGTGTCAAGATTGTTGTTTTAGGGTGAGTATGACTTGGTGTAGACTATATAGTTCAATACTAACAGTTTCAGTGCCGGTGTTTCTGGGTTGACTTCAGCTCTTAGATTACTTGAAGAAGGTCATGATGTTTCCATTGTAGGTGCTAATATTCCAGGAGATTTAGATATTCATTATGCTTCACCATTTGCTGGTGCTAATTGGGGTAGTTTTGCAGGGAAAGATGAATTGTTTTTACAAGATCTTGATAAACCTGCTTATAAAATCTTTATGAGATTGGCTAAAGAGGATCCAAGTGCTGGGATTATCAGATTACCACATGATAAATATTTCACTAAAGCAGACCTTGAAAGAAAGCCATTCGTTATACCATGGTTTGCAGATTTTGTGGAGGGTTTTAGAATTTTAGAATCACATGAATTACCTAAAACTGGTGATGTTGTTAAAGGGTATACTTTTGACAGTGTGACAATCTCTACAACAATCTATTTAAACTATTTGTTACAGAAAATCTTTAGATTGGGTGGTACATTGAGAAGAAAAAAAGTGAAACATATTAATGAAGCCTATGATTTACATCATACTGGTATCAAGGCTGATTTGATAATCAATACAACTGGGTTATTAGCTAAAACTTTAGGTGGTGTGGAAGATTCAAAAGTTTTCCCAATAAGAGGTCAAATCTTATGGGTAAGAAACAATGCTTCAAGACAAATATCCGTTTCAGTGGAGGGTTTTGCTAATGAATCATTATATATCTTCCCAAGAAAAGAAGGTGGTGCAATCATTGGTGGAACTTTTATTGTTAACGATTGGAGTTCACAACCTGATCCAGAATTATCTCAAAGAATGATCTCTAGAGCCAAGAAATACCTTCCAGAACTTGTTGATCCTAAATTAGGTAACGATGAAGAGATTGATGTCTATAGACATAATGTTGGTCTTAGACCTGCCAGACAAAATGGTCCAAGAATTGAAAGAGAAGGTAATATCATTCATAACTATGGGATTGGTCCTGCTGGATACCAGGCTTCCTTTGGGTTAGCTGACCATGTGGTCCGCTTGACCAATGAATATTTAAATAGATCAAAATTATAATTTAATATATATTATCATCTGTCATGAAGCCGTGTCAGTAACAATATAAATTCGCGTATACTTTTATTTTCCATCAAAAGTCGCGTCTTGAATTATTATCAAATACCAATTATACAACCAAAAAAGACACAGAACAAGATCAATAATGTCATTGTGGGTTGATAAATACAGACCGCATACGCTGGACAGCATAGACTACCATTTCGATGTCTCGAAAAGACTGAAAGCGCTGGCTTCCACGGGTGATTTCCCACATTTATTAGTATATGGACCTTCAGGTGCTGGTAAGAAAACAAGAGTAATTGCTGTGCTACATGAATTGTTTGGGCCCGGGGTAGAAAAGATGAAGATTGACGTTAGAACATTCACCACTTCGTCTAATAGGAAATTAGAATTCAATGTTGTATCAAGTCCCTATCATATGGAAATTACACCAAGTGATTTAGGTAATAACGATAGAGTCGTTATTCAAGATTTATTAAAAGAAATTGCTCAAACTGAACAAATGGATTTCAGTGGGAAACATCGTTTTAAAGTGGTTATCATCAACGAGGCTGATTCATTATCAAGAGACGCACAGGCTGCATTACGTAGAACAATGGAAAAATATTCTAAAAATATAAGATTAATTTTAATTTCCAATACAACATCAAATATTATTGCACCAATTAAATCAAGAACTTTATTAATTAGAATACCTGCCCCAACGGTGGATGATATCTCCAAAGTATTACAAAAATTAGCAACAAAGCAAAATTTACAATTACCATCAGATGAAGAGGAAAAAGATTTAATTTTCAATAGAATTTCCATTTCAAGTAAAAGAAGTTTACGCAGAGCTTTATTACTCTTGGAAGCATTAGCAATGCAAAATGAAAATTTAAAAGTTACAACACCAATGATTTCATTGGATTGGGAAGGTGTTATTCAAAAACTTGCAGGAAATATAGTTAGAGATCGTAATGTTGCAAGAATTTCATCATCAAGAACTGTTTTTTATGAATTAATTTCTCATTGTATACCACCAAAGATTATTTTGAAAACTTTAACATTTGATATATTAAAATTAGTTAATGATAAAGTTAAAGGTGAAATTGTGGAATTAGCTTCAATTTTCGATGAAAGATTAAGTTTGGGGACTAAATCAATTTTCCATTTAGAAGGATTTGTTGCAAAATCAATGGTGGCTATTGAAAAAAATACATAGATATAATGTACATGGAATTGCATCTTTATTTTGTTATATATACATGAATTTGGAAACCATAAATATTAACGGTTTCTGTATAATCTATAGATATCTTCCTTAGATTTTAATTTATTTTCCAAATCTTTGGATGGTTTTTTAATAGCTTCTTCGAAAAAATTTACTGGTTCTTCATCAGTTTTAAAAGCATTTAATCCAACTCTTGGAGGATCAGCCTTGGTAACAAATTCATAAAGACCTGGCATCTTTGTTGCAGCTTTTCTAAAAGCTTCTCTTGCAACTTTTTCATGTAAATTTGTACCAGCAATTTCAAAAACAACTTTACCAGTTGGTACTCTAACTGCCCAATGATCAAATGCACCTTTACCTTTACCCATACGAGTTTCATTACCCTTTATACAAATGGCTATATTCGTACTCAATCTTCTCCATAGTTTACCTCCAACAGGTCTCATCATTCTCATAATTGCAACATCGGCTTCTTTTAAATGAATAGCTGCTAATCTAACACCTTCACTTTTCAAACGTAAACCATAAGTACCAAATTGTAAAGTGGAACCTTTTGTAGACCCACCGGTACGTACTGGAATTCTACCCTTTTGTGCTTTTCTTATATTTTTGAATCTTGGTGCTAGAAAACTTTAGTTAGTTTTATAATTTTAAATGTAAATCCATATCAACTTACCCAATTCATGTGAGAAACGTTTACCCAAGCTTGAGAACTGAGGCAAGCTCAGACTTGGTTTCTGTAGAAGATTTGCCTTGGCTGTGTTGAAGCTATTGATAGCAAACATTGTGAAATTAGCTTAGCTTATCCAAACAAGATCAAATCCGATTGTTATTCAATTTCTAATTGTATCTATATGCTTTTTTTTCCAACGAAAAGCGTTCGCGGAAAATCTCGAAAGTCGGAACTCAAATTCAATTCCGGGAAACATAATAAACTTTAATCAAAATCGAGAGTATAAAAGAATTGAGAAAAGATATAGTTCAAGATCACCTGAGTTGAGATGAGAAGTCATACAAAGTTGATTGGAAGATCCATACTGGGGTCTATTCGTTTTGCATCGACAGCGAGTGAGTGGAAATCACGGTATTTTTTAGTATTAATACTAACTAGTTAAAGAACGTACGTTCCCAGAAACTTTAGAGATTTCAGGTAAAACATACAAGACAGATGAATGGACCAATGTACCACCAGCTATCATTGGTCTTACTGAGAGATCCTTACACTTGAACGATAACCATCCAATTGGGATCTTGAGACATTTGATAGAGAATAGATTTAAAGATATGGGTTATACTTTTTATAATCATTTTAAACCAGTTGTATCAACATATGAAAATTTTGATGCATTGGGGTTCCCAAAGGATCACCCGGGGAGAAGTAAGACTGATACTTATTATATAAATGAATCTACACTGTTGAGAACTCATACATCTGCTCATGAAAATGAATGTTTCAAAAATACAACCACACCAGGATATTTCATATCTGCAGACGTTTATAGAAGAGATGAAATTGATAGAACACATTATCCAGCGTTCCATCAGATGGAAGGTGCAAGAATATGGTCTAAAGATGAGTATGGTGAAAAATTAGAAGAGAAATTATTAAATGACATCAATCAAATTCCAAAAGTTGATATTATAGTGGAAGATTCAAATCCACCTTTCCATCATGAAACCAACCCAAAACAATCACACATGACCGATAGAGAAACTGAACTTGTCGGTACACATTTAAAGAAAACATTAGAACTTTTGGTTAATGAAGTTTTCAACGAGGCGAAAAAATCTGCTAAATTAGCTGGAAGCGAAGAACCATATTTAAATGAACCATTAAAAGTTAGATGGGTAGAAGCTTATTTCCCATGGACTGCACCAAGTTGGGAAATTGAAGTATGGTGGAAAGGTGAATGGTTAGAATGTTGTGGATGTGGTGTAGTTCGTGAACAAGTGTTGACAAATTCCGGTATTAAGAATAATATTGGTTGGGCTTTCGGTATTGGATTGGATAGAATTGCCATGTTATTATTTGGTATTCCAGATATTAGATTATTTTGGACTTTAGATGAAAGATTTGCTAAACAATTTGAAAAGGGTAAAATTTCGACTTTTAAACCATACTCTAAATATCCAGGTACTTTAAGAGATGTTTCATTTTGGATCCCTTCTGATGATGCTAAAGTTCATATAAATGATTTTATGGAGATTGTTAGAGATATTGGTGGTGATTTGGTGGAAAGCGTTTCATTAGTTGATGAATTTAAACATCCAAAAACTGGTCGTACAAGTCAATGTTATAGAATCAATTATCAATCCATGGATAGATCATTAACTAATGATGAGGTCAATGTTCTTCAAGATAAAATCCGTGAACTTGTTGCCAATTCATTCAATGTGGAATTACGTTGAAAAAAAAAAACACATCACATGTATAAAGAGTAAGAGAAAAATGTATTCATTAACACAGTTTTGTATATACAGGAAGCATTAATAGTCATAAAACAACAAAACCAAAAGAGCAAAATTGTTGTAGGTCATTCATCATGTAAAAATTTATTCGCCTTTAACAACACCAACTTTAGCTGGACGTAAAACACGTTGGTTTAAATAATAACCTGGTTGTTGAACAAAAAAAACAGAACCTGGTTCTTTATCTGGTTGTGCAACTTCAAAGACAGCTTCATGAACATTTGGATCAAATGGTTCATCAACTGGATCAAATCTTTCCATACCATGTCTTTTCAATGTATTGTTAAACATATTTTGAGTTAATTTGACACCTTCAACCAAGTCGGTCATTTCCTTGGAGTATTTAGCTGGATCAGCAGCATCTTTTTCCAAAGTGGCAAGAGCAATGTCAAAAGTATCAGCAGTTTGTAATAAATCTTTAGCAAATGATTTTAATGCTAAATCTCTTGATTTGACAATCTCACGTTTAGTAGATCCTTGTAAATTTTGGAAATCAGCAACAGCTCTCAAATATTTATCCTTGAAAGTAGCAGTGTCTTTTTTACTTTTTTCCAATTCAGCTTGTAATTTGGAAGTTTCATCTTGTGGGGCTTCCTCTTTAGTTTGTTCCTCTTCTGGCTTTTTGGCCTCCTCACTGTAGAATCTGACGAATGATGGTGCAGCAGTTCTGTTGGTTCTGGCAGCTTGTAACCTTAGAGTAGAGGCAATTGGTGCCCTCAATGCAGTTCTGAACATTTTTCAACTGATTATTTGGTATAAATCCAGTGGCAATTCGGAATCCTTGATATGCCAAACATGACTAGAGTTATGTGTTTTTCGACAATTTCGACCTTTTTTTTTTTTTTCCAGGCTCTCGGTACTCAAGAATTGCACGTGACATGATTTTGCCCTCGGATTTCCACTTTGTTCAAATTTGTATAGCTCGTTTTTTTCCACCAATATAATGAGACATAATCAAGATTACGAAATTTTAGTGGAAAGGTCTAAAGAGGTTCAACACAGGTGGGTTATAGAGGAAAGAGTGTGTTTATATTTATTTATTTAACGTCATTGTCATTTGCATTTCAAGTTCAAAGCTCGATAAAGAGACTATTTTCTCAAGCAAAGTTGTTTTATACGCAAGGCTAAAAGCTGCTTACATATAGATAAAGATACCTCAAATATAATTAGGCACAAGATACAAAGACATCGGTATCATGGATAGAGAGATAACCGTGCTCTATGGATCAGAGACTGGTAATGCTCAAGATTTCGCAGAGACACTCACGCGATCGCTAGAGAGATTGCATTTCAAAGTTGACTTATCTTCGATGGATGACTATGATTTGAAAAATTTATTAAATGTGAAGATACTGATTGTTTTTTGCTCCACAACGGGACAAGGTGAGTTCCCAAAGAACTCTAGAAAGTTCTGGAAATTCATGCTAAAGAAAAAACTACCCAACGATCTACTGAATCATCTTTATTTCACAACGTTTGGTCTCGGTGATTCCTCGTACCCAAAATTTAATTGGGCAGTGAAGAAACTACATAATAGATTGTTGCAATTAGGTGCAGTGGAGTTCAGTAAAAGAGCTGAAAGTGATGAGCAAAGCTCTCAAGGTGCGGATGGATATTATATCGAGTTTCAAAACTTATTGCTGAAGAATCTAGAGGAAAAATTCCCATTACCTGCTGGGTTAAGCCCTGTACCTGAAGGTGAACTATTGCCTCCAAAATACAAAATCAAAGTTGATTTGAGAAAACCTAAAAGGAAAACCGATACAATTATCAAAGACATTGCATTAACAAGAAGTGATCCATTTTTGAGAATAGGAACAGTGGAAAAGAACTTGAGAATCACTTCGGATGATCATTTTCAAGACGTCAGACATTTCTCCATACAGGATGAAACTCAACAATTAGCATACCAACCAGGTGATACCGTCTCATTATACCCTACAAACGATCCAAGAGAAGTTGATGCTTTATTTGAATTACAAGGATGGACAGAAATCGCTGATAGAAGAGTCGTTATTGAAGAGCCAACACCTATAATTGATGGTTCATTTATCAAATCACCAACTTTGAGATCACTATTCACTCATCATCTTGATCTAAGGGCTATACCTAGAAGATCTTTTTTCGCATTACTATGTCATTTCGCATCTGATGAAAGAGAACGTGGGAAATTAGAAGAGTTTAGTTCATACAAGGACCCAGAAGAACTTTATAATTATGCTAATAGACCAAGAAGATCCATTTTGGAAACTATACAAGAGTTTTTCTCAGTAAAGATCCCATTAGAGTACATCTTGGATCTTTTCCCATTGATCAAACCAAGATTATTCTCCATTTCATCATCACCAAATGCTGCTAAAGTGGAATTAACTGTCGCTGTGGTACAATACAAAACAATGATTAGAAGAATTAGAAAAGGTTTATGTACTTCATGGTTGAAATCGTTGAATGAAGGTGACAAATTAATTTTCAGAATTGATAGAAACAACTTAAAATTACCAAGACCTGAAGTGCCAATAATAATGATCGCACCAGGTACAGGGGTGGCCCCAATGAGAAGTTTAATACATCAACGGGTATTTGACTTTAATGCTAACAAAAACCAACTTTACTTGTTTTTCGGTAATAGATATCAAAATAAAGATTTCCTATATGGTGAAGAATGGAAAGAATTGGCAAATAAAGATAGACTTACATTATTCACTGCATTTTCAAGAGAAAGTGGTGGGTATGTCCAAGATCAATTATATTTACAAGCACCATTAATAGCTGAACTATTAACACATGGGAATGCCGTCATCTATATATGTGGTTCTTCAGGTAAGATGCCAAACCAGGTTCGTATGACATTTGAAACTATTTTGGAGGAAACTAAAAGTTTGACAAAAGATCAAGCTAAACAGTACCTATTGGAGTTGGAGACAAATAATAGATACCTACAAGAAACATGGTAAATGACACCAAAATTGCATATAATAACAAACTAAACAAATAACAACAATGTACTAGTATTCATGATAAATAATTACCATTTTAATAGAATAATTACCATTTTAATATGCATATTTATAAGATAATTCACCGTATAAATAAAGCTTAATCTTCTGACAATGGCTTGAAGAATATATCCAATGCGTTACTCCAAACTGAGCCATAGTAATCATATAGTTTTCTCTGGTCTTTACTAAATTTCACCAAACGACCATTAGAAACAGGACTATCTTTACCACCTACTTTATCATATGCACAAAACATATACCCTGAACAAGTATCCATCATCTCCCATCCTCTTGTATTTTCCCCCTTATTGTTGGCGATGTAGTGTTCAGCATGTTTTGGAATAATTGCTGCATCTACTTTGATATAATCACGATAAAATTTCTTCAGTTCTTCAGGGTTTGCGAATGTTTCTCTAAAAGCCTTATTTCTCTGATAATCAGCTTCATATGTGTTCTTTTTACAATAATCAAACCCCGAATTAAACCATAGTAAGGTTGAATTATCCTCACCAGAGACATGCGCAGGATGTGTTGAGCATAATTCATTTCCAAGTAACTCTTCACCGTTATGTGTTCGTAGGTGTCTTTGTGTGAGCTCTCCCACTGAAGCTGCTGGCAGTATATTCATATGATAGTCTTCATCTCCTGCTATTGATAGGCCTAACCAAAATAGTTCTTTATCACCCCAAACTTTTGAAGCAGCGGGCGCCCAGATTTGTAGTTGCAAAGTAGTTAATACACCGGTAAAATGTCTGGCCTTGTCAATAGCCACAACACCGGACTCCATAAAATGTAAAAAATGATAACCGATGAATCGGTTTTTCAACGTAAAGTCAGTTGCAGCTGGTATACCGAAAAATGCCTTGTCCATTTTGGTTGGCATCAATTTTTGGAAAAATCTTCTATCTGAAAAGAAACCTTGATAGAAAAGCTCACGATCTTTAAAGAAATATGACCCATGTTCCTTGTAAGGTTCAGAGTCTAAAATCATTTTTTCCAAGTCTACCACAGGAACTGTATCGGTATCAATTAATATGCAGTCTTTGAATGAGCTGAAGAAGTACGCCAAGAACTTATTAGCATATGTGTTGAATTTTCCTCTATATTCCGGAGAGATTGCCGTTTCAGCATTGACAAACCATATTTCCTGTTTGGGGAACAACAGCTCAACTTGCGACTTATCCTGTATATCGAAGTCGGTAATGTTTCTTTGTGCAAGAACATGATCGAGTCTGTCAATTAGTTTAAGGTCAGGTGCATCCATACGACTAAGATCCACTATCTGTTTTTGAACTTTTTCTGAAAGATCACCTTTGTGAACGATTTGAATGGGTAGACGATTCCCAATGGCTCTTTGTAATCCAATAAGACCTGCTATTTGATCAAAATGACTGTCCTTCGCACTGATTGTATATCCTCTTCCGTTAAATTGGTGTTTCATATTCTTCATATAACAGTTTGTCGATACCGGTTCATAGTCATCCTTTTGATCGGTATACTTTGACATTACTGGCATTTTGTTCAGTACTGTTCCGTCCCATCTAGTATAAGTTGGCATTCGTCTGCTTAGCCATGGAAACATTCTCATCTCCAAATCCTGACATTCTTGATCTAATTGAGTATTGGATCTGATTTTGTTGAAACTTCCAAATTGATCTAGATAACACGCACCGTATACACGGAGATGAGTTGATGCATCTATAATCTTTCTTTCCGTTTCTTTGGTAATTTGTACATCTTTACCATACTCCACTTCAAATTTCTTCACTAAATCTTCTTTTTCTGCCAATTTATTAAATTCTTTCTTATCCATATCCTTATGGTATTTCTGCTTGAAATTGTTCAATCTATCATTGATATAACCACCTTTTTGCTCAAAAATCAATCCATTATATGGCAGGTCATGAAAATCTGTCAATGACCAACTATTATCGGTTTTGTACAGAGAATCGAAGTAAATGGCGCATCTGTTGTGATATGGGTAATTATGGAAAGTCTCCCCAAATTTCTTTATCAAATTAGTGTATGAGTATGAAATATCTGACCCATGGTCGTTGACATAAACCTTGTTCCCGTTGTTTTTTGCCTTGAGATTCTTTATAAAATCAGTCTCACTCTGTTCAATCTCTGAGTAAAAGACATCATTATGGAGTCCACTTCTAAAGAAGTACACCTGGAATATCAGAAAAAGAAGAACTGAGATACCGACAACCACTTTAGAGCGCAATAAATGTCGTAAGTATAGATAGCTAACTCTGACTGTGGACATTCTGCGACCACTTTTAAGCTAGATTCACTAGATAGGATGATGGATGATATGTTGAGCAATAACTGTATGCAACACTTTGTGACTAAACAATAGAGAGATTAGCCTTGCAAAGCCAAAATTCTAGAAGTTGGTGAGCTTCAAAAGCCATTGACTTTTGCATTGTCATAATAATAAAAACTCAACTCTAAAATCTTTCCATGGTAAGATAATAATTCAGCCCATGTGCATATATCTGCTGGTGTTTAAGATTTACGTCTGGCCACACTGCCGCAATTCAAAATTCACATCGCTAGAAATAGATTGTGCTGGTCTCACGACACAAAGATACAATTCAGGAAACAGGAAATCAGTCTCCTTCTTCTTGTCCTATAGCTTGTGGATAGTCACTTTGCGCTGAGAAAGTTATGTAACCCACCATCTGACCGTAATTGACCCCTATGTTGAGGAATTGACCGTACCTCACAAGCTGATCTAATGATCAGCTCCAGGCTGTCTCAAGATGTGCGTAATTCGGAACAATCGAGTGAATAATATAACATATAACATTCCTATAACTTATATTTTGGGAGTGTTGAATGTCAATATCTGAGTCCTGAGTCCTTGTACTCAGTATTATTCCCAGAGAGGTATCTGGACAGTGTATACGTGTATACCAGTGAAAGGTAGAATGCCGCCAGATATTGAATCCCCGATGTCCTTTTCGCGTTTGAATTTTGTTGTACTACTTGGATAAATTAGCCTGACTTTTGATTTGAAATCACCAGCAACCACAACCTATTCAAATAAAAATTCTTTCTAATGTCATCTGTATCAGCTGATCGTACCAAGAGCTTGGTAAAGGAATCTTTAGACTCCATCAAACAAGTCTTTGAAACCGACACCGAAAGTTCACTCACTAAAATTGATACATTAAGACAAATCAACACATCCAACACGTTGCAATTCATCAAGAAAGAGGAAGAGTTGAAACAGCTTTCCACGAGAGCAGAATCTATCAGTGAAGCAAGTATGTGCCAATAATCTAATTCTTTGAAATAAATCCCGTTTAAAGCTAACCCAATAAACATAGACAAGTCCATTGCAAAAACGCTTCAAGAACTAGATGACTTGGAGTCCAAAGTCGATATTCTTGAATCCATCACTGGCGAACTAGATGAATATTCGAAAGAGCTGGAAGTGAAGCTGAATACACGCTTGACTAGAAAAACCTGAATGAAACATTCAATCTTTTGATCGAAAATTAGCCGCTGAGATCAATGTTGGAAATAAATTCATCAACCTTCAAAACATCAACATGACCAAGCACCAACTTTTAACCGCTGAGTCTAGAGAAGTGCTATTCACTGTGTTTATCATAGCGTTGAAAGTTAAACAGACGCGATGATTCTTCTCAATGCTGCTTTCATCTTGATATTGATGGGACTTTTGCATCATGTCAGTTCCGAATCAGAAGACCCAGTCGAGGTTGGTCAGGCTCAAGACCTTTCAGGTCCAACTGCTGCTGGCTTGTATCAAGGTGGTTTCTCCGTCGAAGAGTTTATTGATAATGATAGTGTTTTAATGTTCTTGAGTGAGGACTATGATATTCTAGATCCTGGTAATGATCCAAACAACAAGGCCAAGCTAAAAGAATTGACAAAACAGCTTAGTGAAAACAAGCCAAGATTGGAGGACGCTACTTTTAAAGAACTAGAAGGAGAGATTTTCAAATTGAATGATGGGCTTGAAGCTATTTACCAGCGCTTGCTTCATTTTTCAAGGGTTTTGGTTAGTTTAACCGATGATGAAATGCTAAAGATGGCTGATATCTTGATTGAAAATAAAGAATATTATGACCAGATAATGGGGACAGACACACTTAGTGTTCCTAATGCGTTACAGAAGAGACTTTTCACAGAGGTTGAAAATTTTGTCAAACGAGACGACCCTGAAGTTCTTGACCAGGAGCAAAACGACTCACTACCCGTCTTATCTGACCAGCTACCATCGGATTCCACCAATTTGTTGAGTGCAGAGGACTCTTTCAAACAATACTCAGACCCAGACCAAGATTATGAAATCCTACAAGATTTTCTTCTTGAAGATGTGACAGGTCTATCCCCAACTGATAAGTTGAATGATTTGGTTCAGACCGCTGGTATTATCAAAAAAATCAAGCACAGAGCATTTGAAACTGTTGAAAAAACTAAATTGTTGATTAAAGTGTTCAAAGCTAAGAAACTTTTAAAGAGCAAGAGTAGTATCGCAATGTTTGCCTTGATTAAGACACTTGAAAAGATCAAGAGAATAGTTCGACACATTAAGTATTGTATTCTCAGAATTATTAAAAAGTTTATCAAAAACTTCCCATCTAACATTTTATGGAGATTGAAAGTGTTAATAAGACTCTTGATTAAAATTTTGCTTCAAATTTTATGGGAACTTCCCTATATTATTACAGAGATTTTATACAAACTTTATTTTCTTCTAAAGAGATTGAAAAAAATTCCAATTGCCATAATCATGTATTTGAAAAAAATTAGTGAAAAGAAAAAAAGTACATTTTTTGTCTCTGATGATGACGATGATGAGTACTGGGGTGAGTGGGATTCCTGGAAAGAATATGACAATGTCTGGGATGACGATGATGATAACTGGGATGAAAAGAGCTTCATTAAATTTCAAGCTGCTTCTGATTTCAAGGCTCCTGAGGAGATTGATGAAATTTTCAAAGGTGTATTTGATGAGTCCGAACTCAAAGCTATAAACAAAGATAGCTTCAATTTTGATATCCAGTATGATTTTGAGGATGATGCCGTTGATGATAACTTGCGCTCAGATCCTATTAACAAAAGATATGTAGATGAAGTTATTAATTTGAACAAATCTGACAATACCGTCTTTTTTACAAATTCTACAGTCTCAAATATCATAGATGGTGGATTAAACGGCTCAAATTCGAGTACACTCGATTCTAAGGGTCACACAATCGGGTCTAATATTGCTGCTACGTACTTGTTGGGTTGTCTATTGATCATTTTAACCAAGATCGTGTTTAGAATAATATGATTACATTGCCTTTGTCTTTACATTCATGTTTTGATTTTGGTATTTCGTCTCAAGTGCGATCAAATTAAATGTGTGAGGTTTATTTTCTTTTTAAGTTGGGCCATCTAACACAGAATTAGCCGCTGAAGAAACATATCGGTCAGTGCTTGATAAATGGATCATAAATTTAAATCATAACCAATTATATTTTGTCATGAAACGATCAGTAATCTTATTGCACTAACTCATTACTCACTGGATTGAAATGAGACTCATAATAACATATTTGGGCTTAACGTTTACTATTGTATCTTCATGGGCATTCAGTCTTATTCCCTCAGATACAAGATCTCTAAGCGCCAGGGTATTTGGATCTCTAGACGATCTATATGAGTTCATTGGAGACGATCAAGGGTTTGAATATCTCAAGGAAGATACAGAAGTTCTTGATCCAGGTAGAAATCCTCAGATGGAGGAGAAGATGAAATCATTGATGGCCCATTATGACCAACCTGAGATGAAGAAACAATTGAAAGAGATGAGCTTCGATAGTCTAGAGGAGGAACTTGAAAATCTTAACGATAAACTTGAGACTGTATATGAGAAGCTTGTACGATTTGCAACAGTTTTAGTAAAATTGAGCGATGAAGACTTGTTGGAGATGGGAGAACATTTAGATAAAAACCCAGAATTTTTCAAGAAAGTCATGAGTAATGAAATTGATGCATTGGATTTGTTTACCAACTGGGTACCTAAAAGTACACATGATGATCCCTTCCAGTTGAAGATAGAGTCCAATGAAGTGTATCAAGAAGTCTCTGGCGTTGACATTGATGAAGATGGTACAAAATATTGGGATCCTGACTCAGATTATGATATGATACAGAAGCAGTTTCTTAGTGAGAAATCTGCTGAATCAAAGTTGACCAATTTCATCGAGGCTACGGGGATTATCATGATTATTAAGAGTATTTTGATGGACATCAAGTTGTTCTTTACAATAATTTTAAAATTGATCAAATTGACGAAATTATTGAAGCTTGCAGAGGTTAAGATTTGTTTAAAGATAATGAATACAATTGAAAAAATTAAGAAATGTTTAATGTTAATAAAGCATTATCTTATCAAAAAGATTAAAAAGTGCATCAAGAATTTTCCATGGAACATTATCCACAAAATTAAGTATGTTATTAGATTGATTTTAAAAATCATTTTAGCTATTTTATGGGAAATTAAGTTGATTATAGTGGAGATTTTGATCAAACTTTATTATCTATTGGGAAGAGTGGAAAAATTAGCAAAAGTTCCAATTGCTTTAAAGATATACATCAAGCAAGAAATTTATGAGAGATTAGGTTACGCTGAAGAAGATCGACAAGAATTTCTAGAGAATGAGTTTGATGAGTTTATTGAAGAAAGTGAACGAGAAAAGGCTAAAGAGTTTATGAAAATTGACCCAGTAGATGATGATGGATTGAGTTATGCAATAGGATCTGGTACAAAACCTGATGACTTGGATAAATTATTTACTAAGAAATTCACAAAAAAGGAATTGATGGCTTTAGACAGAGATTCATATAATCCTGAGGTTATTTACCAATTTGAAGATAAACCAAGATCTAATAATCAAAACAAGATATCCATAGCTGAGACTTTAGTTGCAAGAGATATTAAAGATTCTGATAACCCATCTTTCAATGTCGACTTACCAAATGGGAATTATATCGGTTTCATCACCGATAATTTGACAATAACTCTCGAGGGACTAAATACATCCACTTCTAACAACACAAACATTCATGAGTCTGGCGGTTCACTTTTGAAATTTGAGTCATTATTTATAATCCCTTTTATTTTCACAGTTTTCATTACGGTATTTTCAAGATTTTATATAACATGAATAATGATAACTATATACAGTCTATTTTCCCACACAAAAACTTGAAAAAACAACGCCTAAAACTTCCTCTACACCAACGGTTTCACCTGTAATTTTCCCTATACCTTCCACAGATTGTGTTAAACTTTCCGTTGCAATAACAACATCATCTAAATCTTTATATATTTGGAATTCATTGAAACCATTCAAGACGTCATTTATCAATATATCTTTAACTCTTTGTGTAATCATTATTGGTTCTGTTGTCTCTGTAGAACTAATAATCTTGAACTCTTTGATTAGCTGTTCACTCAATGATTCTATTCCTATGTCTTCATGACATGATACTGGTAAAAAATTTTCCATGGGTAGCCCCAATACACTAGATGAATCTTGTATCAATTCTTCCACTATACTGGATTGAACCAGATCACACTTGTTTAAAATAACCAAGATTTTCTTATCCTGTTTCAACATTTCTATAAGTTTCACTAATTCTTTATCAATATTAACCTTATCAGCAGGTAATACCACAATAACCAAATCACCAATTTGTGCTTGTAATTTTGCCCTTTTAATACCTTCAACTTCTATTTTATCAGCTTTTGTTAAATCTCTGATCCCTGCGGTATCACCTACAACAACTTTATAACCTTGGATATTTAAAGGAACATTAATAATATCTCTTGTTGTTCCAGCTATATCACTTACAATTGCAGCTTCTTCATTTGCTAATTTGTTTAATAATGATGATTTACCTGCATTTGGTGGACCCAATAGTGTTAATTTTATACCTTTTAACAAGACTTCAGATCTTTGAGTTTTTTGTAAAAAATGATTAATTTCTAGTTGTAAATTTTTGATTTTTTTGTCAACATTTTCATAGATATGCCTTATATCATCAATTTCTGAATCTTCAGCAAAATCAATGATTGCCGTTAGTAATCCAATTGAATTTACAATTTTTTCTCTCCGTTGCATGAATCTTATTTTGTTACCACCAGTTACAGAATCAATTGCACCTCTTCTTTGTGATTCTGTCTCTGCATCAATAAGTTCTCTTATACCTTCAATTTCTGTAAGGTCAAATCTACCATTTTGGAATGCTCTTTTAGAAAAATCACCAGCTTCAGCATACCGTATGGGGTTATCAGACGTGTGTAATGACTCTATGGATTTTAATACAGCTTGAATCACTGCAGTACCACCGTGTAAATGTAGTTCTAATAAATCTTCACCGGTATATGATTTTGGGCCTTTGAAAAAAATGGCTAATGCCTCATCTAATAGTCTTGATGTTTGAGGATCATACAGTTTCCTTACCGACGCAACTCTTGGCTTTGGTAGTGGTTTGTTGGTGAGTTTTTCTAATATCTGAAGGGTATTAGTGTGAACTCAAGTAAAAACATATTATTAACTTACAAATGACGATTCATTTCCTGTTATTCTAATGACACCAATGGCCGATCTAGCATAAGATGTTGATAATGCGTAGACAGTGGGTAGATGCGACGTGGAGGATAATCTGGTTAGACTTGGCAACCTCTTTGACAATAATAGCCTAGTCTGTATCAATTTTAGCATCTTGAGCTTCTGAAACCTCTAATAAACATGATTCTAGCTCATCACGGAAATATTCATGTACTTGTTGAAAATTCGCGTAGGTATAAAGACAAATCCCCGCTAAAAAAGACAATATGATCTTTTCTCGAGTTCCCAAAACATGGTGATGTTTTACCAAAAGAATCAATTGAACGTTGAAGATGTTTAATAGCTTCAAAATTAGCAATTGCGGTTTAAGGAGAAGCACATCTGTTTTTACCAGACAATTCTCTGTCCAAAGACCGGTCTTGTCTCATGAGAATCCATTGGTGAGTTTACCCCAGAAGATCATCAACACTAGAGCTAACATTGTTACAGGGGCTTCCAAAGAAAAACCCAGATCGAAAGGGTTTTGGTGCTGGAAGCAACTTGCCCTCCAGGAAACGCATCTCAAACGTCAAAAGAGTCATTGTGGTGGCCTCTGGGAAAGGCGGCGTAGGGAAGTCTACTGTCTCTGGTGAGTTGATATGATTCCTGTTTAAGCTGATCTCTTAATAATAATAATAACTTAGTGAACTTGGCAATGTCGCTACAGCAGCTTGGTAAACGCGTCGGTGTGCTCGATGCTGACATATATGGGCCCTCCACACCGAAACTGCTCAATCTTGAAGGCGAACCAAGACTCTCTGATGATGGAAGGCTCTTGCCACTTACAAATTACGGGCTCGAGACAATGTCCATGGGGTACCTGATCAAGCCTGAGAACGCTGTGGTGTGGCGAGGGTTGATGGTGGTGAAGGCCCTCCAGCAGCTGCTGTTCGAAGTGCAATGGAGCAATCTGGACTACCTGGTGATTGATATGCCTCCAGGAACAGGGGACACTCAGCTCACGATAAGCCAACAGATCAAAGTGGATGGAGCGGTCATTGTGTCGACACCACAGGATATCGCTTTAATCGATGCTGTGAAGGGGATCACAATGTTCAACAAGGTGAACATTCCAGTGAGTAGGCTAAATGTTGAATTGGAGTGGTTACTAACATCCTACCCCAGATTATAGGACTGGTGCAGAACATGAGCTATTTTGTCTGTCCAAACTGTAACCACGAATCACACATTTTTGGCACAGACGGTACTATCAAAGAGGCTGAGAGGCAAAATCTAAAAGTTCTGGGATCCATACCATTGACTGAGGAGATTTGCTTACAATCCGATAGCGGGAAGCCTATTGTCGTTACCGATGGTAACGAAATTATCAAGAAATCATATATCGAGATTGCCGAAAAAATTTTGAATTCTTTAGAATCTTAGAGGGGGAAAGTCCTGGTTTTTGGAAATGGTCTTTTTGTGTAACAATTCCACTGAAGCGATTTCACTTACATTGCAACTCATCATTGTTTATTTTTGTGTTATATCCGGTTCAGCTAATGACTTTGGTCAATTTTGTGTGACACAAAGATCAAGATCATTTCTTAAAAACTTGGAAATCTCACATCCTGAACTATCGCAAAAGTGGTACAAATATCTGCTATTTAATCCATTGTCATTGATACACATTTAGCTGATCTTTGCTTTTTAAAGTGATTTGACAATGGGGTATACACTACATGTTCTTCTTTTACTGGTGCTGTTGATCAACAAATCATTGGCAATCCCTCAAGATGTCTCTTCAAATGATCTTGGTAATGGTATTCACAATTTTGAAAGCTTAAATTCAAATGGTCAAGTGGAGATACAGGCGAAAGCTTTTGATACGATATCAGATACTGATATTACAGATTTCATTTCTCTACATGGTGGTGAATTTTCCGGTGAAGTTGGTAAATTTGATCTTGGATCAAACGGTTCAGAAGATTCAAAATTATTGGAAGATGTTTCCAAAGATCCTAATCTTGTGGGTGGTGCTTTTGGATCACCTTTCCATGGACCAGATTTCTTTGAAGGTATCAATAAAAGACCTGATGAGCGCTCAAGTGGGAAGATTGATACTACAAATACTCAAACACTGAAAACTACATCTTCTACTATTCAACCTACATCTTCCAAATTATCTACCACATCAAGTGAACCATTACCAACGAAATCCGTTAAGCCTGGCAATATTGTGCGAATTACCCATGACGATTTGAGACACACACAAAGCACATCAGAACCATTACCAGAGCCATCATCTTCATCATCATCAAAACTTGAAACTAGCACATCCGTTTTGCTGACCACTTCCGACCTTCCAACACCTGACTCAACGCTTGAACAAACGAGTGAATTATCAACTCAAAGTGAGACTCCAAAAGAATCAGAGGTACTCCAGACTACCACAATTACGCTTTCGCAATCTAACAGTGATCACTCTGTGATACCCACCTTGGGAGCACCACCAATTACCATCACAGTAACTGAACCTCTGCCAGTTAAAAGTGTTGAAAGTCTGATTTCTGTTACACCCTCTACAGCAGAACTGTCATCATCAGAGACTGTGACAGCTCCCAGCGTGCCTGATGAGAAACTTTTTGTTACAAGTACACTGCCGAATGAACCTTTGACCACCACAGCTGCTCAACCAATCCAAACCAAATCTGAATTTCCGGACGTGGAGAAATCAATAAAAGATCTGGTGGATAAATATTTGAAAGAGCAATTAGGAAGCACTCTGTTCTTTTCCAAAGAAGTTGCCGCAGAGAATACCTCTGACGAAGGCGGAAATAATGTTCAATCTGAATCTTCATCACTTATTAAACCGGTTGAAAGCTCTACAATCTCCAAATCGCAAGTACAGAACCATGAACCTCAAAGTGTACCAGAGAATGATATCGCTGAAAACCCACATTCAGATAACTCTAACTTAGTAGGGCTTAATGCTGACGAATTTGACTTATCCGATGAGCAATTACAAAAACTTGTTCCAGGTACTGACGTCAAAAATCTAAGATCAATATTGAGAAAACTTACCAAAACTCAAAACAGCTTGGAGGAATCACAAGAGTTCAATCGCAACAGTATCCTGGATGCTTCTCTACCCCTACGGTCTCCTGAAACAACATCCCAATCTGTCGGTTACGAATCGTTTGAGAAATTGAATGAAGCTGAATATGATGATGAGGTGGATACCGAAGCACCAGAACCTATCGAAACAGAAGGAGATGAAGATCTACATTTACTAGGTATCAAGGATCTTCTTGATGAAAGTAAATCAGATAGAGCACGTAAATCTGGTTCCTTTTTGGAGAAGCTTAAAAAGATTCCACAAAATGTTTTCGATCTGGTTGATGAGCGCTATGGTGAAGAATATAATGGCAAACCAACGGATGAAGATACTCAACAATCTACTTTTCATGGAAAAAAGAAACCTTATAAGGTTAATGAGAAAGATAAGAAGGTCAATGAGCTGAAGGATAAAGCACTAGATGCTGCTATCAAAGATCATACATCATTGAACAAGATTGCCAAATCGAAATCAAAGGACTTCAAATCCAACGATATTAAACAATCACAGAATGAGAAGTCGAATCATGATGAAAAGTCCAACTCAGTTGATGCTGATTCTCAAAAGGGCAAGGGGTCTAAGAATCAAAACACTGTTAAAGTGACAAAAGATGCAGAAGTTGATAGAGCGAACAATGTTGCTTCAGATGGAGACTACAAACAATTGAACAAAGGAAAGCTAGTGTTTGATTTTGATAAGAAGAAGAAGAAAACTTCGAGAAAGTCCAAGTTCACAGACATGGATAAAAAGACGGACTCTTCTTCTAATGAAGATGTTGAATATTATAGCCCCGAGGAGTTTCTCTTCTCAAAGGCATCTGTTGATGAAGAGTTGCCTGATGGTGAAGAATCCGATCTTGAGGTTGATATTTTGGAGAACGATGCTAATAATACAACCATTTCCAAGAACAGCACTGATGTCAATAAAAAGTCACCTTTGAATCGTGTGTTGGATCTTTTAGATGAAAACTCCAAAAGGGATAAGAAATCAGCATCTCATAGTGATCCATACGCTATTCCAAAAGTTCCTATTGATAAATTACAAGAGATGGAAGGAAAGAAACTTGTTAATCGTAAGAAACTGAACTCCACTGATATTACAACTAAAAGTGGAACTAAAAATGGAGTCAAGAGTGGAACCAAAACTTCCCCTAGTAAAGGTGACAAGACTGAAGGGGGATCGTTCAATAAGTTTATGAAGAACCCATCACTTTTGTTTGAAGATAATCATGCCAAATCGGATTCTTCTTTTGATTTTACAAGATCAGAAGCTGTTTCTAATACTGTGTTTTCTTGGTCAATAATGGGTGCAGCAATACTTTTAGCAACGAGTGTGGTTTTGATATGAAAGGTTTTTCAATGAATAAACGGTTATTATAGATAATGTGGTAAAAGTAATATGTAGATAAGATTGATCCACCGGTGACCAAACATAAAGTACAATCTTAACTGAAAATGATAGTATGCTGTATATTAAAGTTGGTGTGCGAGCATGTTTGAAATCTCGACAATACCACTATTCAGCATAGGTTCAAATGAACAATTATTAGTTAGTCTTGACGAGACTACCCATACATGTGTAAGCATAGCTCAATTATTATTATAAACAAATCTTTGCTCAAGTTTTCAGTCCTATAACACGGAATTTCAAAAACGAGGGCTACCTCACATTCACTTGAGTGCCTTTGTAAAGTGTTCAAAAGGACTTTACCACTACAAGGCGAATGATACTTATCGGTTCAGACTGCACTATCCAAAGAAAATCGACGAATGTCAAAAAAAATCTGTCGTCCATCATTATATAATCAAATATAATTCCTGATCTACAATTGTTTTGGTATTTGAAATTTGTAAAATAGAATTTTACACAAGAGTGTCCCTGCCAATAATCATTTGGAACGTCAGGAGTCAGGACGTATTAATATCTACAAAGTATAAATAGAGGTCTTAAATTTTCATGATGTACAATTTTATATTATCAATGCTATATTTTGTAAGATTACACGTATTGTATAATTCTGTAATATTATCGATATACGATATACACTGTACTTGATTATATAAGCATTCGTAGTAACGTGTCAATTTGTGAAGAGAACTCGTAATATTAAGATGAAAATATAATGTTTCTGATCAGTGTAGGTTAAGATAATCTGGTATTGTAAATGATTTGTTTTAGATTGAGGTCTTTCGAGTAGATGTAAAGCAACAGACACACACCACAAAAACTAAGAAGCTACAAATGAATCAAACATTTGAAAAACTCACCCATATGTGTATTTCATAGAGAATGTATAGGCTTTTATCACCATATCATTTCATATTACGTACAATCTGGGCTCAATTAAGTGTCTCACAGGTCAGCTTGATGCAAATTGTTCAGACAACTAATCAAGACTAAAACCCTGTGATTCACCTGATCAGTGTAAGATTGGATTAAAATACTTCCTAGGAGATGCTGCATTTGGGAATAACCTCATTATCTGAGGCACTTATAGAGACATAACAAGCCACTTCCAAGAATACAGAGACTCTTGTAGGAACAACTGATCATTTCAGTGTTTAGCGTTAAGAGTTCTGAGATATTTTTTCTATACGTAATATCTGGTGTCCGGATGTGTTGATGTTGATAATATCTCTTATCCTTTTGTTAGATGAACTACCTCAACTTACACATTGTGTTAATCTTCAACTATTAGAGTAAATAAAGAACCATGAACTATTTGAAGAAAGCCATTTGGGGGCCAGACCCAAAGGAACAGGTGAGTTGAAGTGGAATAGATCATGATGGTGATGATTAACTAACATAACCACAATAGCATAGAAAATGTAGACAATTGGTACGTCGTAACGGACGTCAATTAGAAAAAAGTATCAGAGAAATAAGTGCATTGGAGAAGAAAACAGAAACATTGATCAAAAGTTCAGCAAGAAAAGAAGATAACAAGGCTGTTCGTATATATGCTCGTGAATTATATGGAATTAAAAAGCAAAAATCAAGATTACACAAGAGTAAAGCACAATTAGATAGTGTTGGTATGCAAATTGATGAAAGTTTTGGGATGTTAAAACTTCAAGATAATATGAAATTAAGTTCTGGTATAATGAAAGAAGTTAATAATTTGATTAGATTACCTGAATTAACAGGTACAATGAGAGATTTATCACAAGAATTAGTTAAAAGTGGGATAATGAATGAAATGGTTGGTGATACTGTGGATATGCTTGATGAAAATGATGAATTTGAAGAAGAAGAAGTTGATGAAGAAGTTAATAAGATTATAAGTGAATTTACAAAAGAAAAATTCAACAAGGTTGAAAACGCTCCAGATACAAAACTTGAAGCTCCACAAATTGAAGAACCACAAGCTGATGAAGAAACCGAAGATGATGAAGTGGTATTAAATGAAATGAGAGAAAGATTAAAAGCCCTACAGAGTTAGAATTAGAAACAAAATTCGTTAATCGTATAATAAAATGACATGACATTAAATCTCCCTGGTAATTTAATCACTAAGTAATTCATCATCATTATTTTTATCCTCAGATGACACTGTATCATTTTGCATACTTTGCAATTGATCATGATGTTCCAATGACTTATTGACATTTGATTGATGTAAATTATTTAAAATAGCAGCTTTTGCCAATTGTTTTTGTTGTTTTTGTTTAACCCAAAGTTCTGCCTTATTTAAAGTTTCATCGAAAACAGACATTATTGAACCAACCATCTCTAATGATTCATTAGCAAGAATTAATACTTTCCCACTTGTCTTAAACATTGTAGATGATGATTCAGGTGTTGCTGCGTTAAATGGTAATTGTGATGCTGGATTCAATGGATCCGTTACATTTGATGTAGACGAAGTGGCCCATTTCATTGGAAGTCGAAGTAATGTTTGACGAACATTTGATCTTGCAGGTTCTGGTAATGAATTACCTGCATACTTGGAAATTAATGAAACAACTTTTTTAACAGTAGTGACAATTTCACCTTTAATCTGTGTGGCACTATCATTTGATTCTTCTTCTTGTTTCAATAATTCATTTTTTTCATCAAAATCATCTGGTTTATGACTCAATAATTCTTGTTCTTTAGTTATTAAATCTTGTAAATGTTGGATCTTGGCAGAGAGTTGTTTATTGGCAAGCATCAACAATTGTAAACATGTAGCTATTCTCTTTTTAGATTCAATTGATAAATTTAAACTAAACTCTCCTAAATTTTTATTACCAAGTGATAAAGCCTGGGCAATTGATGGTAAAGCTGGTGAATTTTTAGAATAAAGATATTTCGAACTTGAACCAGAAGATGAAAGTAATGATGATGAATATGGTAAAAATTTAGCTTCATCTGCAAACATTGCATTGGCTCTTTTTAATCTTTTTTTACGTTTCCATTCCAATCTTGCCTGTTCCATCATATTAACCATGGGTATAGCGGCTCTTTCCACCATTTCCACACCATATTCAATCGTTGGTTTATTCTCTCTATAAGCCTTTAATGCACTATTATATAAAGGATGACTCTTGATATTTCTCATAAAGAATCCAGTAGGTGTGGGTATACTAGAAGTTTCACCGTTGGCATTTGTAGTAGTTATATGTGTCATACCATCGATATCATTACTTGTATCATAAAATTCATCATCACTATCATCATCAGTCAAAATCTCATTGTTTAATTTAGAACTTGGCCCCGCTGTTGGAGGTGGTGTACCTCCATTTCTCAATTGACCTAGTGCCTGGATGGCAAGAATCTCATCAGATGCATCTTTACTTGATACACGTTGACCATTCGTGGGCACTGGTGATTGGATATATCGACTCGTCCCAACATTATCGATCCCTTTCATATCTGTCTTGGTGAAACCACTATATCTAGCTTTAGTAATAGGCATCTGATTCTGTTCACTTAAAGACTCGTGCATCTTTCTCTTCACTCTTGGTCTCACGGGCTCAGTATTCGTGCTTATTAGCTCGTTGTTTATCTCGTTATTGTGGAGTTGGTATTCATGGCGTACCCTGGTATTATTGATTTCCATCGTTTGATATGAGCCCTAATCTTTATGTCACAATCTTTAAAATCTTCCCACCAAATGCTCAGCACACTTGACCCTGGTTCTTCAATAGCACACCAATATATATCTTATCACCTAATATAGTGTCTCTTATGCACTTCTAACCCTTGATCAGTCAAAATATCATGTGCTTGGAAACGCTTTTGCTAATTTGGTTCTCTTTACATGTGAATGTTTTTTTTTAATTCCACTGGAAATAAAAAAAGACAGAGACACGGCGGAAATGGCAGACATTCTAGGATTTCCCGCGAATTTTTCATCGTTTTGATGAAATGCTTATAGCTAAACTGGTGTTCAATTGTATCTGTGTTTTGTCTATTGATGGGATTGTGAGTTGATAGACAATGATAAAAGTCACACCGAGACACTTTGCTCTCTTGAAAAGATGCTATAGCACAATAACGTCTCAATCGACAGTTTCCTATGCCCCAACACAACAATATCAACAAACAATACCAACATCCAACTTGGCACCTAAAACTTCAAATAGACAAGTTAAAACAACTAATATCATAGACCAGCTACCAAATTTGCAAGCCACTACAAAGCTTTTCCAAAATCACAATGGTGTCTTTAACAAGATTGAGTTGTTGCAAAATTTATCACAAGATCCAAATACACCAATAAGGATAGGTCTAATAGGCTCATCTCCAACATTCCTAAACACAATACTGGCAGATCCATTCGCTTCAAACCAATCATGGTATGATCAACTACTATCAAGACCTTCACATGGTGTTGTACTTAAATATGGTGAACAATCAGAAGTTGATGAAACTACATATACAATTCCCTCACCAATTTTAGAAACAAATAATTTAGAATTTTTAGAATTTGAAAACAAATCACAATTGAATTTCCATGATGGTTGTCATTTTTATTTAAATTTTTCTAGTAATGCCCTAGATATCAAATGGCCAACTTATGATTTCCATGATGTTAATAACACAGAAGGTGTGTTAAGTTCTAATGAAATAAATTCACAATTATCATATGAAGCTATAACTTTATTGAAAGAATCACCATTAAACTCCACTGTTTACACACAACTTTACAACAATAGTAATTTACCAAGATTTAATGATTTTTTAGTTAAAGTTATCGATAAACAATCTGTATTAACAAAGTTATACACAGCTATAGTTAGACAATATGAAGTTCAAAATTTACAAAATTCAATGACATTGGAAGAATTGACCGATAAGGATAACAAAATCAAATCAATCATTTCAAGATGGGATGAATCAACACATAGGGAATTTCAATTAAATTTTCAACCATATATAACAGAATTTGAAATTAAAAATTTATCATGGTGGAAATTATATTATAAAAATGATGATATTGAAACTATATTAAGTGATATGTTGGAACGTGGATTTATGATTGATTCTATTCAAAATTATGCATATGTTCGTGGTCAAATTGATTCAGTAAATTCATTAAAACCATTAGATGAAGTACGTTCACAGTTGAAAATTGATGATTCAGCCTTGAGTTTATTGAAAAATCAAATAATTAGTGATGAATTAATTCCAATTCAAAATCAAGTGATCAAATTGTTAGCTTTAAACTTTATAGGATTACAATTACCTGTTGGTTTAGTGGCACTTGGTGGATATTGGTTTTATAATTTTGAAGCATATTCAATGATTGGTCTTGGTTCATTAGGTCTTGTACTTGGATTTAATAACATTTCTAAAAAATGGCTTCAAATAATAACATTATTTAAAAAAAAACTTTTCGAAAAGACAAGATTAGCCATTATGCAAACAAACAAGCAATTATATTCACAATGGGATTCAAAATATCAATTGGAAAAATCACAAATTTTGGAAAGATTACAATTGATTGAAGCTTTGAAAAAATAATCCATATATATATAACTCATACTCTATAAACATATTCATCACTAATGGTCTTGTAACGTACCCAGGGGAAACTTGGATAAGTTAATTGAGGTTCCTCAATTTTTAAATAATCAATTTTCAATCCACTCCAAGCGATATCATTCATTTCAAAATTAATTTCAAAATTTTTAACTCTTTTAACTTTGAAATCTAATGAATTTTGTAATTCATTAATCTTTGGTGTAAAAGTTCTCTTTATTGGAGGTGGATCCATACCTAATGGTATCACAGGTTTAGGTAATTCACTTACTAGTGGGAACATTGCCATCATGGTGATTTCTCTATCACCACCCATTGTATCTATTTCCCAAACCAGACAATCTTGATCAACTTTATATCGTACTTTACCAACCTTTGTCTTAAACTTGGGGAATTCATCTTTATCAATTCTATAAAGTTCATGATTTATGGGTATAAATATTTTCAAATTTGATATATTGGATCTTTGAGAAAAATTTGTCCTTATTTTCAAATCCATAATTACTTTTTCATGTTTGGGTATATATTCATGATTCAATACTTGGACAATTGGTGCTGTTTTCACTGGGAATGTATAATTTGCCAATATAAAATTCCCATCTGGTGGTATGAACGATAATGTTTTGTTTTCATGATACTTATCTAATTCAACACATTGATGGAATTGGAACTTGGAAAGGTTTGTCTTGTTTAATCCAATTTTTAAAATTGGCATACCTGATAAATATGACCTTATTTGAAATTCACCATTGATTTCATGTTTCACTATATGTCCCTGTGGATCAATAAACATTGTTAATTTTTCCACAACATCAACGAAAAATTCATTTTTGGTATAAAAAATCCCCTTTGGTCTCCATGAAATATTTGAGGTGGTGGTTCTTAAAATTGAGGTGTTTATGTATTCATCTGTACTTGGATCTTGATCTTTTGCATCTGCTAATTGTGATTCGTTTAGTTCTAATTTGATGAAGTCTCTAAGTATGGTGAATTCTGTAAACTGTGGTATACCGTAATCCATAACTTCATCCATCAACTCATAAATTAAATTAAAATTATCCAATACTTGATCTTTATTCAACTCTGTAGTTTTGAAATAATTCAACAATATTTCTTTGAATTTATACAAGAATTGCATCATTGTCATTGTATTCACGTATTCAAAATACGTTATAGCAACGATGTACAATTCATCTGATTTGATATAGATATAATTGATAGCTCCATCTTTTGATTTAACAATAGGTATTAAAATTGTACTTGTCGTGATGATTGATTGGAACTCCTTGAAAATGGTGTCTAGTGGAAGGATTTCCGAGGTATAAGATCGTGATATAAGGCAGTGGGCTCGATGGTCCAGTATAGCAATAGCAGAGGCCATTGGAATATCTGTGGAGAATTAAACCACCTAAATTTGACATCTTGTTTACAATGTGTACAGATAAGTTTCGAGAATGAGAACACGCTGGAAATTGGCAGATCCGGTTCGGGTAGAGAAAAGTCAAAAGCTAGTACATATAAACTATTAAGTATAGAATTCTGTTGATTTTTTAGCCAATTGAGCTATAAATTGATATGATCAACAGCACCAAAAAGGTCCCAGTGACGAAACTTTCAAGTGAACAGATCCAGACGTTGTTATCGGGCTTGAACAACTGGACTCTACAGAATGACTCGATTTCAAGAGATATAAAATTCAAGAATTTTGAACAGACATGGGTGAGTTCTTGTCACTTATTGCTCGAATTATAAAAGCTAACATTTTCAAAGGCCTTCTTGACACAGGTTTCTTTGAGATCCCACTTAACAGGCCATCACCCTACAATTCTTACAGTGAGTCGATAAACTAAACTTTCAATGCTAAAATACTAACAACTTAGACCTATAATAACGTAAAGATAACATTGACAACTCATGATGTTCAAGGTTTATCCGATATCGATGTTAAATTAGCTAAAAGAATTGACGGGTACGTTGAAACGTATAAATAAATGACCTTTATGACTGATGTTTTTCCGGTATGAAGTAGTACTTGTTTGTTACTGGCTAAATGTTACACCCGAGAAATCTAATGATCTTCATTACCTCTCTCTCTCATTGGAAATATCACACTCCACAAACAAGCATATTGATCATTTATTGTACAATGCTGATCAATGACCAGTTTCTTATCTACAATGCGAATATTAATGACTAAATTGTAAATTCTAAACGCCTATAAACCTATGAAACCAAATGACCGTGTGATATGCAGAAATGCTGAAGTGTATGCTAAAAATGACTGATCTTGATCAAGCTCTTGATTCTTTACTGGCTCTTAATTTCTCTTCGAATTTGTTGAATTCCACTTCAGCCAAATTAACAACTTCATCAATCCCATCGATATAATGAGAAAGCATACCTTGGACACCACTCTTCAAAGTGTCATCACTTAAAGAGCAACTTGTACAAGCACCTTGTAGTTGGATGTAAACTTTACCTTCTTGATATCTCATAAAGATTAAATCACCACCATCTTCTTGAATAGTTGGTCTAATTTTAGTTTCAATTAATTCTGAAATCATATCAGAAATTTCTTGATCATCTTCTGATAATGAGGCATAATGTTCATCATATTCATTAGACTGTTGTGGTGCTGATTCTTGTATATTTGAAAGAATAGATTCTTTATTCTCTAAATGATTTTCTAAAATAGATTTAACAATTGGTGAAACTTGATTCCAATGAGCAAATTCATCCTTGTTAACAGTCAAGAAATTGGATCCAATCATTAAAGACTCCACATCTTTAGCATATTGAAATATTTTTGATGCTAAAGGTGATATGTTTTGATTTGTATGATTGATTTGAATTGAAGGAGTTTCCTTGTCCAAAATTTGTTGATCAACTTGGAATTTTAATGCGTTTTCATTTGGTGTAGTCAATGTCTGTATATGTAACAATCTTCTCAATAAATTATTGTTGATTGCAGTTCTTGTAGTTAATTTGTTTCTAATTGTAAACATTTTCCGATAATATTTTCTATATACAAAGATTCTTTAGATAAAGAGCAAGTGCAATCACTTATATATGAAAACTCCATTAAACTCTCTAATCAGAAACTGGCCCTAACAACACAATGACCTTTTCCATGTTTGCAGCGAATTTCTGGCGTAATGGATTTTGTGGTTTGGCTGATTGGCGGAGGAAGGGCCAGACCGAGTGCGGCGATCGGAGTTGGCTGGGGAGGACAGGAGCCGGAGATCGGAGAGCTTGGGCAAAGAGATTATGTAAGCAGTCATGTGACTTGGCACGTGACTATCTTTCAAAAGATCTCAATCAGAGCTGAGACCTATTATATATTATTGTTTGATACGATAGAGTGAATGCTTGTTACTCCTCTTGAGAAACCACCACAATGACCAAATTTAAACTAACACCATTTCTAATATCAAATATTGATAAACTAGAACATAAAAAAGTCATTAAAGGAAGAGGTTGGATAACTACAAATGACTTAATCTATATCTCCCAGCATTATAATCTTTCCCTTGTGGAATTGACAAAAAATTTAGAGATTTATATCGAACCTAAACCCACGAGGCAATATTCACCAGAGTTCCAAAAACAATTGGAAAGACTTAAACTTCAAATGGATGAGTTTGAATATCGATCTCTGATTCAAAATAATCCAAAATTTAATGATGATGAGGAAACTTTAAGTCCAAGTGATTTTGCTAAAGAAGTTAAGAGTCAAATAACTACAATTGTTAATATTTTGGTTACAGTATTCTCCGTTGTATATGCCGTTTGGAGATGGACTGCAAATTATGCAAATGATGGTACTAGAGTTTTATTATGTTTGTTTTTCGGAATATTGGTGCTAGTGGCTGATGTTGTGGTTTTCAATGCATTTATTAAAAAAATTGATACAGCTAAAAATAAAGAAAAAAAATTAAAAGAAGTTAAAAAAATTGTGGATACTGTTGTTATTAAACCTAAATCTAAATAATGAGATCATTTATCACCTAATATAGATACCAATGGTGGTGGATTTGGTAAATTTTTCAAATCAACTGGCTTTTTGTTTGTTTGTGAATCATTTGGTATAATTTTGCTATAAAGTTCATTAAACGATTGATACTTGACTTTTAAGTGTTTATCAAAACTCCATTTCAACAAGATTAGATAATAATGATAAATCGTGAAATCAGGCCAATAAACATTGATAAATTCAATTGATGTTGTTGATTCATTAACTTGCCAAATTAAGAAATCACTCAATCTTGTATGTCCACTGGTTCTAATCAATAAATCCACTGGTGGTGTATCTTTATGGAAATAGAAGTTGTTTTCTAGCTCTTTGGAGTTGATCTCTTGTTTACTTAGGTGTTGCTTTTCATATTTTGCCACGATTGAACCTATTGAATGAGTTATCTCGTCTCTTGACGTGTATGAAAAACACACATTGAAAATTAATTGATCATTTTGTGCAGTTAATTTTTCAATATCCTCTAGTTTCTTCAAAGTATCCTTTGGGATGTATGATCTATTACCAATGATCCTAATTTGAACCAACTTGTTATAAGCCTTTGTGTTATCCAAAAAGAAATTTAATTTATCAATTAAGATCTTAAACAACGTTTCCACTTCTTTTGGTGATCTGTTAAAATTTTCAATGGAAAATGCATACACTGTGACATGTTTTATCTGTAATTCACTACATGCATCAATGATTTTGATCAAACTACTTGATCCAGCCTCATGCCCTTTTGAAACTTCAACTCCTTTGTTTTTAGCATAACGTCTATTCCCATCCATAATAAAGGCAACATGATTTGGTAAAGGTCCTGATTTTAAAGAATTGAATAGTGAGCCTCTAAAAGACTGACTTATCCATTCTGTAATTGTGTTCGCAGGTGATACACGTTCAATAAATGAAACTGCTTTTGATATTAATAAGGACATTGTAGTTGGTTTGGTTGTTATTGGTTTCACTTTGAATTTCAGGGATGTCACATGGTTTATATAGTTTTGGATGATTAGCCGCCCTTAAATTTGGGATCAGTACTTAATACCAATATGGGAGAGTTGTAAGTTTTTACATCAAATGGAATAACATAGAGAGACAATATTGTATAAAAACACAGAATAACCAATTGAACCAAGAGGAAACTATGGTGGGTCAATGATTACAAGCACCCTACTCAGGCTTTCAATATAAACTGTCTGTGTGATTGATTCAATGATATATAAGGTCTATCTATAATATCTAAATGTAGCTCAGCTCGGCCACTTGATTGATCACCACGCGAAAGGACTATATGGTTATGGTCAAACCAAAGCTTTTAAAGACTTTCCACTTGAAATCAATCTGGAAGCATCAACTTATCCACTGATATTTATCAATTACCTCACAGTGAATGAAGTTTGAACTGGATGCCTGTCAATTATACGTGTCTCCATTATTAGCCGTAATATATTACGTAATCTGACACCAAGACCACGACCGGGTGTCCCTTTGTTTTTGTAAGTGCTCTTACCGATTGTCTTTGTTTACTTTTCCCATTTTCCCATATCAGATCAAGAAAAATTTGGGTTAATTAGTCTAATCACTTATAACCCATTTTACCATAAAACAAGATTCGCTGGCGTCAAAATGTCTCTGAGAACTCCAAAGAAGTCACAGTCCACAGCTTCAAGTGGGTACAGCTCCACCCCTGTGCAAAATCACCATGGATCTGGGAATGATTCGGTATTTGACAGTAGAAAGAGACAATCTAAAAGAGATGAAGCTATTAGACGTCGTATTGAAAATGATTTGAGTAAGAAGAGATATGGCAAGCAAGGTTCTTCAAATAATTCTAAAAGAAGATCCAAAAATTATCAACCTGGTACCGTCTTATCATTAAAACCTTCTGAAGCCGTTGTTTGTAAAGCCAGTTTTACCGCTTTAGAAGCTGCTCAATTAATGAGTGCTAAACGTGAAAATTGTATCTTGGTTGTTGATGATGATGAAAGACTGTTGGGTATTTTCACTGCCAAGGATCTAGCATTCAGAGTTGTCAGTAAAGGTTTAAAAGCTGGTAGCATCACAATTGATCAAATAATGACTGAAAATCCATTATGTGCCACTTCAGACACACCAGCTTCTGAAGCTTTGAATTTAATGGTTGAAAGAGGTTTTAGACATCTACCAGTGTTGGACGAGAACAATTTCATCTTTGGTGTCTTGGATATTACAAAATGTTATCAAGAAGCTATGGAAAAATTGGAAAGAATGTATGAATCTTCGAAGAAGCTACATGACGCTTTACAAGGTGTTCAGTCTGAGATTGGAATGTCTCAACAACCACTACAGGTTATTAAATATTTTGAAAATTTAAAATCTGTCATGAATGGTCCAACTCTTGAGACTGTCTTGGATGAAAATTCATTACCTTCGTATGTTAATGTCAAGACAAGTGTTTATGACGCTGCCGTTTTAATGAAAGAAAATCATACCACTGCAGTTTTGGTTAAAGATGCAAACAATGAAGATGTCAGTGGTATCTTCACATCAAAGGATGTTGTTCTAAGAGTCATTGCAGCTGGATTAGATCCAAAAACAGTGTCAGTTATTAGAGTAATGACTTCACAACCAGATGTTGCACCAAAATCACTGACAATTCAACAAGCATTAAGAAAGATGTTTGATGGTCACTATTTAAACTTACCAGTTGTCGAGGATAATGAAATTGTTGGTATTGTCGAAGTGTTAAAATTAACATATGCAACATTGAATCAAATAAACTTGATGAATCAAAACTCAGGTTTAAATGGTAGTGAAGATGGTAACGAAGGTCCAGCATGGAATAAATTTTGGACCTCTTTGGATAACGACACTGAATCAATTCATAGTGATTCACAAATCGAAAGTAATATTATGCCAGATATTAGTCAAAGTGAAATAAATCAATTTAGTTTGAATCATATTAATACAAATGATAACTTGGGTCCAAATGATTCGGTCAGTGCAACTAATGAAGCAACAAATTATAATCATGGTTCCGTCACAGCTTCCAATTCTGGTGCCCTAAATAAAGAATACATTAAAGAGCAATTCTATGCTTTCAAATTTAAATCACCAGTGGGGAGAAATCATAGAATCAATATCAAACCAGTTGATGGTATTGAAGAATTAAGAACACAAATCACCACCAAGTTAACATCAGATGAACATTCTGAATTAACCAATGGTATTGCAAATGGAACTTTTGCAATAAGTTATGTTGATGATGAAGGTGATGTTGTTGCTATAACAAATGATCAAGATTTATTAGATTGTGTTTTAATAAACAAGACATCTAATTTGGAAAAGGCTGATTTGTTTATTCATCATCCATCAAAAGATATAGATTTAGAAGAATTTTATAATCAAAAGAAGAAATCATCTAATAAGAATGAAGAAGAAGCCCCAATTCAATCGAATGAAATCATACCAGGTATTGCTAATGAAATTTTACTTTCCGGTATTGCCCTAGTTATTGGTGGATTGGCAATTACAGCTTTTGCTATTAATAAGAAATAATTTTATATATTCTAGATACATACCCAAAGGAATTCATTCGTTACTACAGACTTTTATATATTTTATAATGCACATTAATCTTATATACAGGAGTAATCTTAACTTTAAGCACTAGCTTCGTTAATCAATTGTTCAGAT
This sequence comes from Hansenula lynferdii, assembly GCA_030582155.1. Taxonomy (NCBI): domain Eukaryota; kingdom Fungi; phylum Ascomycota; class Saccharomycetes; order Phaffomycetales; family Wickerhamomycetaceae; genus Hansenula; species Hansenula lynferdii. Next base: position 151,072 of record JAKTWT010000007.1, read on the forward strand.
CTAATAGCTTGATCTTTTTGAGCCTTCTTTAATAATTTCTTATACTTCTTCTTAGCTTTACCATCAGAAACTGGTTTTTCAATATAAATATTTGAACTTTTATAACTTAATTCATCGTGACTCAATAGTTCTAAATCTTTCTTTAGGTATAATCCTGAGAAAATTTCCTTTTGGAAATAATTTTGAATAATAGATCCATTAAAAGCTCTTGTTAAGATATAATCTGGAATTATGAAACCTGATTGACTTTGTATTTTCAAAGTATAATCAAAACGGAATTGTAAATCTTCCAAATTGATCTCATCAACTGATTCAACAGCAGATCCACTTTGTTCATTATAATTTTTAATTAAAATTTCATTTAATTGTTCCACATTAGAAACTTTTTCTTTACTTAACCAATGTTCAATTTTAAACCCCTTTAATCTTTCCTCCACTGGTAGGTTTTCTCTTGGATCTTTTAATTGTCCAATGAATTCAATCTTATTGACTTTTTTAACCTCAACTTTATCAGTCTCTGCATCTTTAATAATTTCATCTGTTGATCTTGTTGGAATTTTATCTTGTTCTTTTTTGAATGATAACCAATCCAAAAACCCTAAGGATGGTCTAGTGGTATGTATTGATCTTGTCTGTGTGTTTACCAGACGATAAGCGTTCCTCGTTATAGTTCTGTTCATCATGAGCTAAGGATATTCGAGTATCAAATGGTCAAATACTCTTGTTGATTCATGTATATGTCTAGCTTTTTTTCCACACAATTTTTCAGATTGAGTATCGCGATCTAGACTTCCCAAAGTGGAAGTCAAAGTGTAATGATGTGTCATTATTTTGTTGAATATTGATTAAAGAGCTATTTACATGGATTTTGACTTGAAAGATAATCTAATTAAGCAAAGACTTTTTATCAGTGTGTTTGAGTAGCTGAATGATACATTTTTCTGCTCAGAATATCAATTTTCTCAAGACTAAAATAACTCCAGGCACAAAAGCAGATTTTCGCACTTTGAGCCAGCTCAAAATAATCGTTATCAAACTAATTAGACATCGAACATTGAACTGAATAGATCATCCAACGCACTGGCCCATTGCTCTCCAAATAGCTACACTCCTTTCAAAACAACAGAACAGTCATATTAGGATGGGTATTTGTGCATCCTGTTTGAAAGGAATCAATGGTGATGAAGATACAGAACAACAAGTGAGTATGGGAGTTGGTATGGTAATAGTAACAATCGAACTAACTTTGGATATAGATTGATGAAAGAGCTCCACTACTAGACAACGAGCGGTGAGTAAAGATGCTTGTAGGGAAATTGCAGGTCAGGGCTAACAGACGGTTTAGTAATTATGACAAGGATGCTCAACTTCGGAAAAGGGAGGAGGAATTAAATGACATTGTGAATGAGACAAACGAGTGAGTACCATGCTAACAGTGTTCATATGACACTCACTAACCATCTCCAGCAAACTAATTGACATTTCATCTTTCTACAACCCAAATGCTTCGTTATCCGAGCTGGCACTAAAGAAATCGGTCAGCACCCTTAAACCAGACCCAAACCAAACGATAGAAAGCGAACAAGGCACAGGATCTTCTAGCCAGCAGATATCGAAGCCTACACTGGTAACGTCTGAGAACCTAATCCAAGAGGAAAAGGACTCTCTATCCCAAATCCATGCTGAAAATCAGAAACTCATTGAGGAGGACTGCAAGATCGAAAAAAAGGGTCCGCTTGTCGTTGAGTTTTGAGCATTGCCATCATCTACAGAGACACGCATCTCCATGAACACATCTCCATATCTCCAACTAATTTGTACAATAATTCTGTTCTTTTAGACAAATTGTAGCCTAGTAAATTCGCGACCATACAAATAAATTTTGACCGCAGGGAAAAAAACCAAAAACCCATCTTCCAAAACCAAAACAACACGATCTGCTAGCATCAACAGAATTATACAAATGCCACCAAAACAGAGAAGAAAAAGCTCTGTTCAATCGCCAGACCACGCTGCGAAGAGACAGAAAACAGGGAGCTCCTCGAGGGACTCCAAACAGGAGGTCACCCAGGATTTCTTCAACACTACAGTTAGCCTGGTGCAAGAACTACGTGATGGTCCAAACTCAATCGCTTTAGATTTCGCCAAATTACCAAGCAAGAAGCTATACCCGGACTACTATGACGCCATCAAGTCACCAATCTCGATAGAGGAGATTCAGAAGAAGGTCAAGGCATATGAATACAATACCACCGATGAATTTTACCAGGATTTCAAACTAATGGCCGATAATGCCAATACATACAACGAGCCTGAAAGTTTGATCGCTAAGGATTCATTGACTATATTAGACTTTGTAGAGGATCAAGTCAAGCAATTCAACGAAACAAGTCAAGAACCTGTTAAGGATGAATTATCAACACCAAAATTGCCAAAATTGAAAATCAAAGCACCTGCAGCAACTACTCCATCAACTCCATCCACTCCATCAAATGGTCACATCTCACCAAAAAGAAAATATTTGGAAATCTTGGAAGAACTTATGAATTACGAAGTTGAAGGTATAAGAATTGGTGATCCATTTTTAGAAGAAGTTAGTCGCAAAGAATATCCAGATTATTATGCGTTGATTAAACGTGCAATGTCATTGAGTACAGTCAAGAGACATGTCAATGGTAATAAGATCAAAAATTTGGAACAATTCATTGAAGAAGTGGATCTAATATGGCAAAATGCTCAATTATACAATGAAGGAGGTTCGTTGATTTATGAAGATTCCAAGACTTTACATGACGTTTTCCATAAAAGAATCGAAGAATGGAAGGTATATCTTGAAGAGCAAAAGGCATCCAAGGGAACACCTTCATCGAAAAAGAAACTACCAACTATTAAATTAAAAGCTAAACCTCCAATTAAATCTAAATTGAAAATACAACTAAAGAACGAATCAGAAGATACCAAAGATGACGAAGAAGAAGAGGAAGAAGATATCAATAATAATGCACAAGACCAAGCTGAGGAAGATGGTGAGGATAAAGACACTGACGCTGAAGATGATAACGGTGAAGAAACAAAGGAAACTGAAGTGGATGCTGAAGCCAAACAAGCTGAAGAACAACCACAAGCACCACAAGCTGTTAAGCCAACGCGTAAGAGATCAATTAAACAAACCGCTGCGGATGCATTGATCCAAGAAATTTCTATTTCTTCATCTCGCTCAGTTTACAAACAACAAGTTAAAACACAATCACAATCAGTAGGTCAATTACCAACAATTTTCCAAAATTGGTTTGAATATAGATTTGAAGCTAATGATTTCCAAACACAAAGTTTTACATTCACTTTACCATCAAGTCAAAATGCTGTTTCAGTATTGGCAGCTTTGAATGATTCTTTAATTGATAGAAAACATCAAGTCAGTCTGACTGTTAATGGTGAACGTGTTAATCCAATTCCATCAATACAATACGCAGATTCAGGGAGACAATTCACCTCGAAATATGAATTGAAATTAGCTGTGGGATTAAATATGGTTGTTTTTGATGTTAATGTGGATCCAATAATAAATGAAGATAGTAGATTAAGAAGTCAAGATGCTGCACCAAGTATAGAAAGATTAACATTTTGGGTTCAAGTTGTTTAAACCTTGTGGGGCGTGGAATTGTATTATATAATGTGAAGCTAATAATATTGTTTATGAGCATTGAAAGTAGAACCGGTAATTGACTATGATATGATGATCATCGCGATCACGTCGTCATCATGTAGTTCAATTGAAAAAAAAAACAATAAAACCTGAGTTAGTTATAGAATGAAGTCTGTCCTTGTTTAAATTGATCAAGAACATGACTCAAATAACTATTCAGATTCCACACTCCAACTCTCTAATTTACACCAACGGTATAATCATTATAATGATATCTACTTTAATATCATTGATTTTAATAATATCAGCATATCAATACGCCATCAACGAACAACAGAAATTACCAGGACTATAGCTTTCACTATTATAGTGATTGAAGGTATCTTTAATATTTATTTGGCTGCTCCAATATTAGCTGCTGCTTCAAGAGTGGCGTGTTTATCGACTTATGGTATCTCATTAGGGGTTTCAAACTACTTCAGCAGGGATATTTGAGGGTTTTTAGAAACTGAGGTAAATGATGAGCTTTCAGTTCTTATAACAGTATTTCATCCTGATCAAATTGAACATTTTAAACCGTTATATGATCAGAGTTATCGTGATATGTTTGCTGATATATTCTTTAATCATAATCTAGTGCATTCAAAGATGTTATTGGCTAATCTAGTAGAGCAGAGCTTGAAACATATTTTATTCTGTATTCTGTATTCTGTGGACATGAACGGGTTATTATGAATAACACACATCCTGTGTTTGAAATCACTAAGAGACAGGATCAGATTGACTGGGCACCATATTCATTTGATAATATAGATCTGAGCCAAGGGTGGTAGGACGATGAAGGTGGATTTGACAAAAACAAATCAAGGTGGACAAGCCTGGTTTAAACATAATAAAAATACTAAGTATTTCATTAATTATTTGATACTGGTAAGGCGACTGATATCACCCCTCGTGAATATGAAAACTATAACATGCTATCCTGATGAGAAGTTTTAAGTTTTAAGAGTTTAGACTCAGAATCACTGTTATAGATCAAACCGGATATCCCTAGCTTAAGGTATAGTGATTATATATCATTATATATATCTAATCTACATATTTCACACTAATCAATTTGTAGTCAATTGAAGCTGCTGACCACTTAATTTAATTTCCAAAACACCATGACTCATGTGATATATTACGATACCTAGTAGTCCTATGTCCTATATAGCACGATTAATTCTCGAATTAGAAATCATTTTAACACATTGATATTAACAATACACTAGTAACAAGTTAAAACTAGCTAGTGATCATGTATAATTATATTTTAACCAGCTTCGAGCCACTAGCTAGGGAGACTCACGCTCATCGGTGTCGTTCGATTTATCTTGATCGTACTATAGTATATATACACCGAGATGACGGAAAAACACGGAATCCAACATTTCACCACTATCAGAGCACCAATTTCTCTAAAACTCAATATTCAAGCTTTTCAAATCACAAAATAAAAGTTTCACCTTCAAATTCGTCCAAAAGGTGGTATTTTGGGCCCAATTTTTGCCGGAACTTCAAAATTATCCCAAAACACAGAACTCGGATTCATCCTGTTTTAAACCAATATAAAATTCGCCATCGTAGTATAGTGGTTAGTACAGATCGTTGTGGATCTTGACCTTTTCAAAGGTTATAAAACTATAATACCGATCAGACCCAGGTTCGATTCCAGGCGATGGCACATTTTATTTTTTGCCCTATTTTCTAAGTTTTGGTATGGGACGCATGTTTACATTTCAAGATATTTGAAACTTTATAGTATGAACTTTAAAAGGTCTGATTTTGTCACCTGTTAGCTTAACTGTTTACAGATAGAATCAGAATTTTCAACACAAAACATATTTCCAAGCACGGTACTGCTTTTTGGGGAGGTGAAGTCAATAATATCTACTTATAAAATTGACGTCCAAACGCGTCAACTAGCTGATGGAAATTCATATGTCACGTAATTAGTGGCAGTTTACCAAGAACGCGTAATTATATCATCATAGAGCCAATGAGCCCCATAATAGATTCAGTTTCGAGAAGAGAAGCTTATAATTTTGCATTTCGTACGCTTGTTGATCATTATACAACAGAGTTTTTTAAGAAATTGCAAGTCGATTTTAGGACGAGGAGTGAAAAAGAGTTTTACAAGGAAAATGAAAGAATTTTAAATGGTAAAGGTGAAGAAGATTTTGAATATGGAATCTTAAAAGTGAAAGAGCTTGCAAAGATATTCATAAAACAACGTGGGAACAACCGATTTGATCATTCTTTAGAGAAAATTATTAGATCCAAATGTCATGATGAAGCTTATGATCGAGTAATAACGCTGATAATGATAGAACTAAGTAAGCAGGTTTATAATAGTATCAGCTTCGATGGAAGTTATGGGTTTTTGGAAAAGATGGTACTCCCATTGGAAGTTGTAAGGGATCAGCTGACTAAGAACCCCAAGCTAAGTTCCATTGAAGCTATTGAATCTGATTCTGAATCTGAGATATTTGATAATCCAAGAAATGATCAGAAGAGTTTATGTTATGTCATTGAAGTTGCGGTTTTTAAATTATTTAAAGATATAATTGTTGATGGAAATGATGAATGCTGTAATGTAAGGGTTTCATTGAAACGAGTATTTATTTAAGAATTGAAAAGTATATAATAAAACAATTTTAAGAGAAATAAGAAAGGTCTATAAACATGTCTAATTTGCAAAGTCCGTAGTTGTCAACAATTATTTAACAGTAACGGTTTGGAAAACAGTTTCTGTAGTGGTGACTTTATTTTGATGACCTGGGGAATGATCATGACGTTTCTTCTTTGAAGAAGAAGAACCAGAATCACCAGATTTGAAAACTTCAATATTAGCCTTTTTACCATCTTTAGCGGTAACAACACAAAATTTCCCTCCACCGGCACCTCCAGTGCCTTTACCTTCACTAAATTCATTAACATCTGCATCACTTGGATCAATAGTACATGGTAAACCAGTACATGAATCTTCATCATCACAAGTAATTTTAATACCAAAATCTGGTTTTTTATTCTTGAAAGGACTTGAATCTTCTAAATAAACAGGATTCCAACCAATTTTGACAAACGTTTCATCATTATCATCTTGATTAGCACCTGCAACGTATGGGGCCCAATTCCCCCAAGGATGATCAGTTGAACCCCAAGCACAACCATCATCTGGTGAAACACCTGGTGGATTGATATAATAATGGGCAGCTGTAGAAGCCCAATAATCTGAACCTGGAACAGCTAATGTTTTTTTACCATTACCATCAACATTTGTTGGGATTAACATTTCTTCATTACCAGGTAATACAGTTTGACAAAATGCAACATTACCATTAGCTTTATTTTTAGCAACTAAAGTACCAGCACCACCATAACAATAACTACCAGATTTTTTTTCTTCAATTTCACCATCATCATTACACCAAATTCCACCATTTTGAGAACCTGGATAAGAATATGATTTAACATCAGGATCCCATTGACCCATTAATTGACCTGGTGGACAAGCATAAGGACACCAAGTCCCTGATGAACATGATTGATCATTATGCATTGCCCAACCACCATTTTGACCATTTTTTTGAACAGCAACTAAACCTTTATCAGTTGGAAATTTACATGATTTATCTCTTTTAAATAATGATGAAACATTTTTTCCAGCAACATTTTTACCATGTTGATGAGATTGATGTTTTGCTGAAGCTTCAACTGAAGCGATAATTGCTAAATAAGTAGCGATATTTTGAAATAACATATTGTATATGAGGTTTTTGATCTAATTTAACATCTTGATAGGATGGTGATTTGATCTGATTTATATACCCCGAGATCAGGTTTGATCTGTTAAAACTTTTTTCATAATTTAACTTTTCCATCGAAACATTAAATTTGATACTGACCATATATATGTTTCTCAATGTATGACATTTCCTTTTTATCAATCAATGATATTGGTTTATATTGGGTATGACGTTTTGATTCTAGACTTCCATGCAGTCAATTTTTTACGAAAAGTATGGTAAAACCTCCCCATAAAATTCGTTGCTATATTAAATGCATATGGGCAACGGTTTCAAACTTTAAGTTTCGATTAGTGAAATAAGTTTACCGAATAAATCATAAAATCACGATTGGATCTGGAATAAACGATTCTGGGCTCACTAGGTTTAGTTTGATGGTTTTTGTTCAACTTGATCAAACATGACACAATTATTTCAATGTAAGCACTGAGTAGCTAATTGTATGATCCAGTTGTACATGATACTTGAACCCACCTATGAACCAGGGCCAATTATCATCTTTGATCTATGACAATTTTTGGAACCGTTAAATGCAAAAAGCTTATCACAGCCTACCTTTACCAAAATTCAACTCGTTGATTACCTCGAATGGAAGTTGAAATACTGAAAAATTTTTGATATAAACTTCCAAGTTGAAACCTTATGCTTGCTCGTGTGCGGTCCATACCCAAAACATCTCGAATCTAGATCTGTTAGCAGGGAAAAGAGGATTAGAGGTGATATATGAATTCTGTGTGTGCTTGTATGATATAATAGGGGGTTTGAACTTTTGTGCTTCCCGGTACATTAGTTATTTTGTCTTATGTTGAGTCGGTGAGCGGGGTCAAGAATTGACGATATTATTGGATCAAAGCTTTTGGTTCATATAGTAAATCTTGTACATTCGAGTATTTAGCGAGTTAACGCGATAACTATTTGAAGACACCAAGACACAACAACACCTTGGCGATATAGCCAAGGAACAACTTACTACACTATAGTCTATATAGGGCATGCTGATTACATAATCTTGCTGCTCTCCATTACATCATCAACTCATCACGTGACTCTCTTTAAATTTTCGTTGTCTTGACTCTTCAAGTTGCATAAAATGCATCAATTTCAACTCCACGCCTCACTACTAAAACTTATCAACGCAGGTACTTTAGAAGGACCCTTGGTGACCATTACACCGTAGACAATATATATATTTAGTAGCACTACAACAGTAACTACACCAACAACACACGACTATGCCCTAACAATTCTCTCTCTGCCTAGACATTGTATCCCTTCTTGCCTAGCTTTTCTCACGGCTGTGGGTGCTGGCTTGGGATTTCACCGTTCTCTGCGAACAAAAACAAAAAACGCCAAACTTCTCGTCCCAAACCCATTTTTCCCACTCATCAACTCATCAATTAAATATCCAGTGGTTTCCCTGTTAAACCAGTTATTTACACAACCCAAAGTTCTAGTTCAAACTTTGCTTAGTTTATTCTGTGCTGATCCTCCCTACATTGTGACTCGTGCTGCGGCTATCGTTTCTCCTTGCACAATAATCTCTAGTCAAGAAAAAACTATTTCCAAACAGGCTCAACACGCAAAACAAAACCTGTTTTCAGTCTTTTAAAGAGCCAAATTACTCTTGAATCCACTGCTCAGTGCTACAAACTACAACACACATTGGTGAAAACAGCCCCTACAACTGGTCCCACGCAAAGCGCTGCATCTGATTTCTGGCTATCTGGGGTACGCGACCTCACAACAACAACAACAACAATACCAATACACTCGTTTGGCTTAAACAATGGTGAGAAACTTGACTGATCGTACCCCATTGTACGACCAAGACGACTCTTCGGACTCGGGTCCCAGAAACCCCTTCGCTGATGATGCAAACAACTCTCCAACTGGAAGTGATGATTCCTCATCCAATTTGATACCTGAATCCAACTCCAATTTGGATTTACGTTATTATACCCATCAACCAGGTCTAGCATCGTCAAGCTATTTGAATGTGAATCCAAATGATTCATACGACGCGGCTTCACCTTCAGCAGCAAGGGCCGCTGCAAATCACAAGAGTCATCATATATCGGTGAATAGTAACATCTATTCACCTGCAGAATTTGATCGTTATCCAAGTGTTGCTGGTTCAAATATAAACTTGGCCTCAATGGCCAATTCTTCATCTGTCAATGGGAAATTAGGTCATAAGGCCAAAGAAGAGTCAATTTCGGATAATTCATCTTCAAACCCATTTTTAGAACAAGATTCAAACCCATTTGGTGGATACCCAGTGTCTGCTTTCCCATTACACATTGATGAAAAAGAACCAGATGATTATATCCATAACCCGGATCCAATAAGTGATGCCTATGATGATAAACATGCCTTTTTAAATGATCTGAAAGCTATGGATAAAAGATCCGCTGGTGGATTATTTGGACTTTTATTTTTATTCTTGGGTGCTATTGCATTATTCGTTATCTTACCTGCATTGACTTATTCAGGTGTTACAGATCATAAAGAAGAACCTTTAACTTATGAGATCTTGACATATTATGGATACCCACAATTATCTGCAATTAGAACAAGTTTAATAGATCCAGATACACCTGAAGACGTTAAAGAAAGAACTTCATTTAATGGTGATAAATGGAAATTGGTTTTTTCAGATGAATTCGCCGCAGAAGGAAGAGTTTTCTATGATGGTGATGATCAATTTTGGACTGCTCCAGATATTCATTATGATGCTACAAAAGATCTTGAATGGTATGATCCAGATGCTGCAATTACTTCAGAAGGTGCATTAAGATTAAGAATGGATGCTTTTGAAAATCATAATTTATTTTATAGATCTGGTATGTTGCAAAGTTGGAATAAGTTATGTTTCACACAAGGTTATATTGAAGTGTCTTCAATGTTACCAAATTATGGTAATGTTTCTGGATTATGGCCAGGTATTTGGACTTTAGGTAATATAGCAAGACCTGGGTTTTTAGCATCAGCTGAAGCTACTTGGCCTTATAGTTATAATTCTTGTGATGCTGGTATAACTGCAAATCAATCTTCAGAAGATGGAATTAGTTATCTTAAAGGTCAAAAATTAAGTGCTTGTACTTGTGATGGTGAAGATCATCCAAATCCTGGTGTGGGTAGAGGTGCTCCAGAATTGGATATTTTGGAAGGTTCTACAGATACAACTTTACAAGTTGGTGTTGTATCTCAATCATTTCAAGTTGCTCCTTATGATATTTGGTATATTCCAGATTATGATTTTGTTCAAATTCATAATCAAAGTACAACTTGTATGAATACTTATACAGGTGGTCCTTTCCAACAAGCCATTTCTGGTATTTCTACATTAAATTCAACATGGTATGAATATGGTAATGGTGAAAATGGTGCACATTATCAAAAATATGCTTATGAATATTTAAATGATGATGAAGAAGGTTATGTAACATGGTATGTGGGTGAAAATCCAACTTATACATTATATTCACAAGCTTTACATCCCAATGGTAATATCGGTTGGAGACAATTACCTAAAGAACCAATGTCAATTATTTTAAATTTGGGTATTTCAAATAATTGGGCTTATATCGATTGGGCTTCATTAATGTTCCCCGTGACACATTCTATTGATCATGTTCGTATTTATCAACCAGAAGGTCAAGAATCATTAACGTGTGATCCTTCGGGTTATCCAACTGTGGATTATATTGATAATCATAAAAAGGCTTATTATAATCAAAATTTTACAACTTGGGAAGATTGTGGTTATGAATTCCCAAAAAATATCTTAACAGGGAATTGTAAAAGTTCAAGTTGGAAAGGTCATACAGGTACAACACCTTGAATAACAATCATTCCATCCGTTTCTTAAAGCTTGATCAACTGGATTGATTATAGTTTTTATATTCTTTTTAAAATTTGACCAGGGGTTGTTTGTGTTACTATACGTATTGATTTCATCTTTTCTTTATTATTCTATAACAGATGCGGTTGTTATTCCAAAATTATTTGTTTACAAAATATGTATGTTTTAATATACTGATTTATTAAATTGAATTGTAAATGTTGATTATGCAATTGGAGTTAGTATAATAACTATTTGGTTTTCGATATGGCCACGAGGATAAATAATAAAGTAGGTTTAATGTTTAACCTATACACATGTCACTTTCCCAATGACAGTAAAGTAACTTTTTCGATTGTACGTTATGGCGGTATGATTTTAAGATATGAAAGTGTCTACGTGGTTTGGTTATTCCTCTTAAATGCTGCTGCTCACATAGATGAATCACTTTGAGGTTTTTGAATCCCGATTATTGGGAAAGTTAAATTAGTTGATCTTCCATACAAATTTATTATCACAATTGTGGATCTTTTAATCATCTAAAATCACAATACAGAGAATCAAAAATGAAGGATATAAAGCGGAATTAGCTTTTTTCGGTTCTCATTCAAGGCAGACAAAGGATGTGTGGTATCAATGCCACAGTTCACAGTTCACAGTTCACAGTTTTTAATCATTTTAAATCATATATAAATAATTCTTAAACCCTTTACCTGAAAAGTTTTTCACTTGATTTGCTATAACTCAAAAATGTCAGATCTTGAATATTTAAAAGATGAAAAAAATGATCAATATATTCAAAAAGTTGAAACGTTAAATTCAAATCAAGTTCATGTTGAAGAGAAAGATGCTGATGTTACATTAAAATTCTTGGAAAAATATGGTGACACTGTAACAACACCTATAACTCCAGAGATTGAAAAAAGGATAAGAAGGAAATTATACATATGGTTAGTCCCCTTATTGATGACTATAAACACAATGTTGTTTTTAGATAAATCTGTGCTTTCTTATGGTATTCTATTGGGACTTTATGATGATACTGGGATCTCGAAGGATCAATATAATAATTTAAATTCAATTTTTTATGCTGGTTATTTCTTTGGTCAAATTCCATTACATTTTTTCCTACAAAAATTCAATTTTGCAAGATTTGTTTCATTGATCTTGTTTACTTGGGCTATTGTGATCTTCTTAACAGCAACTGCTTCAAATTATGGTGGATTGATTGTGTTGAGATTTTTATTGGGATTTTTCGAAAGTGTTATTTTACCAGCTATAGAGATCACATTATTACAATTTTTCACACCACATGAAAGAGCTCAAGTTAATCCATTGTTTTGGATTAGTTCCCAAGGTCCAACACAAATCCTTGGTGGGTTTATATCATATGGGTTGTTACATTTAAAAAATTCATCTGTATCACCATGGAAAATCTTTTTAGTCATTGTCGGTGGATTAACTTTATTAAATGCAACATGGGCTTTGTTCTTATATCCAAGTAATCCATCAGAGGCTAAATTCTTAACAATTGAAGAAAGAGTACATTTGATTAGAAGAATTCAAGCATCTACCAGTTCATCCATCGAACAGAAAACCATTAAAAAATATCAAATCATTGAAACTTTTAAAGATCCATTGACATGGTTATTTACAGCTTTTGCCCTATTTAGTATGCTTCATAATAATATCATGTTTCAAGCAAACATTATTTATGAATCAATTGGAGTGAAAAGATTAGGAATAACTTTGGTTAATGTTGTTGGTGGTGTTTTCGGTTCTGTATTTTTATTATCTGGTGTAGTGGTATTACGTTATTTTAAAGAAGGTTCATTACTTGTTATTATTTATTCTGGATTACCTGCATTAGCTGCATCTTTAGGAATGGTTTTAATTCCATGGGATCAAAAAATTGCATTACTTGCCATGTTGTTATTAGTTCATACATTTGCCCTAACATTCATTGTTGTTGTTGGTTGGACAACTTCATCAGCTTCAGGTTATACTAAGAAATTTTACAGAAATATTTTATTCATGTTGGCTTATTGTATCGCAAATGTTATCAGTCCACAACTTTGGAAAGGTGACCAAGGTATTAGATACTATACAGCATGGATTATTCAGATTGTGTTGTCATATTTTATTCCCTTGGTTATTGCCGTTGTTATTCATGTTATCCTAAAGAGAAGAAATGTCGAGAGATTGAAATATATTGAAGAGAATCCAGATGCTAAATATGGTCAAGTTGTCGTTACAGATCCTGAAACTGGTGAACAAGTTGTTGAAAAAGTTGATATTGCCAATTTAGATTTGACAGATTTGGAGAATAAGACATTTATATATCCCTTATAATCCATTTATAATCCATTTATAATCCATTTATAATAATTATAATTAATATAATAATTTTGAAACTAAAAGAAAGTGAATTTCTTGTATGCATAGATATAACTCTGTCAAAACCAGTACGAAGCTATCAATTTGCGTGAGGAACTACAGACTCTTATAATCTTGATTTTTTATCCCCAATATTAAGGTGCAGCTGCAAGGAAGCCAAAACTTTGGTTATAATATGAGTACCTAGTATAAGTAATTGGACATATCTCATCAGTTATATCAGTTTTTTGGCTTTCCCTTGAACTTGACTGTAACTATTTAAATCAAACTGAACTCAGTCGTATATTTCACTCGGCCGATAATCTTATATTCAATATAATTTTAGTCTTCTATTAGACTTAAAAGCTCAAAACATCTCCAGATAATACAAATCACTACTCTGCATCTATTATAGTAATTTTTTGGTCAATAAATTTCCAATTTAAAAAGTTTTGAATTTGTTCAAATTTTAACTTTTACATAAGAACGACCTACTTTTCTATAAAATTACTTTTCTTTACGCAAATTTTCAAAATGTCAAATTTTAAAAATGTGATTTAAGCATATTCGAGAGCACCACATTATTTTTCAAGTTTCAAGTTTATTCAGGAAATACTAAATGAATTGAAATTTATTAATTTGAGTTTTGGAAGCCTAAATAAAGTTATATAAAGTCAATTAAGAGCTTCGGAGTTATCTATCACACTCGGATTTAAGCCGGTCGTACTTATTTAACAAATCTATAACCTTATTTTTTTACCATCTCCTAGATGTTTGTAGTAAGGTATACATTTGGCAACTATAAAGAGATAATTTTAGGCCTGAAGGTGATGAGTCCTTTAAATTTATAAAACCTGGTCTGATTATGAGGTATTGGAATAAGTTATGTCGGATCTACTGAGATTGTATCTATATAATGATTGTTTAAAGTTCCATATTATATTGTAATAAAATGAGTGAAGATATTATATATACATGCATGTACAATTTTTAGAAGGTATGTCTCAAATTACAACTATAGTATAGTTGAGATCATCAAAGCTGCTGTGTGTTCCACTTATTCCAGGATATCTAGCTTGATATAATTGATTCATCCATGGGAATACAGGTCTCTTTGAGACCAGAATTACAAAATAAGGAATTTACATAGCTCAGTTTCACATAAGAATCAAGATGAGCTAAGCTAGATTTTGATATCTAAATCTAAAGCCCTATCATTAATCAATCGTATTGACGTTTTATTGACGCATAAATTTGTTCTGACAGCATGAAAATTTTTGACGTAGCCACAGTTTCAAAAGAACAACTTGTAGTACAACAATTCAACGGCATTTTAAGCATCGCTAAATATGCAGATCTATTGCTAATAAGCAGGTGGAGGTTTCCCATACAATCATTCAAGCCACAGTTCCAACGGTTTATAAAACTGTTGAATTCTCGAGATGAGCTTGATAATTAAAATAAGACTTTAAGCATAAAGGGACAAAAATGTCAGATATAGAGAAAGTAACTGATGAGAAGAATGATGGATTCATTCAAAAAATTGATACATTAAATTCAAATCAAGTTCATGTTGAAGAGAAAGATGCTGATGTTACATTAAAATTCTTGGAAAAATATGGTGACACTGTAACAACACCATTGACTCCAGAGATTGAAAAAAAAATTAGAAGGAAAATTTATATATGGTTAGTCCCCTTATTGATGACTATAAACACAATGTTGTTTTTAGATAAATCTGTGCTTTCTTATGGTATTCTATTGGGACTTTATGATGATACTGGGATCTCGAAGGATCAATATAATAATTTAAATTCAATTTTTTATGCTGGTTATTTCTTTGGTCAAGTTCCATTACATTTTTTCTTACAAAAATTTAATTTTGCTAGATTTGTTTCATTGATTTTATTCTCATGGGCTATTTTAATTTTTTTGACCGCTACTGCTTCAAATTATGGTGGATTAATTGTGTTGAGATTCTTACTAGGATTTTTTGAAAGTGTAATCATTCCAGCTATTGAAATTACATTATTACAATTCTTCACACCACAGGAAAGAGCTCAAGTTAATCCATTCTTTTGGATTAGTTCCCAAGGTCCAACAGAGATTCTTGGTGGGTTTATTTCATATGGGTTGTTACATTTAAAAAATTCATCTGTATCACCATGGAAAATTTTCTTAGTTATAGTGGGTGGATTAACATTATTAAATGCAACATGGGCTCTGTTTTTATACCCAAGTAATCCATCAGAGGCTAAATTCTTAACAATTGAAGAAAGAGTTCATTTAATTAGAAAGATTCAATCAGCTACAAGTTCATCAATTGAACAGAAAACCATAAAGAAATATCAAATCATTGAAACTTTTAAAGATCCATTGACATGGCTTTTCACTGCATTTGGATTATTCAGTATGATTCATAATAATATCATGTTTCAAGTGAATATTATTTATGAATCTATCGGTGTGGATAGATTAGGTATAACGTTAGTTAATGTTGCAGGTGGTGTTTTCGGTTCATTGTTTTTAATATCAGGTGTTGTTTTATTAAGATTTCTCAAAGAAGGTTCATTGATTACGATTTTATATGCTGGTATTCCAGCATTAGCAGCCTCGATGGGGATGGTTTTAATTCCATGGGATCAAGAGATTGCATTAATTGCCATGTTATTATTAGTTCGTACATTTGCCCTTGCTTTTATTGTTGTTGTTGGGTGGACAACTTCATCAGCTTCAGGGTATACCAAGAAATTCTATAGAAATATCTTATTCATGTTGGGATATTGTGTTGCTAATGTTATCAGTCCACAACTTTGGAAGGGGAACCAGGGGAAACGTTATTATACTGCATGGATCATTCAAATTGTATTAACTTTTTTCCTTCCACTAGTTATAGCCGTTGTGATACATGTTATCTTGAAGAGAAGAAACGTTGAGAGATTAAAATATATCGAAGAGAACCCAGATGCTAAATATGGTCAAGTTGTCGTTACAGATCCTGAAACTGGTGAACAAATTGTTGAAAAAGTTGATATTGCTAATTTAGATTTGACAGATTTGGAGAATAAGACATTTATATATCCCTTATAGTTTAATTTGAACGTTTTTTATAATAAATTGTAAATGAATAGTAGGAACTCATTTATAATGATCTGAGATACCGCATAAGGTTTAATACTTGATATTTTATTTAGATACTAAACCCGTTCTGCCGTATCATGTATAATTAATGTACTATTCACATATTGGTCCTAACCCCCAAAAGAGCTTACAATCCGTTGAGATGATTCAAGAAGTAACATCCACAGTTGAGATTTGAGATCTAAGGCATTTGATCATTATAGATTAAAGTTTGAGGTTCTCATTTAATTCCCGAGAAGACGTTAATTTTATCTTGTCAACGGTTTTAGGTATAGAAGATGCAGGATATTAAAGTTTCTTTGCTCTACTTGCACAATTATTGAATGTGAAGAAGTCAAGACAAGCTACATTGACTATATCACTATAGAAGTCATAAATTGAAAGTGGTCACACGCTTCACTGGTCGCCGTAAAATTTTGTCCTGCCCGGTATATAATTGTCGTATAAAATGGAAATGTACGTTCGAAAATCATATACGGTGAGAAATTCCTGGTTGACCCTTGAGCCATGGACTTGATTCTTATAGGACTGGAGTCTGGATCTGTTTAGCTGTTCTATAAATAATCTATATAGTATCAACCAGTTCAACTATCCTTTATCAAAACAATTCATTAACTCAACATTTTAGCCAGAGGAGTATAGATATAGAGCAATATACCACAGCTTTAACCATACAATCTATCCAAATAAATCTTCTTCATCCTACCAATATCATCAGTATCCAATCACTACACATGAAATAACCATCACAGTACCAAACCAGCTGCAACAATTTCAATAATTATTAAAATTGGTCAACAAAATAACCCCCAAAAAGCCTTGGAAGCCCACGGGATGCTCATCATGGGAAATCAAAGCATGCAATGAACATCTCCATCACTTTAACATATCAAACTGTAGTGATAAATACCCTAATTAATTATATATAATATCTAATTGTTATAGTCCCCGTAGTCCCGGGACTTCCCGCTTCTTAGACCCGAAGTCCCCCTGGCTGCTTCCAAATTTTTTGTGCATACATTTCAAAGCAAAAACAATACAGAAACAATTTCTAAATCCTACGTCAATTCAAACAGCTCAAATTTTTCAGTATTTTGAATTATTCCATAAAACCAAAACTTTATCCCATTTCAGCTATTTTAGATACCTGTTTATCGGCTGTGGCTTAAAATCGTGGTTTAAAGCAAATATCATATTCGAGGATATTCAAATCCCTCAAAAACTGAATTAATAACCCATTCTGAATCACTAGATAGCCAAAACAATCCAGAAATTCACAACATGGTCACTTCTAAAGAGATCCGTATCATCTCGTTGTTGGTCATCGACACCGTTTTCTTCCTCTTGGAGGTGATTATCGGTTATGCTGTTCATTCTTTAGCATTAATTGCAGATTCATTCCACATGTTGAACGATATCTTCTCTTTAATCGTGGCACTTTGGGCCGTGAGAGTGAGTACACAGAAAAGCGCAGATGCTAAATACACATATGGTTGGAAAAGAGCAGAGATCTTGGGTGCCTTGATCAATGCTGTGTTTTTATTGGCCTTATGTTTCTCCATTTTGATTGAAGCTATCCAGAGATTGATTAGTCCTTCAGTTATCACCAATCCTAAATTGATTTTATATGTCGGTACAGCTGGGTTGATTTCAAATATTGTTGGATTGTTCCTATTCCACGAACACGGACACTCTCATGGAGGTGGCTCAGACCATGGCCACTCTCATGGTGGGTCTTATAGTGACGAAGAAAGCTCTGTTGGTGATGTGCTACCTGAAAACATTGTCAACAACTACAACGAACGCACCACTTTGCTCAAGAAGAAACAAAGTGCCTATTCCCAAGAACCTGCCCAAGAGAATGGATACCATGCTACAGCTTCTCAAAGTCATTCCCATGGTGATTCTGAAGAATCTCATCAACATGAACATTCACATGACCACCAAGACGACGAAGAATCCCATGAACATTCCCACACAAAAGCCCCAAAGAAGGGCAAATCTCTAAACATGCACGGTGTTTTCCTACATGTGCTTGGTGATGCTCTAGGTAACGTTGGTGTTATATTGACTGCATTATTTATTTGGAAAACTGATTATTCATGGAAATACTATTCAGATCCATTGGTCTCTTTAGTCATTACTGCAATCATCTTTTCCTCTGCCCTTCCATTATGTCGCAGAGCTTCAAGAATTCTTCTACAAGCTACTCCATCCACCATATCTGCTGATGCTGTACAAAACGATATCTTAAAAGTTCAAGGTGTTGTCTCTGTTCATGATTTCCACATTTGGAACCTAACTGAAGATATTTTTATCGCCTCTTTACATGTTGAAGTTGATGCTACACCAGAATCATTCTTGATCATTGCATCCTCCATTAGAGGCGCATTACATAACTATGGTATTCATTCAGCCACTGTACAACCAGAATTCATCGGTAAGGATAACATCTCATCAGAGACATATCAACAATTCACCAAGATTGCCGGTGGGAAATATTCAAGAAATAATAGTTCTACAAATGTTGGTGCTGTTTCATCAGCTTATGGTGCTAATTCAAGTGAACAATGTATCATTGATAGTGCAACCAATTGTAACACCACCGAATGTCTGGAACCGGCAAAATAGATACCAAAAACCTACTGTATATTAAACAAATAATATTAAAACCCCGTGATGATGTATGATGTAAATAAAAATGCCACAACTAGGAAAACAATATCAACAGAATCGAAAACATCACTAATAGCTTCACTTGCATGTTCCAAATTATTCAATGTGGAATTTGAAGTTGTATTTGAAACAACAACTCCACTTGTTTGATCCTCATGTTCAACTTTCCCTAAATACGAGGCCACTTTAGTGATTAAATTTTCTTGATATATTTCAACATCACCATATCCAAACCCTTGAGAGGCATCCCAAAACATTACACCTCCAAAAAATTCTTGACTCTTATCATCTTGATGAATTTCATTTAATTTTGACAAGATTAAATCTTGATGAGCATATCCATTCGATGCAGATTTTGGAGTTGCTGGTAATCCAATGAAAAGATCAGTCTTGTCCCTACCTAAATAAGTTAAATGTTCAGCCCAAACATCCCAATTAAATGAACCATCTAAATGACATTCATTATTGTAAAATTGTACAAAGATATGATCTAATTCAACTTGATCAATTAATTCACTCATACTTTTATCAGGGAAAGTACATTGAGGTGCTGATGTAAATGTATACTTTTTCAATGTATCTTTCATACTAAATTCTTTTAATGATTTAGCTAATGCAACCACTCCAGTTTGATCTTCATTTTCTAAATCAAAATCAAATCCATCCACAATAGCATCACCAAAGGGTCTATCCCTCAATGAGTATTCTTCACCTGAACCAAATGAATTCCACATAATTTTAGCAAAATTTGAAGCTTCATCATTATTTTGAAATGAATAATTACCTTGTTCACCACCTAATGAAAGTAAAACAGTCTTGTTTAAACTTTGACAATACTTGATATCATCACCAACACTGGTACAATTAGGTACACTTTGAGATAAATCATCCAATTCCAAATCAAACGAACATGCATTGGCTAAATTTAATTCATATCCATATTTACTCTTGGATGAATTGGGGAATTCTGTTAAGAATGAAAGTAAAAAAATATCCACAGAATCTGCATCACAATAATATCTTAATGGCATTTGCTCCTTAGCAGAGGCTTGCCCCCAATAAAGAGCAGTTTTACCTTGATATTTCATATCGATATAATCGTTCTCTTTGAGAACATGATTTGATTTAATCAATGTTCCCTGAGTCAAGGCTAATAATAAGCTTAAAATCAGTATCTTTAGCATATTTTTTTTGGTACGTATGGCCATTTAAACTCACAATGATAACATTCTCAGGGATCAATTGCCATTATATACCATAATCATTCACTTCTCATCTTTTTTTCAGCATTATTCAAGCTTCTCATACTTCTTCTCATTATGAGACATTATACCAACATCACCAAAACACCCAATATAAACCCGTTTGTGGTGGTTTTAAAGCACAATAAAGCATTTTCAGCACTATAAACCCATAATATCAGCATAAATTATAGCTCTTCCTTTATATTTAACCCAAATTATACCAATCTCCAACTAAAATCGGTACTGTTGATCGTTTGTAAAGAGGCACAGTTTCTCGGTAAAATTAAAACTAAAACGCGACATTTAATGAAACTTCAATCAAATTTAATCAAATTTGGTGATCTAAACAGCTGAGACGCTCATTGTTGATATTTTGGTTAATATTCTGGTTTCATTAGTGCTGTTTATTGGCCATGGTCTTGCTGGACAGAAGAAGGGCGCGTTTGGCCGTCATCAGCGTGATTTCGAGTCTGATCATTATTGGTGGTTTTATATCTGTTAGAAACAATCATCACAGGGCAGCTTTGGATTATTTGAATAAAGTCACTAGGTTGAAAGTTTTGCAGGCATTGTACCCGGATCAACACTTCACAGACACAAACTATACGGATTTCAGGTTTTTGGACCCAATAGCTGAGAATCATTTGGAGAAACAAGATGATACTCCACACGAGGTTGAATATCAACGAGAAAAGGCAAGTTTGTTTTCACTTGTAAGGAACGAAGAACTACACTTGATGCTACAATCGATAAATCACGTGGAGCAGCGTTTCAACAAGAAGTATCACTATCCATGGATATTTGCCAATAATGTCCCATTTACAGAGACTTTTAAAAATGAAGTTTCAAATCTTGTTAGTGGTAAAGTGACATTTGTAGAGATTCCCAAGGAGCATTGGTCATATCCTGATTTTATTAGCCAGGAAAAGGCTGCAGAGACTAGGGAACGTATGATTGCTGAAAATGTCAAATATGGTGGTTCAGAATCTTATAGACACATGTGTCGTTACAACTCGGGGTTTTTCTATCATATACCAGAATTTAATGAACTCAAATATTATTGGAGAGTTGAACCTGAAATAAAATTCACTTGTGATATTAACTATGATGTTTTCAAATTCATGAGGGAAAATAATAAAAAATATGGTTTTACAATGGCACTACATGAACTACATAACACCGTATATGGATTATTCGAAGCTACAAAGGAATTTTTCCATAAATTACATCCCGACTATATTGCAAAGGATAATTTTATAGATTTTGTCACAATGGATGGTGAAGAAACATTCAACATGTGTCATTTTTGGTCAAATTTCGAAATTGGTGATTTAGATTTCCTACGATCCAAGGAATATCAAGAATATTTCCAATATTTAGAAAAAAAAGGTGGGTTCTTCTATGAAAGATGGGGTGATGCCCCCGTGCACACTTTTGCAGTGGCTTATATGCTTAATAAGGATGAGATCCATTATTTCGATAACACGGGTTATCATCATATTCCTCATACTCAATGTCCAAGACAACAAGCCAAAAGGGAAGAACTACATTGTATTTGCTCCCCAGGTTATGATTATAATTGGGGTAATAGAGATAGTTGTTTACCTTATTTCCATGATGTTGTGGTGGGGAAAAGACCAGCTTATGCACCAAGTAAGAATTATAATACACAGAGGAAACCAAATTCCAAAAGAGATTTGTTGGAAGATGACAACGAATGGGTCGATACCCAGGAAGACGAAGTTATAGATGAAAACGATGACGAATATTAGAGATATGAATATACAACAAATAGACAATATCATGACTTTCATTAAAACATTATATAATTATATCACCATTCTAATTGTTCAGCCCAACGGACTGACCTCTTCAGTTTTTTATCATTGTTCCTTACCCTTGTCTTCTTCATGGGTGAACCGTTCCCTGTATTAGGTTTCATCACTTTCACTGGTGAAACTTTTGGATTAAAATAACTCTTAAAATCAGATTCAGAATAAAAACCAATTCTAGTAGTACCCTTATTTTTAAATTGTCCATTGGGTATTTTGTGTATATATCCCCTCACTATAGCTGTCTTTTGTACTTTAACTTTTCGAGAACCATTCACCGGTACGCTAACTTGTTCATTCGTGGTTTGAGGAATAGGAACTCCATCACCATTGATTGAATTTATCTCTGTAGCATATTTAGTTGCATCACTTAGTTGACCATTTGAAGCATCCACAATTAAATTTAATGAATTTTTGGATTTAATTCGTAAGATTGATCTCAAGTTCTTTATATCTTTGGAAGGTGAACATATAGGTCTGTTAGGTTCATCATGGATAGGTATTTGTTCTTCAATTCTTTTAGATCTTCTCACTTCATTGTTCAACGTCGATATCGAGGTAGGCAGTGGTATTTTGCTCTTGGATTTCCTAGCTGATGTAGGTTTTTTAATTGGCGATGAGCTTTTGACAGGTGATGTGGATTTAGTCGGTGATGATGATGTAGGTTTAACACTGCGTCTTGTTCTTGATGGTGCTTTTTGTGTCTCAGTATTAGCCACTGTGGTTCTCCTTATAATTTCGGGCGTTTGTAGTACTTCTTCATGATCAATAACCTGATCAGTATTCAATTTGAAGTTATAGATAGGAAACTCTTCAAGTGATGAATCTTCAATCTTTGTCTCCTCCGTTATATCAGACTCTTTGAAGAAATCAGGTAATTTCACTAGCGGTGTGTCTTGCAGCCCCAACGAGTCAAGCTTCATATCGGACGTATCTGTAGAGTCTTCATGATCTTGTGGCTCATCCTCAACATCGTGTGCAGAAGGCTTGAAATCTTCAAATTTAGGGAACTCAATAAGTTCCAAGTTTAGTGCATCAAGTGTGTTTGATGCCTTGATAGCACCTGGAAGGGGAGAGTCCAGCACACCGTAATTGTTATTGAACTCATCTCTCACTTTCCTCGAAAATGGCGTCAAATCATCATTCAGCAGCAGCTGGTTTTCATTTTTCAGTTTCAAAAGTTCGATCTCCACTATCTTATTAGCGGTCGGTGTTTCCATGGCTATTTTTACTTCTCTTATGTAGACAGTAAGCTCTTGAGCTCAAGAATTCCTAACCTTCCTCAACTTTCTCCTTAACAGCCTTGTCTTCACGTCAAGAGTCTGGGGATTATATGTAAAAAGACTGGTATCTATTCACTTTTTCTCTTGTTTACTTTTTCCCAAATCGATTACATCATCACCATAACAACCAAAAATTAAAAATCGCGAATTTTTGTTTCTCAGATTTTCATTTTTGTGTCAATTGAAAAGTAAACAACAACTTTTCGATTTTATTTTAAATTTGAATTCGGCTTTGTGGATTCTGAGATGAGCTGGTATTTGTGTCTTTGTAACACAAAAGTCTAATTATAAAGAATTTCTTGGAAAAGCATAAAATGATGGTGGAATCTCTAATCTTTCCAATTTTTAACCAACAACTTCTTGTATAGATATTTGTGATACTGCAATAGAGAATACATTAACAATTGCTATCAATATGGCCTTATTCAAATCCAAGAAAGACGAAGTTACAGTTCCTGTTGACGGTGCTGCTCCTCAAACCGTTGAACCTGAATCAAACAATCCAGAAGCTTCCAATGAACCCCAAGACGCTGAACAACCACAAGATGCTGAAGGTGAAACCAATGCTAATGATGACCCATGTCAAACTTCAAACACCTTGAAAACTTACCCATTGGTCAAAGAAGTCGTTGATACCGAAGTTGTTAAAGCTGTTAGAGGTTCCACGAACTCAGTTATGAAACCAATTGGTGAATATCTCCACTCTCAATCATTTTTGAAACCTATCATTAAAACTACAGATGGGTATGTTGTTGGTGCGTTAATCAATTTTGAAAAAGCCGTTCCATCAATAAAGACTGTTACATGGAAAGATCTTGGGAATTCTGCAGTTTCTCCTTGCATTGAAACTAAAAATGCTGTTTTGGGAGCCAAATATTCTGCTGAAGACTTCCTTGATAACAATATCATTTTACCAACAAGAGAATTTGCAAGAGATGGACGTGCTTACTACAACAAACATCTTTATGATACCCAGGGTAAACCTTTACTTAGAAGTTCATTAGACCCGGTTTTCAGACCTATCAATCATCAAATCGAAGATCTCACATTGAAGAATTTCCCAGAAGGTGAACCAGTTTCCCATGAATATTCAAGTGAAATCGAAAGAGCTTTTTGGTTAACCAAAGATTTGACTGGTCGTGTTGTTCCTGTTGTTGAGAAGGAGATCATTGAAACTTTAACAGCACCATGTTCTTATACTTCTCATGTTTTCGAAGTATTTAATGAGAACTTGCGCAAACAAGACACTTCAGCTTTGAACTCATCCATTAAGGCCACTTACAACACTTCAATTGATTTAACCAATGAAGTTGTTAGTGAAACTACTGCACTGTGGAATAAAATTTGGGGTTCAAAATCAGAAGCTGATCAAGGTGAAGCTGAAGGTGAAATCGAACAACCAGTTGAAGGTGTAAATGAGGCCTCCCAGGATTCATCAGTTCCGGTTGCAGCATCTACGTAAGTAAGACTTGTCTATTAAACATTTGAAATGTGAGTCTGTGTGCTGAATCTTTCTCTCTATTCAGTTTTGTTATGAGTTTATTTATTATTTAATTGATATGTGAAATCACTGTTTATTAAAGTTGTAGATACGACTCTGACCTTTATATTGTGTAGCCCTATCACGATCACATGATTGCGACTAGGGCTGGGGTTTCTGTGTGACTTCTTCGCGAACACCGCAGTTGCTTTGAGCGTCTGCGTGCGCTTCCCGAAACGAATGCTCTCTGTTTGGCTTCGCTGCGGAGTGCCCTTCGCAAAACCCAGCGATTGTATTACATAAGCCGTGTAGCTTTGAAACCCGAACACCACTTTTTTTCCGCTGGCAGAGTTCGCGAGTACACAGAGTTTGCAAACATTTTTCATGAAAGGTGAAAAACTATACTACATACAATTTGATACTTTTATTGAAACATCAGTTTAAGATCAAAAAAGCATAACAAAAAGTGAGTACCTGATGATAGGTAACCTATGGGGATCAAACCACTGTGAATATCGAATTGAGAAGAATCAAATTTTATATCAGGGGATGTTTTCAAAGGAACTCTGAGTGAAGGAAAAGCAGAGTATTTAGAAAGTATTATCAAGAAAAGGGAAATACAAATGAACTGAAGAAGTAATTCAATAAAATCAACAAATGAATAGGTGGATACACAGCAAACAAGAGAATCACTTAACTGATAAGTAGACTATTCAAAACTGAGATGACTACCAAACAAGAAAAAAACTTTAGATGAGAAACAAGTAATAAATCCTCAAAAGATTCATAGCAGAACCCTAGGTTTATGAACCAAAATTGAATAATATACTAACAAGTTCTTTTTAGTGTCTCGTCTTAACGAATATCAAGTCATTGGTCGTCGTTTACCAACTGAATCGGTCCCAGAACCAAAATTATACCGTATGAGAATTTTTGCTCCAAATGAAGTTGTTGCTAAATCTCGTTTCTGGTATTTCTTACAAAAACTTCACAAAGTTAAAAGAGCTTCTGGTGAAATTGTTTCAGTTAACTCTGTTTCTGAAGCTCATCCAACTAAAGTTAAAAACTTTGGTATCTGGATCCGTTACGAATCAAGATCAGGTATTCACAATTTATACAAAGAATTCAGAGATGTTACCAGAGTTGGTGCCGTTGAAACTTTATACCAAGATTTAGCTGCTCGTCACAGAGCTAGATTTAGATCAATCCATATCTTGAAGGTTGTTGAATTAGAAAAAACTGATGATGTTAAACGTCAATACGTTAAACAATTCTTATCAAAAGATTTGAAATTCCCATTACCACACCGTATTCCAAAATCAACTAATGTTTTCGCTCCAAAACGTCCATCAACTTACTATTAGATTCAAAAATCTACTTATATATTAGTTTTTGTTTAAAATTAAAAATTATAATAAATTGATGTCTTTGTATAATTAATGGAGTAAATATTATGGTATTTAAAATTGTAAAATATTTGTTAAGCTACAACATGAATTTTAAATTAAAATTTTAATATCTATCTATAAATGCCAACGTCAATAAAGAATGCCAATGAATTGAAATATATCACATGATATGTTTTATTTGATCTCAGATGAATTAATGAATGATCTCTTATTTATGGAAAATTGTAATGACAATGTAAAAAAATATACTTGACAACAATGGGATCGTAAAGTTATCATCCCAACTAAATAAATCAATTCCTTCAGATAATGCAGCAACAAATCCTGATAACAAAGTCATTGTATGTAAGTTTAAATAACTTGATTCTGGGGTCCAATAAACATCACCAACATGGTTAACATGTTCAAAATGTGGAATAAAATATCCATAAAGTAAATAACTTGAAATTATACCCACAGAGAAAGCCGCAATAGAACCAGCTAATGATTTATTTCTTGCAATTTTTGGTGTATATTTCCCATAAGCTCTACCAAAAGTTGAAGCAGCAGTATCTGACCAACTTAATAATAATAAACTTGCCAAACAAATATCCTTTGGGAAGAAACTGAATAGAAAATCTAACCCTAGGATATACCACAGTACACCATTATAACCATTAATCTCCTTTTCCCTCATCAAAAATCCAACAACTTGACAATATAAATAATTAAAATATCTCCATCTTAATCTTATCAAATCTAATGCAAATATCACAATAAAGGAAATATGGAATGGTATAGGGAAAATATCTTTAGAAACACCTTTTGTATATAGATATAACGTTATAAATCCAATAGAACTATGGAAAACTTTTCTTGGGATTTCATGTTTACGAACATAATCACCAAATATATGATGTGCAGTTAAAAAATCATTACCTAAAGCTGGTGATGAAGCAGATTTTCTTAAAATACCAACGAAATCATTAGCTGCAACTGATAGTAATGATTCATCTGTGTTATTTTTATCATCAATTTCCTCATTATCTCCATTTGTTGTCGTTGTATCTTGATTCTCGTCATCTCGGGTATTGTTGTTGTCATCTTCAATAGATGTAACCGTTATTATATCATGGTTTTTTTGTGATTTTGGCTGCTTCAAATTATGTGTAGCGTTTTTGCTCGGTATGGCAGTAGATATAGCCATTTTTTTGTTTCTATATCTGATCTTCTTGGGATCTTTTCTTGATGTTTAAATTGTTGTTTACTTGGTGTGTTTGTTGAAGTTTAAATCGCGTTTCGCCATTAGAAAAAAAATGTGGAACTGCAATTTTGCAAGAGATCTTTTGCCTTTTCTTCCTGATTCGTGAGCTGGAGTTGCCGAAACTGCTGTTTCCGGTATCGCTGATGAGCTGTTCGGTAAAGATCACATGGAAATACCACGTTTGGAAAGTTTGGCACAACTTTCTGCCATTTGGCATTGCCGCATTCAGCGATTACCTTTTCTGTACACTTTTCGCGCTTTTTCGTTTTTGCAAATAAAAATTTTAAAGTGGTTAAAAAAAATTTCAATACTGAAAAGTAAAGCAAAAGAGGTACATTGAAGCTATTCTGATCAAGCAAAGTCTTTTCTATTTGTTTCCATCTGCCATACCCATACTCGTCACCTCACGCAGAGACCTTATAGAAGATATAATCATTCAAAAATGGCTTTCGTCTTGACTGAAACCGCTGCTGGTTATGCTTTATTAAAAGCTTCAGATAAAAAAATTTATAAATCATCAAGTTTGATAACTGATTTAAACAGTTCAGAAAAAGTCTTGGACCAATTCAAAATCTCTGCCTTCTCAAAATTCAACTCTGCTGCTAACGCTTTAGAAGAAATTAACTCTGTTGTTGAAGGTAAAGTTTCATCTCAATTACAAAAATTATTAGATGATGCTAAAACTGATAAAAAATCCACTCTAGTTGTGTCAGATACCAAATTAGCCAATTCAATCAACAAATTAGGCTTAAATTTTAACGTTGTTTCAGATGCTGTCACTTTAGATTTATACAGAGCTGTTAGAGAACATTTACCAGAATTATTACCAGGTTTAACAGATTCAGATTTATCCAAGATGTCCTTAGGTTTAGCACATTCTATTGGTCGTCATAAATTAAAATTCTCTGCTGATAAAGTTGATACCATGATTATCCAAGCTATTGCATTATTAGATGATTTAGACAAAGAATTAAACACTTATGCCATGAGATGTAAAGAATGGTACGGGTGGCATTTCCCAGAACTAGCAAAGATTATTACTGATTCAGTTGCCTTTGCTAGAATTATCTTAACAATGGGTGTTAGATCCAACGCTGCTGAAACTGATTTAAGTGAAATTTTACCAGAAGATGCTGAAGAAAGAGTTAAAACTGCTGCTGAAGTTTCAATGGGTACTGAAATCACTGAAATTGATTTAATCAACATTAAAGCTCTTGCTGAGCAAATTGTTGAATTTGCCAACTACAGAGAAAAATTATCAAGTTACTTATCATCAAGAATGAAAGCTATTGCTCCAAATTTAACTGCTTTAGTTGGTGAATTAGTTGGTGCTAGATTAATCGCTCATTCTGGTTCTTTAATTTCTTTAGCTAAAGCTCCAGCTTCCACTATCCAAATCTTGGGTGCTGAAAAGGCTTTATTTAGAGCTTTGAAAACTAAACACGATACACCAAAATATGGTTTATTATACCATGCTTCATTAGTTGGTCAAGCTTCAGGTCGTAACAAAGGTAAGATTGCTAGAGTTCTTGCTGCCAAGGCTGCTGTTGCCTTACGTTATGATGCCTTAGCTGAAGAAAGAGATGATTCAGGTGATATTGGTCTTGATGTTAGAGGTAAAGTTGAATCACGTTTATCTGCCTTAGAAGGTAGAGATTTACGTACAACTTCTAAAATCACTCGTGATGCTAAAAAAGTTGACATCACTGAAGCTAAAGCTTATAATGCTGATGCTGATGCCGTTGAAGCTGAAGAAACCACTATAGTTGAAAACGATTCAGATGATGAAAGTGATGAAGAAGAAGAAAAGAAGGAAAAGAAAGACAAGAAGAAGGAAAAGAAAGACAAGAAGGATAAAAAACGTAAGAGAGAAGAAGATTCAGATGTTGAATCTACTCCAAAGAAGGAAAAAAAATCAAAGAAAGAAAAAAAAGATAAAAAGGATAAGAAAGAAAAGAAGGAAAAGAAATCCAAGAAATAAATCCAATGAGTAATTAATCATCCATTTATATCTTGTTTTCATTCTCTTCCCTCCTGTTATTATCTTGTGTTTTAAAATCTCTGTACATTAGCTGCTTCTTAATTTTTTTTCTCTCTCCAATTATATCACATGTGTGTATGTACGTTCCATTAACTTATCATTGAATTATCTGATTGATGATCAAATCCATTATTATCCCATTCTCAGCATGTTGCATACATATAGTTTTATATATAAAAAGTGTTAAAATCAATCAGATATTATGAAGAATCAAAGATATTTGTAGAATAAAATTTTCGCGAATAATTGGATTATATAGAAAAATTAATGGTGTAAACAAATTGACATATAATGCTACTACATCGCTGGGAATAAGCATCATGTCTGAAGAGTCTATTTCGATTGAAGAGACCAATAAGATACGTGCATCCTTAGGGCTCAAACCTATACCTTTACCAAATGCTAAACCGGTGGCGAAAGAAGTACCGAAAAGCGATGAGATTTCACTAGATGATACAAATAAACTACGAATCTCTCTTGGATTGAAACCTATAACTGGTGATGTACAGAAACCTAGCAAAGATCAAAGTGCTGAAGAGTACCAGGAAGAAGTAAAGAGAAAAGAGAAGGATGAGAAGGTGAAGCAGAAGCTTGAGATTGCAAAGTCTAAAGCTGCAAAGAGAAAGAAGGTCAATATTTCAAAGGGTTTACTTGAGGACGAGGATGAAGGCGGTACAGATGACTGGTTGAGCAAGATAAAGAAACCAGAAGCTGTGAAGAAAGTAAGGAAGAACAAATTGGTTAAAAAGACCAAGGATGATGGTGGGTTTGAAGGCGTTAGAGTTGGACATAGTATAGATGATATAAACAATTTACAACAGGAAGATGTGATCCTAACATTGAAAGATCGTTCAATTCATGATGAAGAAGATGAACTTGAAAATGAACAATTAGTGAAGAAGAGAAAAGTTGATAAGGAAATGGCTGATAAATTGAGAACAAATAGATATAAACAATATGAAGGTGGTATTGAAGGTGAAGAGAAAACATTATTAGAACGCTATGACGAAGAATTAAAAGGTGATGATGATTCTGGTAATTCCTTCATGCTCAGTGGGGAAACTATAAAAGTTGATAAGTCTAAAGTTGACGATGAATCGGTGCCAGAAAACTCTACTGGAAAGAGAATGGAGTTCCGTATTGATAATGATGACGATGAAGACGAAGAGATGGAGAATAATGACTATGCTAAAGCCAAACCTGTTAAGATGAAAAAGTTGAAGAAAAAAAGTGGTAACAGTAGAAAGAAAGATGATGAAGTGGATGAAGATGGTGATATTAATTTACAAACTGTGGAATTGAAGAATGAGGATGATGAAATCCAGGATGATTTTGAATTACAAAATGTATTAGCGTTGAGAAGATTGAAGAATAATAAAAAGAGAAAACATTTAAAACCTGAGGATATTGCAAAAGAGATTAATGAAGATAAAGAAAATGAAATGCAAGTTGATAAAAAAGAATTTGAAGGGGTTGTCATTGATGAGACTACGGAATTCCTAAGTTCTATCAAGGTTACTAGGGATGAAGAGACAACAGATAACAATGATAAGATGAAAATTGTGGATACTGTTGAGCAAGTACCTGAAACAAACGACAAAGATCATGAGGTTGTGGATGCTATTGAAGAGCAAGACACCAAAGTTGAAGAACCTGCTGAAAATCAAGATGATTCGAATATAAATTTCAACGGTGGGTTGGGTTCATTGTTAGGATTGTTAAAATCTAAAAACATTGTACAAGAAAAAACATCAGAACAAATTGACACTGAACGTAAGGCAAAAGAACTAAAGAAAAAACTTGATTTTGAAAAATTGAAAACAGAGATTGAGAAAAGAATATATGAAGAAAACTTACGTGAAGATCCATCATTTCAAAAATTATCAAAGAAGGAAAGACAAGAGATTCTGGATTCAGAATTGGAACAATTTAAAGATTTACAAAATAGTGAAGAAATTACACAAAAATTAAATAATTATAAACCAGAAGTTAAACTTAGATATATTGATGAATATGGACGTGAAATGAATACAAAAGAAGCATATAAACAATTATCACATCAATTCCATGGTAAGGCACCAAATAAGAGTAAGATTGCCAAAAAGCAAAAAATGGTTGAAGAAGAACAAAAACAACAGTACAAGACAAATCTTATACTAGGTTCTCAATCAAATGATGAACATGGATCAAGTGATAAAGCAGGTGTTCGACTGCAATAATTTTATGTATGTTATTTAACGTCAGGTAATGGTCCTTATCTAAAGCCGTGAGGTGGAAGTGTAGATCATTGTCAAGTTCTAGATCAAAAACTGCCAATCGTAAGGACGATTTATGGAAAAGTACTACCATAATTTTTAAATTGTGTCTGTGAATATTTCGAGACTCACATTAGTTCATGTGCCTGGAAGTCTATAGAACTGACCCATATTTTATGAGAACGCATTTATACATTTATATCAAGTGTTTCTAAGCTTTGAAATTATGGTACACCCTTTTGTGTACTTCGCAGTACTCTAAAGCGCATATTAGCTATAATTCCATAGAAAAAGGTACATTTGTTGATCTGACGGATTCAAATATTCAAACGTTAAACATGTTTAAGCAAGTATAACTTATGATCCTGTTGTAAAATTTCAATGGTTTTTATAAACTCAAGGGCTTATTTGAAAACTTGACAAGTCCACTTATCTCCAAAGCTCTAGGTGTGTACAACATCTCATATACCTTTGAATCCCTAGCTCCAAACAGTCTTCTCATATTAAATTGTCCCCTGAATTACTGCAAGAGTTTCCCAATTTCAGATTTAATCTTGCTTTAATGCTGATCTTCAAACACCGTTTCATATAAAATTTCTTTATGGATATTTGCGACATTGAACATCAAAACTGTTGATCGCACCACAACCACAACAATTATATAAAAGAGCTATGATCCCTTGATTTGATCTTTTAATAGTATACATTCTAATTCAATATAAAGTGACATCTTTACCAACTATTCAGAAATCCACTACTTTTGGCATTATCCCCGTCCCGATTAGGCAATATCCAGCTGCAAATTGGCGCAAGTTTATTCCTTTTTTTCCTGTTGTGGCCACGTTTGCGCAAATTCCTCAAAGTGCTGGCTTTTTCTGAAATAAAAACAAGAAAAAGAATTATAGAAGTAAATTTAGCACGTCTGTTTTCCTACAAATATCAATATTTTCTCCATTAATAAAGATTTATTTATACAGAAAAGAAGCTGTCATCTCATTATTCACTCGCTTATACACAGAGATCATTGTCTTTTACAACACATTTCAAATCGTTTCAACTCTTCATTCGCTTCATTCCAATTTCTTACTCGGGATTTCAAATTAAGGTACCATATACAATTACACGTTAATTCATAAAATTGTGGAATCATGATTACAGTGCAAATAAACACTCCAAATTCTCACAAGACTGCATCATTTGAGCAGTCAACATTGGCATCGAGTCTTAAAGGTTCCTTCCCCAATTTAAGAAATTTATTATCATCATCACCAACTGGTAAACCACGTTTTAAACCATCAAAATCATCATTGGATTTATCACAAAGTGATTATAATAAATATTTCACTGTACAATCCACTTCATCAAAAGTCAAGAGTCGTGTCCAAGAGGCACTACCGCCTATTGATTTTAAAATTGTTGCATGTTGTATTGTTTGGTATACATTTAGTGCAATTTCTTCAAATATTTCAAAAGATATCCTTAGAGAATTCCCACATCCAACTACATTCACAGAATTACAATTTTTAACAAGTTCATTATTTTGCATCACAACTTTATTAATCATAAATAATAATAGATCATTAATTGATAAATTTCCAAGGGGTACATTACCATCAAAAGATCAATTTAAAAATTCATTTTCAACATGGAATTTAATTCAACCAACTCATAAAATTATCAAGACTACTTTTGCAATGGGTGTTTTCCAATTCATTGGTCATATCACTTCACATAAGGCTACAAATGTTATCCCTGTGAGTTTAGTCCATTCAGTTAAATCATTAAGTCCCATCACCACTGTATTAGTTTACAAATCATTATTTAAAGTGAATTACCCTTTGGTAACATACCTAACTTTAATTCCATTAGTTACTGGTGTTATCTTGACATGTTTTAGTAATAAGCAACAAAAGGCTAATTTAGATTTTAACAAAGGGTTAACATTTGCATTTATTTCCATGATTATATTTGTTAGTCAAAATATTTTTGCTAAAAAAATTCTAACTGTTAAATCCAAGACATTATTACCAACCAAGAAGGAGGAAACAGATGATGAAAAAATTGACAAGACTACAATTTTATTATATTGTTCATTAATTGGATTCATTTTAACATTACCAGTTTATTTAATTAGTGAAATTTCCAATCCAGTTTTCACATTAACAGAATTAAATTTTTCCATTTGTCAATTATTATTTCTACATGGATTAAGTCATTTTTGTCAAGCAATGATTGCATTTCACATTTTGGGATTAATTTCACCAGTTAATTATTCCATTGCTAATATAATGAAAAGAATTGTGGTTATTGCAATGGCTATAATATGGGAAGGTTCAAGTGTTAATCAATACCAAGGTTTTGGATTGGTTTTAACATTAGTGGGACTTTATTCATACGATAGATGGGGTGTTGTAAAGAAATAGGTGTTTTCAAATAGATTTTTTGCGTGTTTTTTTATTTTAATATGTAGTTTATTTCCCCCAGATCAACTAGGTAAACTTTATACATATAAATGCTATACAGACACAGGGATCTAATGTTTCCCAGCTGGAGTTTCCCCGGTTAATTTACCAACTAATTCTCTAGCCATATCACCAAATCCAACCATAAAGATTGTTTGCCAAATACCTAAACCAATTCTTGGGGCAACACCTCTATAAAGACCTTTAAATCCATTTTGTGAATAGATATATTTAAAAGCACCCAAAACGTTTAAATTTTTTGGTCTATTTGGATCTTTAGTTTTACTTTGCATTTCCACTCTAATAACTTCAATTGGTTGATTCCAAGCACTTAATCCACCACCAATAGCAGATGCAAAGATTTTTTCAACACCACCTAATTTTTCATCATTTTTCTTACCAGTTAATGATTTGATTGCATCTTCAGCTAATCTTGCAAACCCAAATCTTGAACCCCAATTGGTACATTGTCTAATAGCAACAGCGTTAACACCTTTATTTATACCACGAATACCTTCTTTAGCATAAATTTCTTTGAAAACTTGAAATGAAGTTTGTTGCGGGACACCACTTGTAGCAACTTGTTTAGCTCTAGTAATTTCCACAGTTTTCATACATGTACAAAATCCCATTGTTAAATAAGCTTGAAATAACCCACCAAAGATACCTCCAGTAATACCAGATGTAAAATTATTTGCACCTAATTTCTTTGCTTGATATTCAGCTTCAGCACTGACAAACAACAAGACTGCACCTTTAGTAGATGCTTCGATCCAAGCCCATGGAATCAATCCTTGATAAAAACCTAGAGCACCACCACGAGACCATACCAATTTGGCACTTTGTAGCAAAGTTAAAGATCTATTAGCTGCCATTGTAGTCTTGATGACTTCTAAAGGCTGACCCAAAGTGGTCACTTCAGCCAAGTTTAACCCGGCACCTAGAAGGATGTTGGAGAATGAGACTGGTTTCTTCTTGATTTCCTGTTGAGACATGGCTATTGATAGAGAATTGACCTCGTTAGTAGTAGGTTTGAGGAAAGAATCGGGATTATGTACAGGCTTTTAAAGGCTGATAAGTATTTTTTCGCACGTCCAAATTGAAGAGATCGGGTCCAAGTTTCCTCTTGATCTGCGCACCAGGAGGAAATCGGTTGGCTTTTATGAGTTTGTGAGAAATAATAGAGGGTTTCCAGCTATTTAATTGAGATATTTGAGGTCTGTTTGCCCGGGGTTTGTCTTTTGAGATGGTCTAATACCTTTCTTCTCCATCTAAATCTCAACAGTCAACCAATATGACTCACTTTTTACAACTAGATCTCTATATTTATTCAAAATCCATTTTTCCAATTAAACCAATGGTTTCCCAAAGAAACTGTTTAATTTGAGGTCAAAGACGTTCGATCGACACGTCAAATTAAACCATCCCCTGACACCTGGTTCTTTTTGGCCCTGGATTTACAATGTACACATGGTTAATCGAATTGATTGACATGTTAAAGGGTAAGATGCAGGTATAATTTAACCACTGAGGTAAGGGGAAATTGTGCTTTCAATAGCCATGGGGGGCATTACGGACATGCTAATAGCTATCACAAATATACTACAGTCTATGCTTTGTTTCAAGCCAATTGATTACAACAATAATAAAACACAAGAATCTATGGTTCAACTACACACTTTTATCTGAGCGTGTCCGTAACGAAAATTGTGAAATTTGGCAAAAATAAAATGGCGACACCTGCAGGACTCGAACCTGCGCGGGAAAATCCCAAAAGATATCTCAAAGAAACCCGGAGGTTTAAATGCTTCAAGTCTTTCGCCTTAACCACTCGGCCAAAGTGCCTAACTTAAAAATGGAGAAATTGAAGTTTAACCAAGAGACTTTAGTGATATCACGTGACTATAATTTTTGAAATGACAATTTTCTGACTTTAATTTCCACTATGAGAACTTGAAAAAATATTATACCTTTGCCTGTCCAGTTTTTGTTCTGTATTCTTTCTTCTGAGGCTTATCAAATCATTTTTCTTGAAAATATGATGTACACAATAGATCCACACTCATCCGCGACACAGCTATAAACTGAAATTAAATCCGATCGGAGATGAGAAATGCCATGTGCTTCTATAAATAATATTCTATTTCTAAAAACTTTTGTAGGTGAGTGTGCTCTAAAATTTGGGGGATATGCTCATAAAGATTATGTTAATGTTCGGCTGTGATTTCAAGGCAATTAAAAAGCAGATTTAAAAAAATTCAAATTTTCATAAATATATTTAATATTATTTTTTAAAATTATGAAATCTTAATAAGTTAATTTTGAAATTCAAAATTTTTTGTCTTCATGATTTTCTAATTTTAATATTAATTTTCGATCGAATTATCTTTGATATTAACCATTTTAAATAGTCTAGTACAAATATGAAGCTCTGAATAATGTTACAAGATGAAAAAATTTAGAAAAATAATAGTTTTATGCTATTGTTTTGTTAATTTAAATTTCTAAGATGTGGAGATACACGGAGTACAATTATGTGTCCATACCATAAAAGTTGAGCTTGACAGGAAATAGCTTGATGTTTTAACTACAATTTACAAGTACGAGTTCCAATTAATCGCATAAATAATTCATTATTATACATAGTTAATGATATAGGATCTTGATTTGTTTGTGTTGATGATATCAGGCTTATTTATACCCATCTCAACTGTTTGGTAACTTTCCAATTTTCAACGCGACTTTTATAAAAACGCCAAAAAAAACCTATAGGTCTCGAGCATTATTCAATCACTTTCCCTTGGTTATTATTGTTTATACAATGGATATCAAAAGTCTATTCTTCGGGAGGAAGAATAAAGAGGTTGTTGAGGAAAAACCAGCAAGTATGTGCATCAAAATTTGGCAGAAATATTGTATGAGATTGAGCTTTAGTACTAACAATAGGTGATTAAATAGATGCTATTGATTTTTATGGGAAACCAATAAGTCCAAGTACTCCAAATAAATCTGAAGGGAAAATAATAGAAGAGTATCCCTCCGAATCTCCAACTAGATCAACACCGGGAGACAAGATTGGGAAGAATGATGAAATAGGTAAAGATAATAAAGAGACAACTCCCAAAAATAAAAGACTTCGAAAATATAATGAAAATATTCAAAATGATAAAAAAAGAAGTCGAACATCTACTAAAGATACCACCACTACACCAATTGCCACACCTAAAAGATCCAAGATTAATTTAAATTCAGATATTGGATCAATTGCATCTTCACCATCTAATCAAATTACTTTAACACCAAATAGTAAAAATTTACGAGATGCCAAACCACTTGATTTTAATTCATTAATAATAGTTCCAAGTACTGAATCTCCTCAAGATGAAATTGATAGATTAGAACAATCAGCTTCATTATATATTTCTAAAATTGAATCATTTTATAATTCTTCAATTAATGAATTAAAATTAGGTTCAACTTTTAAAAATTTTGCACAAGCTGAATTAATTACATTTTTAAAATATTCAATTCAATGGAAAGTTTTATTAAATCATAAAAATGGGAATGGGAAAAAAAATGAATTGAAAAGAAGAGAATTTTGTTGTGCATTTTGTGAAGAAGAATTAGTTATTATTCAAGCAAATTGGAATTTTAGTGGTGTTAAAATATCATCATTAATTGAAGATCATGATTGTGATTTGGAAATTCTTTTAAATAAAGTTTTAAATGATGTATCAAAAATTGATGGTGGGAAAAAAAAAATTTCAAATTTAAAATCTAGATATCAATCAATTTATGAAAATTTACAAGATATTGAATTACTTAAATTACACATGTTATATGATGGTCATTTAAAAATTTCATTAAATGATTATGTTGGTGTTTTAGTGGAGGTTATAATTTTCATTCGTTATCAAGTTGGATGGGGGTTTACAGAAGATCTTGATTCTATTATTAAATTTACAAGAACACAAAAAAATAAAATGATTGAAGATCGAGTTTTTTCAATATTATCCAAAGATTTAGATCTATGTAATAAAGATGCACATGAAATTATAAATCATAAAATTAAAAAGCAATTGGATTTTAATGTTTTATTAAACAAAATTAAGGAACAAGTCACAAATATAATTAAAGATCATCCATTGTTATCAGTATCTCAAAATAAAAGAGAGAGATACTTGAATCGTACAAACTAAAGAAGAGAAATGTGTTTATATCAATAAAGAGTGTACACTTGTATTATCCATACTCCAAATAAATTTCCGAAACTTGCATAAATCCGCCCAATCATACATATAAGAAGAATTTATATGCCAAATTATGCAATATTCCTGACAATTTTTCTGAAATTTTTCTCTTTCAAGTTTTGCAGAGCTTTTTTTTTTCGTTGGGTTGGAAAGTAGTGAGCACTTTCTATTTAGACAATTGATCAAGAGTTATATTTTGTAAGGCAATTGATGTGTATATGGGCTTTATAATGCTCAATTGTATCATAGTATTGTAGAGTATTGGATAATTATGGGTGTAAAAATTCAAGCCATAGTTTAAACTTTTGGGTTAGTTTGCTGTATTTTCTTTCATTGGTGGGAAACGGTCCCACTATGGACCCTTTCAATAACTTAACAGAGATCTCTATATAGTGAGACCATAAAAGACAATACGGTATGTATATACTTTTCTTGATGCTCTGTATCTGAAGAATCCTGTTTTCATAAACAACCTTATATAACCTCGAACATTGATCAGTCGATCAGAGTTGAGCTGTTATCTATTTGATCAGGTCAGTGAACACCAATAACAAAGTAACGGTTCCCCTATTCAAACTGAAACAGTTGAAGAGCAACAAAGGGTCTTAACATCTTAACCCACAATTTTTCCAAACCCTTTCCTCAAGCCATACTCAGCTAAAACTATCAAACTGAAACAGCCCAGCCCAGCCTAGCCTCCAATCTCCTTATACCCTCGTGGCCCGTATCGATTTTCCCCTGACGCCCCAACAAAAAAAGCACCAGTACAAATTTCTACCCAGTCAAACAAATTGCAAAAGAGCTGCAAGTAAGCATCAAATGAGCTCAGAAAAGTTGGTTGGATTGGAATAGAAGCTATATATACGAGTATAATAAGTATCACCATATTCCTCTTATACTACATCTTTACAATCTCGTAGTTGTCGGCGCTCGTTTCTTTTGCAGGCGAAAGATGTGCATTTTCCAAGTATTCGCTTCCTGGTTGTTTATTTCATCAAATTTGATATTCTCACTTGATCTGAGCCTAGAAAAAAATATCCATATATAAAATCCTTCACTATCCCTTAAACGACTCAACTTTTAATAACCACCCGCTGAAACTAGTGTCTACTGAAATCGAGCCGCCATGTCCACTACTTACACCTCTGGCAACGTCAAGAACGACACCACCACCACCACAACCACAAACAGAAAGGGAAACGTTGCAACCTTGTCCCAGTCTGAACAGCTAACAGCTATTGACACGTTTGGGAACACTTTTGAAGTGCCAGATTACACCATTAAGGACATTTTAAAAGCGATCCCACCACATTGTTACGAAAGAAGAGTTTTGGAGTCTTTTTACTATGTATTTAGAGACATTTTCTGGTTGGGCTCGTTCTACTATTTGGCAAACACCTACATCCCACAAGTACCATCTCTAGTGGCCAGAACAGCGCTATGGGCAGGATATACTATAGTGCAAGGTTTATTCGGTACTGGTCTTTGGGTCTTGGCTCATGAATGTGGTCATCAGGCATTTACGGATTATGGTTGGGTTAACGATCTAACTGGTTGGATCTTGCATTCATTCTTATTAGTTCCATATTTCTCATGGAAATATTCTCATGGTAAACATCACAAGGCTACTGGTCATTTAACAAGAGATACCGTTTTCGTTCCACCAACTAAAGAAGAATTTAAAGCTAAACATTTTGTGGAGAAATTGGAAGATCTTGGTGAAGATTCTCCAATTGTTACTTTAACTCAATTGATTACCCAGCAATTAGGTGGTTGGTTAACTTATTTAAGTACAAATGTTACTGGTCAAAAATATCCAGATAGATCTAAATGGGCTGTTAATCATTTCAACCCAACATCTCCATTATTTGAAAAAAAAGATTATTGGTTTATTGTTATTAGTGATTTAGGTATTTTAATTCAAGCTACCGTTTTATATAATTGGTATAAGGCTTTTGGTGGATTCCACATCACCATGAATTATGTGATTCCATATTTATTTGTTAACCATTGGTTAGTTTTCATCACTTATTTACAACATACTGATGCTGAAATGCCACATTATGATAATGATAAATGGAATTTTGCAAGAGGTGCAGCAGCTACAATTGATAGAGAATTTGGATTTGTTGGACCATTTTGTTTCCATGATATTATTGAAACTCATGTTTTACATCATTACGTTTCAAGAATTCCATTTTATAATGCAAGAGAAGCAAGTGATGCTATTAGAAAAGTTATGGGTAAACATTATAGATCAAATAAAGAAAATATGTTTGTTGCCTTATGGAAATCTGCTAGAACTTGTCAATTTGTTGATGGTGAAAATGGTGTTAGAATGTTTAGAAATAAAAATCATATTGGTGTTCAAGCTAGTGATTGATTTATAGATAAAATAATAAAATTGAATACAGATCTACATACACATACATACATTTTTTTATATAGATGAGAGTTTTATTTATGTTATTATAATTTAGTTGTACAATATTATATATCTAATGATTCAATATCACCAGTATCAACAAACCATTGAACCAATTCAGCACCTTTTCTAGATTCTTCTTCATATTTGGAAACATCATAACCACAAAATTCTAAAGCATCTCTTGGATTAATAGTTTTTCTACCATCTTTTAAAACATATTTTGTAATACAAACCGCATGATTTATAATTTCACCTTTCTTATTTAATGAAGTAAATTTTGATAAGATGAAAATCCATTTTTGATCCCAACCAAGAATTCTATTTTTAACTTGATATTTTTGATATGGTGCAATTTCTCTTTTAAAAGTGGCAAATACATTTGCAACAGGTACATATGGCCATGTTTTAGATTCTGTTGGATAATTAATGAAAAATTTTTGGAAAACTGAGGTCATTAATTTTGTTCTTGATATATCTAATTCTTCAAAATAAGTTGAATTTGATTTATGTAAATATCCATCACATTCAAATGGTGAATTATAAGTTGATATAGTTGAAGTGAAAAATGGTGATGATTGTGGTTTGTGTATTAATGATTTAAAATATTTTGGTAATATAATGTTTTTAGCAGCTTGGTACCAA
This sequence comes from Hansenula lynferdii, assembly GCA_030582155.1. Taxonomy (NCBI): domain Eukaryota; kingdom Fungi; phylum Ascomycota; class Saccharomycetes; order Phaffomycetales; family Wickerhamomycetaceae; genus Hansenula; species Hansenula lynferdii. Next base: position 193,175 of record JAKTWT010000007.1, read on the forward strand.
AATCTTAAATAATAAGCACCTGGAAGTGACTTATATGATGAGATAAGGAATGCATAGAAAAGATATTTGACAACAGGGAACATCTTTGTACTTGGTTAACTATCAATTTGTGAAATTTCAAACTATGGATCCAACGGTATTTATAAGACAAGGTTTTGATTTTCAAACCGAGGAAGATCTGGGTTTTCGGGTTTAAGCGGCCACAAGAGAACAAGAACTACGCCGCGGATAATAAAATATTAAATCAAACTTATTGAATTACACACAATTTTTATCCTCTAAAGACAACTTTTTGAGCACTAACTTTTTCTTCCTTGTTTAAAGTAAAACCTTCATTAGCACTTTCAAGACCAGCTTTCAAGACTTTTAAGTTAGCATGTTTCAAATTTGGTAAGAATTTAGGTAATAATTCAAACCAAAATTCCTTATATCTCTTGAATTCATCATCACTGATTTCCCAATGTTGACCATATGCATCAATTGAATGTCCCACAGCAACATAGGCTAAAGTTGGGTTAACAACAGTGATTTTACCAGATCTTGAATCTTTCTTCAAGGCAGATTCTTGCTTGAATAATAAACTATCCAATTTAACATTAGTGGAGTTTTTGGTAGCTTCATAAACTTGTTGCCAAGTTTCATCAGATGAAACAATATCCAAGGCATAAGAAATATCAAATTTGTTCAACTCTTCTAATGATTTAGCATCACGATAATCGAAAACATGATCAGCACCAATTGATTTCAAAAATTCATGGTTTTTAGCTGAAGCTGTGGTTAAAACGTTTAATCCATAAATATGTTTAGCAATTTGAATACCCAAGATACCAGTTGCAGTAGCACCACCCCAGATTAAGATATATTTATCCTTGTTTAATGATTTTATTGGATTAATTTCAAAATGACTTGCAAATGAAATACCAATGGTAGTTAAACCTAAAGTTAAAGAAGCGGCACCTTCAAATGATTTAATCACATCAGCTGGGGCATCACCAACAGGTAATGGATCAATTGGGAATTTTTCAGAGTATTTAATAGTTGTTGAAGGATCAGCAGTGATAAATTTTTGGAATCCACCAAATTGATCACTAACATTACCTTGAACAAAAGTTGAAACAAAATCACCCTTTTGATAACCATAACCTTGAATATTAGCACCAACAGATTCAATGGTACCACTAACATCAGAACCGGCAATGGCACCATTTGGTGAAAGACCAAAATAAATTTGTTTCCAATCAGTTGGATTAACAGCATAAGCTATACCTTTGATGACCAATTGATCTTCTGTAGATTTTGGATATGGGATGTCTTTAACCTCGACAATAGAGTTTGGCTCCTTGGAGCCTGTGATTATAGCAGCAGAGTTTGGTAAAGCAGACATTATATTTATTTCAATTGAAGTGTAAATTGATATAGAATTTATACAGAACAAAGAAATAAATACAGGGATAACTCTGCTCTTTTATACCTTGTGAATTCTTGTCATATAATATGTGTCCTGGCTAAAAACTAAAATTGCACAATTTGTTTGCCATTTAAGCAATTGCTACAAAGTACAAAGCTTTAAAAGATGCATTAGTAAGGCAAGTATTAGCTGTTATTTGTATAAATAATGGATAAATGGATTGACTAGGGTTAGCACGTTGGTATTTTTAACGAATTATAACCAATTGTTACATTAGCTCAAGATCTGCTTATAAATTAGACATCAACGGCTTTTATGTGTCGGTATTTTGACGGAGATTTAAACTAGCGATGAATAATTTTAATGAAACCTTTTTAAAAGAACAATAGAGAACAATTGAATTGATCAAATTTTACATCATATCGAACTGATCAACAAGAGTAGATGTAATACGAAATGAGGATCAAGTGAATGATACCTAGATCACTTTATTCTTTTATTCCGGTTATATCATCACAGATTACATCAATCACCTCTAAACACAATCTTTTGAGCACTAACTTCCAATGTTGGATTGGAAATTATAACATTACCTATCTTGAATCTTTTTACAATGTAGATTTTTGTTTAAAAAACAATTTATCAATTCTAGCACCTTTAGAATTTTTGGTAGCGGGTGGTTGACAAAAACATTTCAGACCTTAATCCTATACAAAAGTCGTTGATGAGTTGGTAGAAATTAGGGCTAATTGCTGATTGATACTGATGGGTATTATGTATTTGATTTGTCTGAGATCATGAAGGTGAAAGATAAAATCCATCGAGATCAAGAGACTCACAATCTTTTTGAAATTGTGACAAATTTGTAGATCTTGTTATACCTTCGCGAATATAATAAGGGCAAAAATAATCTTGATATCCCTATATTTAAGAATCAACTACCAAAAGAGACAAACAATGACAATTCCAACTACACCAACGAGTCTACCGAAGACATTGGCTCCTTTTATAGCAAGAGCTCGTGAGCTTGAAAAAGCTGATCTTTTGATTGCATATTTCTGTGAGTAGATATAGCTACCCGTTGTTAGTTTAAAGACTAACAAAGTATAGGTAAATTATACACTGTGGAGCAGATTTTAAACCAGGGATTACACACGAGTGATGAAACCATCTCTAGTTTTGCTATTGCATTACTAGATGACATTGAGGAGTTTAAAAAGACAGAAGACTTGGAGATCCAGGATGTATTACAAGATAAACTAAGTAGTGCATCATATGTTATAAATTTTAGTGACAAGATTTTCAATTCATCATTAACACAGATTCAAAATCATAAATCAACCAAGGGAACCGCATTAGGGTTTCTAGCTAGTGCTAATTTTTATGAATTGTTGAAACTATGGAATGATGAAGATAAACAGGGGATTGATCAAGAGGAGATATTGAAAAAAACGAGATATGCAAAATTCCATGCTGCTAGGATACTTAAAAGTTTGAAGAAGGGGGAGGATCCTAATGAATATGATCCACCAGAGGTTGAAGAGCCAAAAGTAGAGGAAGAGGAAAGTGAGAATAAAGAGGAAATCAAAGATGATGATGCAGAAGACTCATTAGGTCTACCACAAGTACCAAAATTCATAGATGAAGAGCCTCCAAAGGAATCCCAAACGACTTCTAAAGAGGCATCACCAGAGTTCCAATTACCAAACCCACCAAAACGAGTACCTACACCACTGGCGAAAGAGACCAAACCTTCAAAACCAGAGACTACACAATCTGATATTTCTCAAATAATTGAATCTGGTGAGATTTATAACAAGGCACAAAAACATGCCAAATTTGCCATAAGTGCAATGAACTATGAGGATAAAGAAACAGCATTAAAACAGTTACAAAATGCTATAGAATTATTAAATAAATTATCAAATTGACAGTTCTCACGTTAAGTTATTCCGGATTTGGAATTTGCGCTCGTATAATTGAAATTTCTAGTTTTTCCATGTGGTGCAAAAGTTTTTCCGTAGCGCAAAAGGTAGCAGTCCGAGAAGAATAAAGATCAACAGACGTTAACAAAGATCAGTGGAGTTGAGTGACCACTGACCAGGTGTGTACTATGTAGAGAAGAGCTAGGCTGGGTGTAGGCAGAAATGTCTAGGCAGGGACCCACAGTCCCCAGTCTAGAAGATGTACCCATCTGCGTAAATCTATTGACTCATGCTTTTCATCTCAATTATGAGTGGTGTTTTACTTTACCGGGTTTCGAAAATAGAAATTTTTCACAAATGTTATAAAGTATATAAACATCTCTTTTCTCATGTTTTAATATTTCCTATAACTTTTTAAAATTTATCAATCAAGCTGATCTTTTATATTCTACACATTTCATATTCATAATGTTAAACTTATTTTCATACATTGCTAACGATCCAAAACCAACAACTACTGTTACTACACCAGCTGCTGCTCCAATTACACCAAAAGGTAATGGTTATAAATTTAACTTTGATTTAAGTTTCTTGGGTGAACATATTCAATTATCATTCTTTAAAGAAAACTAAGGAATCAGATATATATTTATATTGGATCTGTAGTTGATGCTGCTACTGCTACTGCTACTGCTTTATATTTAATTGATTAATTTACAAGGGTTTTTTCATGCTTGATCCAATATTTAAAATCATGAAGTTCTGATGAGTTATGTTTGTTTTATAGAATAATATATTAATATTTAATGATTGAATATGAATTGTAGAATTAACACTGTTTATTGTTTCTGCTCATCGCGTAAATTTGGGGTGAAATTTCTCGGGAATATTTATAGTCATAACCAGGACATATATATAAAGATCAAGAACAAATCTTAATAAATGCTATTGGTTTGGTTATTTTTGATACCCAGTGTATTTTGTTCGATACAGAAACATCACTGGCATTTGAAATACAAAGAAATCACACCAATTTCAGGTCCACATTCTAAATATAATTATCCACGTCAAGTAATTTCAATAAATGATCAATGGCCACCACCAAATTTAAAATTAATTCAAGGTGATACTCTTTGGATCCAAGTTCATAATGAATTGAAAGAAGATACTTCAATCCATTTCCATGGAATATTCCAAAATGGTACAAATCAAATGGATGGTCCCTCCATGATTACTCAATGTCCAATACCTCCTGGTTCTTCATTTATTTATAAATTTCAAATAAATCAAACAGGTACATATTGGTATCATGCACATGAAAAGACTCAATATGGTGATGGTTTACGTGGTGGATTGGTAGTTTACCCCAAGGAACCTCAGAGATATGAAGATGACGTTATTATAACATTAACCGATTGGTATAATGGTAAAACCGAAGATTTATTAATAAAGAGCCATGGACATGAACCAAGTATTGATAGTGCATTGTTTAATGATACTCGTGATGTTAAATGGTCTGTGCAACGGGATAAGAAATATTTGATTAGATTGATTAATATGGGGATGTCTGCTACACAATATTTTTATATTCAAGATCATAATTTAACAATTGTGGAAATTGATGGTGTTGATGTGGAACCTCATGAAGTAGATTCTGTGGAGATATCAACTGGACAAAGATATGCAGTGGAACTTCAAACCAAAGCCACGACTCAAGAAAATTTTGGAATGGTTTCTGTTGTTAATTTAATGATGAGAAAGACATATTTGGATAATTGGTTAATTTATGATTCTGATTTAAAATTACCATCACCAAAACATATTGATACTAAAAAACTTGGGTTTATTAATGATATGGATTTGAAACCTATGGGTAATATTGAGATATATGGGGAACCAACACATCAAATTGAATTAGAATATTCATCAATTATTGTACAAGATCGAGATGATGAATATTTTTATACAATGAATAAAAAACCATTCTTACCACCGAAAATACCTACATTGATGACAACATTATCAGCTAATTCTCAAAATATTAATGATCCATTGATTTATGGGAATTATACAAATCCATATATTTTCTCTCAAGGTGATATTGTCGAAGTTATAGTTAATTCTAAAGATCATATGAAACATCCATTCCATTTACATGGTCATAATTTCCAAATTTTATCTCGTGGTAAAAATCAACATTATGATGAACAAAATTCTACAAATTTCCCTAATTTCCCAGTTATAAGAGATACAGTTATGGTTCCAGGTTCAGGATATGTTGTTATAAGATTTATTGCTGATAATCCAGGTGTTTGGTTTTTCCATTGTCATACTGATTGGCATGCTGCAAGAGGTCTTGGTGCTATATTTATTGTTGCACCTGAATTGGTACAATTTGAACAAGATCAATTAAGTGAAGATCATGTTAAAACTTGTAAAAAAAAAGGGATAAAGTTAAAGGGAAATGCAGCTGGGAATACAGGTAAAGATATGACTGGAGAAGTTACATTAAAGAACTATAACATTGAGAATAAGAATAGTACGAGTATTACTGGATCAATGACTCCGGAAACAGCAAGTGTCATTTTCCATACAAAAATTAAAGTTATAGTGGTTTATATATCAATAATGCTTTCTTTAGCGATCATTGGTGCTATTTATGTTAACAAACGGATTCAAAGAGACACTAAAGTAACAAGAAGAGAAGTATAACCGTGCAACTATTGCTTATGTATGAAATGTATGAAATGTAATGGAAATAATGTAGTTTTATGCCAAAATTAATTGGGTGTTTTTGGCCACGATGTGTCCGTGTTTGCATAAATAGCCACAATGGATTTATGTACTAAACTGGTGTGTAAATCCATGTCTGTGATACGCTCATTTCCAGATCTTCAACGGCTGATATAAAACAATCAACTTCTCCATATAAACTTCATCTTTATCTTTATCAATCTCTTCAGATCTTTTAGATTGTTGTTATCTTTTACATTGTACGCGAATTTGAATTTGTTTTTCCGTGCGTCAACAAAAATTGATATCTATTTGATCAATCAAAACAACGAGATCAAGAGGAAACCTATAGTGAGCATAGAGATACAAGGCCAAATGAAGCTCCTCATACTGCTGCTGCCGCTGATCTCCCTGGTACGGCTTGTGTCTTGTGAGTCGCTCAAGGGCTCGTTCGAGAGGATCATCATATACTCGTGTGAATCAGCTATCCACAAGTATCACTTTGGATGTGGAGGGTACTCTTGGGACTGTACTTTTGCCTATGAACCATTATTGGGCTCATTAGCGAAATGTGTTGATGTGTATTCAGAAGACAAGAGAGATCTGGCCTTGCGAAGCTTGAGAGATCGATGTGAAGAATTTGGGGGACTTCAAGTGTCGATGGATGATATCAATGAGATCATAAGGAATGCCTCAATGTACATCCAGGATCCACTGGAGAAAGGGTTTAACTCTAGTGAGGTGAAATACGTACCCGTGATGCCACAGAGGGATCAAGTGTTTGGAACATTAAAAGATTATAGAGCATTCTTGGGGAATTTTGATATAGCACAGTATTATGGGATTATTATCAACTTGTATTGGATAGGTGTATTGATTTGGTTTGGGATATGGAATAGAATAAGGAGTAAAAGATTGATCAACAAACTTGTCGGCGAACCATTAAATACATTAAGATCTTCATTAACATTAGGTTTATTGTTCAAGAGACATTTACAACCTTTCAACTATGCATTTGGACTTACATCGTTATTACCATCAACACCCGAGGCTATTGTTTTGGGGATTTATTTTTTCCTCAATACCATTTTTTTATTCATTGGATATGATATCTATAAGGAAAATTCAATTTTTGGACCAAACACTATGGGTCAATTTATAAGATACATATCAGATAGATCAGGTGTTCTTTCATTTGCACATTTCCCTCTATTGATTCTTTTCGCTGGTCGAAACAACATGTTGATAAATATTGCTAAATTACCTTATAGTTCATTCATGATTTTCCATAAATGGACAGCAAGAGTAATGTTTATAAATGCATTTATTCATACTTTGGGATATTTTGAAATTATTATAAAAAGGGCAACTTTATGGAAATCATTACATAGAGATTACATTCAATGGGGTGTTTTAGCTATAATCGCTGGTTTGATTATACTAATACAAGCTATTCATAATTTTAGAGTTATGCATTATGAATTGTTTTTAGTGGTTCATATCATTTTTGCATTAGGATTTTTGGCAACTTGTTGGAAACATGTTGAAGGATTTGGATGGAAAGAATGGATATATGCATCATGTGCCATATGGGCACTAGATCGGGTTATTAGAATTGTTAAGTTGGTGAAATTCGGTGTACCAAGAGCCAAGTTGAGATACATATCTGATGAGACATTTAAAGTAAGTGTTAAAAGACCTCATAATTGGAAACCATTCCCCGGATGTTTTGTATATATCCATTTCTTACATTGGTCTACATTTTGGCAATCTCATCCATTCACTATAATGGATTCTGCACTGAATGAAGAGGAAGTTACAATTTATATCAAGGCTAAAGATGGTGTTACCAAGAGAATAATGGAAATGATTAGATACCAAGGTGTATGTCATATGAGAGTCTCGTTAGAAGGTCCCTATGGTAATCAATCACCATTAGAACATTATCAAAATGCATTACTTTTCGCAGGAGGTAATGGTATTCCAGGTCCATTTTATCATGTTTTAGAATTAGCTTCAAGACCATTAATTTTAAAACAACGAATAAAATTAATTTGGGTAATAAGGAAAATTGAATCATTAAAATGGTTTGAAAAGGAATTATTAAAATTAATACGATTAAATATCGAATGTGATGTTTACATTACAAGAAATTTCCAAATTGATCAAATTGAAACAAATTCATTAATTAAACAATTTGCCAATGGGATAAATTTTTACCCTGGGAGGGCAAATACAACAAAGATCTTACAAGATGAATTTTTAAATGCACAGGGATCAATTGGTATAGTCACTTGTGGTCCACCAATAATGTGTGATGATATACGTTTATTCACCGCAGAGAATTTAAAACTGTGTCCATATAGAGTTGATCTCTTTGAAGAATTACAAGTTTGGTGAAAAACTTTCCATTCATTTATTTATATTTAATTTATAAGCTTTTATTCATGAATCTTCTTCTTGTAAAAGCTAACCAAAATTTTGAAGGATGTAATGTATCATCTCTATAAATTCTTTCTATTAATCTTGAACTTAATTCTTGACGAAATTGTGTTAAATATGCTCTAAATAAATCAAATTCTGTACGATCTCTTGGTGGTAAGTATAATGAGTTCAAGGGGAAATTACCATCACCAGGTATAGCAAAATGATCTAATGATAAATTTGTCAAGATCTTATGAGCCTCATTTTTAGGTGTATTTATATTTAATTTAGAAAGACAATCACTGATGAATAGGATCCCATAGATCAAGACACGATCAGTTGGACCTTTAATTTCAAAATTCTTGAAGAAGGAATTGGCTCTGAATAGATCTAATACCTCATCGATAACATCATAATCAGACTCAGATTGATATGCTGGACCTTTAAATTTGGTCTTGAGCGGTGCTAGGGCAAAATTACCCACCAGTCTTTCGTTAGCTGCTGGATCGGAGATGAATGTGGAGTGATATGCCTGGGATTGTTAGTATTTGATCTTTATATCATTGTGTAAATCTACTCACTGGCATTGTTGAATGTTTTGTTCATAAGCAATTGTGTAACCATATAGCTGTCTCCTTTCTCTGTAGATAATCCCACTGCATAAGCGTCAGAACAAATGGCGCCGTGTCGTGAGAGTTATGCCGAGCGTGGAATCCGCGAATTGTTTAGCGAAGTTATTTGGAATTGAACGAAGAGCCTTGGAGGCGAGAGAAATTGGGTATTGCAAAGAACACAGAGATATCAGCGGGGATTTGGATAATTGTCATTCTGAACAATTGCTATAGAGTATAAGGAGATAAGATATAGTGTCTCACAATTAAGGACGAGCTGTCTCATTGGAATTATTGACTTTTGGGGGTTAAAAAGTATCTATAGATCACCCATCTTGGAACAAGACTGAAACTCATTGCAACAGCGGTTAATCAAAAACCCTGGAATCTGAAGAATCCAGTGGCTAATATCATCAAAGAATATTTCCCACTATAAAGTATAGCTGGGTTGATTTGGAGATTCAATTTGCTGTTCTCTATATAGAATCTTGCGGGAACATACATACTCCCCTTTGCCTCTTGGTATCATAATTTAACAACAAGATAACGTTATTGAAACAAAGTCAAAAACTTTCATGCTATAATATCAGCTGAGCTAAAGGAATCTATACGTTCAAAGAAGAATTTCAATACATCAACATAACTTAAATATGTCCGGGCAAAGTAATTTGACTCGTGATGAGCTATTTAGTGATATTTTCGGTTCAAGACGACCAGATGAAGATTTAGGTAACGATGAACAGGATTCATTTGGATTTGAAAGTCCGCCTCATGGTACAATTGATGATAATCGTCAAACTTTGGATCCGGCAAGATCATCACATTCAACACCACCAACACAAGATTTTCAAAGACAATTACATATAAATGAACAAAATCATCATTTACCACAACAGCATACACATCAACAACCTCCTCAACAATTCATGAGGCCTACCAATCAAAGTCATTTCCAACATCCAGTTCATCAACAAGCACAACAATTTCCTCCACAGCATCATCAAAATCAAATACGACCACAAGGACAATCTCAAGGCGTGCCTCCACAACAGCATCGTCAACAATTCCAAGCTCATCAGGGTGCACATCCATATTCTCAACAACAACAACAACAACATGGTCAATTGTTACCACCTCATCCAATACAGACACAACAACGCTCTCAATCACCGGGACGTAAACCTCCTCCACAATCACCAATCGGTCCACCTGAAGGTGGGTTGAACATTTATAGTGATCCATCTCATCATCAATCTCAAAGTTTTTCACAGAATAGAGATGCAAGATTACAACCGATCACAACTACTGATCCTTCAAGTGCACCTGTTTCACAAAGATATCAACAATCTCCAACAATGTCTAAATATTCTGCTAGATCACCAATCTTGAAACAGGGTATCAATCTATTGACTAGAAATTCAAGAACAGTGACATCACCTGTCTTACCAACTTCACCATCTTTTGGATCAAATAATGCATCAGCACCTCCAACTGCATCTCAACCTCATTTCAATAATCAAGGAAATAGTCCTCAATTACAATCAAGTGGGAGAAGTATGTCACTAAATTCATCATCTTTTAGAAATTTTATGAATTCAGATCCTCAAAAGAAGAACTCTACAAATAGAAAATTAGAATTGACAAATAACGGGAATGCTAACCCAAATGCAAATTTCAATGCAAATAACAATTCATCTTCATCTGCAGGGTTGGGATTGAAAACTAGATCTTTGTCATCAATCGCAAAGGCAAGACGTGCTTCTTCATCTGCATCATTAAGTTCTCATAGAGTCTCATCTTCTGCAAGTTTATCGTCAAAGACTATAGTGACTACATCAGCAAGAACTCCACAAGTTTACCCAGCCATGCTTTCTCGTGTCGCTACATTGTTCAAGAGAACCATAATCCTGTCACAATATAATAAGGATGGATTAGAATATAGAGATGCATTCACAGGATCAGATGCAGTTGATGTTATATCACATATAATTAGAACCACAGATAGAAACTTGGCATTATTATTGGGTCGTGCTTTGGATGCACAGAAATTTTTCCATGATGTAACATATGAACATCGTCTTAGAGATTCAAATCGTGAAGTTTATCAATTTGATGAAGTGTTTTTAAATACCACTTCTCCAAATGGTTCAAGTCAAAATTTACAACAATTTCAACAAAGACAGTTACAACAACAACTACAACAACAGGGTCAATCAATTCCACAACAAAATCAACCTTTTGGAGTGGATAGTAGAAATGGATCAATAGTGAGTGATGCTACAACTTTGGCCAACTCAACAGTTGGATCTCCATCAATGGATCAAGATAGACAACATAACGTTAATGGTGTTTTCACATTACTTACAGAATGTTATTCCCCAACGTGTACTCGTGATTCATTATGTTATTCCATTGCATGTCCAAGAAGATTAGAACAACAAGCAAGATTAAATATGAAACCTCAAGGTGGATTGAAAAGAAATGAAAGTCATTTGTCATTACATGAAGAAGAAGAAAAGAAACAACTATGGTCTCATACTGTTCCTAAACAGATGTTACAATCTTTGGATAAACGTGAAATTAAACGTCAAGAGTTGATTTATGAAGTTGTCGCTACAGAACGTACTTTTGTTAGAAATTTGGAATATTTGAGAGATTATTGGATAAGACCATTAAGAGAATCAAATATTATTCCAATAACTGAACGTGAAAAATTCATTAGAACAGTTTTCTTCAACGTTGTGGATATTTTAAATGTTGCCATTAGATTCAGAGATGCACTTATCAGAAGACAACAAGTTAAACCCGTTGTGGAGAATATTGGTGATATCTTTTTAGAGTTTATTCCATTTTTTGAACCTTTTGTCTCTTATAATGCTGGTCAATGTTTTGCCAAGTATGAATTGGAAAGACAAAAAGCTGCAAATCCATTATTTGCAAGATTTATTGAAGAGACTGAAAGATTACCAGAATCTAACAGATTAAACATTAGTTCTTATTTGTCACAAGCAACAACGCGTACTGTGAGATATAATTTGTTGTTGAAAGATATCATTAAATCTACTGTTGAGGATTCATTCGATTTACCAGATTTATCAAAAGCTTCAGATTTGATCTTGAAACTATTGGAAAGAATTAATGTTAAAGTTGGTAAAGCTGAGGATCGTCATGCATTGATCTTATTGAAACAAAGATTGGTTTTCAGACCTGGTGAATATGTTGATTTGAAATTAGGATCAGAGCAACGTAAGATTGTTTACACTGCACCTTTAAAGAAGAGAAATCAAGATAAAGATAATCAAGGTGATATTCAAATTTACTTATTGGATCATTTATTACTATTTGTTCGTGTCAAGGTTATAAACAAGAGAGAACAACATAAAGTTTATCAACGTCCAGTGCCATTACCATTGTTATACATTAGTGCATCTGAAGAAATGCCATCATTAAGACCATACACTAGAAAAGCCGGTGCATATGCACATGTTTTACATCATCCTTCAAGAAATGATACCAAATACCCAATTTCATTTGCTTATATTGGTAGAAGAGGTTATGAATTGACACTATACGGTGCTACAAATTCTGCACAAGAATCATTGATATCTATTATTGAACAACAACAAAATAAAATTAGAGAGAAAAATGATATATTCACATTGACACCATTAGCTGAAAGATTTTTTGATATATCTAATAGAATCAATTGTCTTGCCCCATGTGATGGTGGTAGAAGATTATTATATGGTACAGATTCAGGTGTTTTCATGAGTGAAATTAAAACAAGAGGTTCACAAAGAGTTGTTTCTAAACCTGTTAGAATTGTATCAAAAGTTAATGTTACACAGTTGGAAATTTTGGAAGAATATCAAACATTATTAGCATTAGCTGATAAAAAGTTATATGCATGGCCCTTGGAGTTGTTAACGGTTCAAGATAAGAAAACTGGTAAAGAATTGATGTCACATGTTTCATTTTTCAAAGTTGGTGTTTGTGGTGGTAAAATTCTTGTTGTTGCAGCAAAATCTGAGTTAATTAGAGTTTTCGAACCAACTGATCCATTTTCTAAAAAAATGTCCAAAAAGAAATTTAAGAATGAAACAAGAGAAATTCATTTTAATTCTGAACCTGTTTCAATTTCATTTTTGAAAACTAAATTAATTGTTGGTTGTACTAAAGGTTTTGAAATTGTTTCATTAAATGATGGTAAAATTGAAGCTATTTTAGATCCAGCTGATACTTCATTAGATTTCATTATAAATAAAGAAGGTTTAAAACCATTGGCAATTCATAGAATTAGTTCTAATTTTTTATTATCTTATTCAGATTTTTCATTTTATATTAATAAGAATGGTTGGAGAACAAGATCAGATTTTATGATTAATTGGGAAGGTATACCACAAAATTTTGCACTTTGGTATCCATATTTATTAGCATTTGAACCAAATTTTATTGAAATTCGTCATGTTGAAACTGGAGAATTATTAAGAGTTATAGTTGGTGAAAATATTCGTCTTTTACATACAGGTTCACAAGAGATTTTATATGCATATGAAGATGAACGTGGATATGATGTTGTTGCATCATTGGATTTTTGGGATAAGACTAATAAGAAAGCTGAATTAGCTGCGGCTGTTTCTACGATTCCAACTACTTCAGCAAGTTCTATTCCACAATCACAAAGTTCAAGTAGTAATGGAGGTAATTCTTCATCATTAACAGAGATTAAAGAAGTTGATGAAGGAAGAAAATGATATACATTTGCATTTTAATTGTTTTAAAAGTATGATATAATACTGATTTCCATATATAGTGTTTTAATTGTACGTTAATGAGTTTATATGAAACAAAAAACAATTGTAGAGGCCTAATTGGAATAATCGGGATTAACTAAACTTCATGCATAAAATTACGCGAAGCTGTTGGGAGTTTGTGAATGAATATGGAATTGATGAGCTGGAAACAACGGACCGGGTGGGGGGATAATCACGTAAACAGACATCTTTAACAAAATATGAATAAAGGGTATTGCATATCTTCAACCACCAAATTACTTATAAATACAAGATATCTCAAATCTCAAATCTCAACCGTTAAAGGCTGAACCCTTTATTTAAAATAGTTCGCGATCTTATAATTTCCACCGAGGAACTTTTCTTCTTCCGCTCAACGAAAAAAAAAGATCTCGAAATTTTTAAAAGTAAACAAAAATTCTCGACGAGAAATTTATAAACTTCTCCAAATTAGATTTTTTTTTCCAACTTTTGCTGGTTGTTTCTCCATATATCTTATTATTCCCTTGCTCATACCTTGGAGTTGAGATTCATTTGATATACATTCTTCCCCATCAATTGTGTGTTATTGTTGATTTATTGTAAGATATCCTAAGATCAAAGAGATACGCGCGGTTTAAAGATGTCAGCACAAGAATATTTGGAAATTTTCCAAACAAAAGTTCCAGTTTATTTAAACTATTTGAATGCAAATACACCTGAGTTTGTTAATTTTGAAATTTCAAGTATTGAAACACCATTTGGATTAAAATTATGGCCAATTTTCAATGAATTTGTTACATTTATTACTCGTGGTGGATTTATTCCAGATGAATTTCAATATATTGAAAATGAAACATTTTTGAGTAGTAATAAAGAAGTTTTCATTGGTATTATTGCTTATTATTTCATTATTACTATTGGTCAATTAGTTTTCAAGAAATTACAACCATTAAAATTACAATTATTATTTAGTATTCATAATTTCTTTTTAACAACAGCTTCATTAACTTTATTAGTTTTGTTATTTGAACAAATTTTACCAATTTTAGTTAATCATGGATTATTTTATGCTATTTGTTCACCAAATACTTGGAGTCAAAAATTAGTTACAATTTATTACTTAAATTATTTAACTAAATTTGTTGAATTTGTTGATACTTATTTTTTGGTTGTTAAAAAGAAGAAGATTATCTTTTTACATAGTTATCATCATGGTGCTACTGCCTTGTTATGTTATATTCAATTAGGTGGTGCTACATCTGTTAGTTGGGTTCCAATTTTATTAAACTTGGGTGTTCATGTTGTTATGTATTGGTATTATTTCTTAGCTTCAAGAGGTATTAGAGTTTGGTGGAAAAAATGGATTACAACATTCCAAATTTTACAATTTGTTTTAGATTTAATGGCTGTTTATTTCTCCACTTATACTTTTTATGCTAATAAATTCAGTACTGAATGGGGTGTATACATTCCAAACATGGGTACTTGTTATGGTACTCCATTTGCTGCTGGTACTGGTTGTGCTATCTTGTCAAGTTATTTGTTATTATTCATTGCATTCTACATTAAGACTTATAAAATTGACCAACCAAAGGCTAAAACTAATTAGTTAGAAGTGAACAACCATTTTCACATTCATAAATATACTCAATAGAAGACTGGAAATAGATATCTGTTTATACGATATATGATTATACGATTGAACTAGGGATTGACAAGTTGTAGATGAGATGAGATTGTATAGATTAGATAAGGGCTTAGATAAGCAGATCAGGTCACGTGATGATCACATAAGTAATTACATAAGCAATATTTTTTTTTTCAAGGCGACCCAATTTTTTCAGTGCGTTTCAAGTTAATCCGATGCACCCAGATTTCCAGCAAAGCTGACTCCTGAGCGACTTTGACAAGATGGGTGTTGAGGTTTCTAGTCTTGTGAATAATAGTGATTAAGTGTTGATATTGTTCAATGATTCACACAAAGCCACTCTTTGGCACCATTCTTGGCTATTGTTTGATTTTGATTTACTCGAAAGGCTAAAGTCTTGATCCACACGGCTGATGCTTCCGAGGAAAAGTACTCGGAGTGACAGACCGAGTGGATTTACAACCAGTTGATTTTTGACATGAACGGTGTTAAATGTCAACAGACTTGAGCTGACAGAGAAGGAGAAAGGCTGGTAGGTTAGGCTGGAAGAAGGGGAGCATGACAGATGCGAATTAGCCGGTACAAGTGCTGTTGGGAAGTTGGAACCCCTAATCTACGGCGATATCACTGGTTGATTAAACTTAGGGAGTCATAAGATCAAGTGATTTAAGATGGGAATGGTGTTCCGTGAAATATCGGGATCGAAAGTTGAAACTCCAGATTTTGGTAATCAGCACAGTTTTGTAGCAATAATTAACTATGGGTGGCTCGTGGCTCGATGCTTTTTCAGGAAATACACGGTAACGGTGTTTGGTGTTTGCGTTAATTAATTATAAGATCACTTGATAACATATGAAGAGAACCGAATGGCTAAACAAGTTCACTTGCTTTGAGATATTTACCTCGTTATAGGCTCAGCCGTACTTGTTTACCGGTTTGGAGTTTAAAACAAGAATTACGTACCGATATTGCACAAATTTAGTGACAACATGTATGGATAAAGGAACAGATGGATGCGATAATTTTCAGTCTAATCATATAAAACAACATCAAGATCCACATTTCTCCAGTTTTAGATCAAGTTGATTAGAAAAAAGAAAGGGATCTCTATTTATATATTCATGCGGTATGAGTTCTGTGATGAATCTACCAAATAACATGTTCAATCCCACTACAAAGGAGAATGGTTATCCAACTCAACAACCACATGGAGCCACAAATCCAAATAACAGTACTATAATATTACCATTACCAAGACTAAACAGTCCAAATTTACATCAGGCACATCCATTACCATCGGTTAATTCAACAACTCATTTACATCATCATAGTCATAATTCATTATGGGATTATAAATTTGGTTCCACTTCATCAACAACAAATAATTCACCTTCACCAACTCCAAGTATTGAACTACAAAACCCTTTAAATGGTAATACTCCAATCACAAGTAGAAGTTCTACAACGAGTAATTCAATACCAAATCAACATTATACTTTACATACACCGATTGCTCAACAACCTGCATTATTATTACCTTCATTATCATCAGTCTCTACTACAAACACTGGTTTTAATTCACCAGTGGAATTATCACCACCAAGTTTCACAAATCCAAGATCAAATTCATTACCACATGATCATCATCATCATCATGATAAAATTGTTAAACCTCAACGTAAGAAAAAACAATGTCCAGAATGTCATTTATTTTTTTCAAATTTATCAACTCATAAATCTATTCATTTAACACCTGAAAATCGTCCATATTTATGTAAAATATGTGGACGTGGATTTGCTAGATCAAATGATTTATTTCGTCATAACAAGAGACATTGGAAAGAAACAGGTTCAGCACAGGGAGCTTTTAAATGTCCATTTAGTACTGTTTTATATGAATCACAAAATGGTGAATCACCAATAGATAATGAAGATCATACACCATGTCATCCAACTGGTATTTTCAGTAGATGTGATACTTATAAAAATCATTTAAAGGCATTACATTTTATTTATCCACCAGGTACAAAGAAAAAACAAAGAACTGAAGTTGGTGGGAATTGTAAAAAATGTGGTAAATTTTTTGAAAATGTTGATATTTGGTTAAATACTCATATTGAAAATAATGAATGTGGTTGGAATTTTGATTAATTAATTGAAACTTAAATAATATTACCAAAAAAAAGTCCAGGGATGCTTTAATGCCCTTTATGAGATATGAATTACACATTATGGGATTATGAATATAATATATACGGATTTAAAAGTACAAAATTGCATATGGTTATAAATTTGTAGCATTATTTGATCGAGTTGGATAGGTGGAAGTCGGTCTCATGAGATTCTAGTGATTGACTTGTATGAGAATCCATAAGTTCCGCATTAACTTAGACGACTTGATACCTTGTCAACTTATTATACATTTGTCTAGACAGTCATGAACTGATTGTTCAATAGTTGTCTATTCTATATTCAACTAGTATACCAAATTCCATAAACCCCCCAAAACAGTAAATTTCCCAGAAAATCACCTTCTTCGCCAATTTGCGCAATGTTCCTCGCAAATTTGCAATTCCTCGGCACAAAAAAATGCAAAATTCCCTAAAGAGAAATTTGGCGAGAATTGAGCTTTTCCAGATGGTTTGCACCGCACAACACCGCTGTTTGGTGGACTAGATTTTTTTTTTTCTTCAAGGTGGTTCGCTGTTCATTATTCAAATAAAGGGGTTCTACGTAGGGAGTTCACCGTAATAATTTTTTTAAATCAGAGAGCAAATGGTCTTTTAACAAAAAGATTATCCTTATATCCACTTGAATTATAAAGTAAATCGATGACGTTTAATTTATTATACACTTCATAGGTAGAACGCGTTAATTTGATACACGCGTAAAGATTCTGGAGTGCAAAAGTTTAGATTTAAATCGTAAAAAAATAACCAATTGAACATGTTTGGTGTTTGAGTTTTGTGTGGTTAGAAATCTAGAACCTTGATTTTATAAAGTACAACATACTAAATGCCGGTGAACAGTTGAATAACCTACATGAATTCACTTGAGTTTACCTATATATCCTTCAAATGAAAAGGGGGTCATCTTCCACTCGGGATCTGTTGATACATCCTTGACCAGTAGGACACAAGATAATTATGTTGAGCTACACACAGTGGAACACTAGAGAATAAACATATAAACATGTAAACAAAAGTCAATTATGTTTGCTATATAGAAGATCAATCCTTTCAAATAACGGATATATTTCGCCAATATTGCCAATTCAGTAACGTATAACTGTGCAAATTGGCGCACCATGTATATTCATGCATTTAATTTGCGGAAATCTGTTGCACAATTTGCGCTCACAAGACTGAAAAAAAAAACTCAGCTTGAACCAACGGCAAAGTATGTGCTGCTGGAGTTGGAGGAAACATCATGAAAGAGTTCTTGGTTTGAACTTGATTTTTATTCTTTTCATTCATCATCAAAGTTTAACAAATATCTTTTAATCATCTTTGGGAGATATAAATTTTCAGATCCAAGCATTTCGCCAAAAAGATCGAGAATCCAGATCAACAAATTTATATCGCTAAAGAGGCTGAAGAGATCAAGAATTGATCAAGTCAAAAAATCATTGATTTCTTCACAATATCACAATATAAACCATTGGAAAATAGTCATTCAAGTATAGCGCTTAGCTTAAAACATATAATAAATCATGACTGAACCACCACATTCAAATTTGACGAGGTCGTTGTCGTCTTTCAAATCTAAATTGAGCTCAAAGTTTAAGAATGCCGCCGCCATCAATAATAACAATGGATCAATAGAGAATGATACCAACTCGGATGAAGATGTGCTATTAGCAATGAAATATGAGAATTTCCCAGATGATTGTGAAGATAAACCACAAGCTGAGATTGTCAACGTTAGATCATCTAAATCATTTACAAATTTAAATCAAATCATGAATAACAATGTTGAAATGAATCAAGGGTCAAGAAACAGTTCAGTGACATCAAGCGCCTCATCAGTGATTAATACATCTTCTGTGTCACCTTTAGATGATGAAAATTTATTACCACCAGTTTCGTTACAATGTGGTAATTCCAATCTCAACTCCATTGAATCATCAGTTTCCACAACACCATCATCTAAAACAGAATTTTCTATTAAAGAGAAAGAATTCAGTTTTTTACAATTACAAAAATCATCAAATCCAACATCACCAGTGAATTCAAGAAGACATGATTCTATTATTGATCCATTATCGATACAATCAAGTCCCATCACTGAAAATTTAAACAAGGCGCTTAATAACGATCAACCATCATTACAACAACCATCAATTCAACCAATCTCATCAACTTCATCCATCAATACCAAACAATCAATTCCATCACAAATAAATTTAACAGGAGTTAGTAATTTTTCCTTACCAAATAGTCGAAAATCTTCAAATATCTCTACAATTTCTAATTTAAATCAACCAATAACTCCAACAAATGAGACTTCATCAAATATATCAACTTTAGAAGTTCAATCATTAGAACTTGCTGATGCTATGGCTCTCAGTATTTTGGATAAAGTTGATGAAATTAAAATTGAACAAAATATAAATACTGATGAATGGAAGATCTAAAATCTCCATTTATAAAAAACTTGCTTATAGACCAATAATCATTTTCATTTGCATTATATCAGCTACAAATACCAACTAAAAACATTCATTTGCATATTATTTCAATTCATTTTATCATCAATTGATATTGATCTATCATTTCCACATTTTTTTCATTGCTTCATCATCTTTGCATATATATTATTAAAAATCTATGAATTTAATGATCTCGTAAACAAATTTGTAGTCTACAATATCTGATCTTTAATTATGGAATATAATATTAGAAACACACATGACCTTATATATATATAAAAAAAAACCTTTCATATCTTTATTTTTATTAAAATTTGTACTAAATTTAAGCCTTAACATTTCTTAAACCAGCATTTGAACGGAAAATAGCATCACCTTCAGCATAACCTCTACCTAAACCGAAACCAACACCTATCCAAACAGGGAAAGCACGACGTTTAAATAATAAAACTGAAGCTAAAACACCAGCACCAAAACCTAAACCAGTTTTAACAATTGTGTTTGATAAGACAACATCCCATTTATCATTTAGGATGTTTTGAGATGGGGATGGAATGACTTGTTGTTTTACTTCAGACATTATGATCTATATAAAATGTCAGTAGTTGTTCTGGTTATATGGGATACTTTATGCCGAAGTTTTGAGATGAGATTATATCCAATTCAAGTTTTGGAAAAACAGATAAGACACTTTCGTCTAGATCTAAATCTTCATCATAATATCACACTGTAATAACTCACTTTTTCGATGCCAAATGGTTATTTAAACGACAATAAACCTTATACAATCACATCTTTTTCATGCTGTTCTCGACGAACAAATCACAATTCCTACAAATTTGAACAATTCGCGAATTGTAATTTTCCTTATGCAGCGGAAACCAGCGACTGTACGTGACACTTATGCTCCGATAGGTCAACGTATTATAAAGAATGGGGCAAAAAACCACAGTTTTAATCAACTATTTATACATCAAGAATTTAATGCTAATTCCTCAATTGAAGTATTCCACTGCAGCAAAAGTTCTAGTTACATCTGTATTAGCATACCAAGCAATCCCAATAATCACATCTCAATTCCACAAGTTTAGATCAAATAGAGGTATTAGAAACATGTCATCATTTGTGCCACCTCAAGAACCTCCATCTTGGAATCATACTCCAGAGGAATTGCTTAAACAAACCGATGATTATATCAAAAGAAGTACAAATATCAATGATGAGATCGCTTCGGTGAAAACACCAACTGTGGAGAATGCATTTCAACCATTAGCACAATTTGATAATACTAATGATGGATTAGTTAATGTCTTGACTTTTTATCAACATGTTAGTGCTAATAAAGAGTTGAGAGATGCATCTACTCAAGCAGAACAGAAGTTTAGAGATTTTGGTATTGAACAAGGTCTTAGAGAGGATTTATACAAGGTATTCCATCAATTATACAATGAAACTAAAGATTACAATTCTTTAACCGAAGAGACTAAAAAATATTTAAAAGATATTGATAATGATTATAGACGTAATGGTCTTGCACTACCATTGGAACAACGTGAAAAAATTAAAGAAATTCAAAAAAAATTATCAAATTTAAGTTTAGAATTTGGTAAGAATTTAGGTGAACAACAAGAATTTATTGAATTTACCAAAGAAGAATTAGATGGTGTTCCACAAGATGTTATTGATCAATTTGAATCATTGGATAATGGTAAATTGAAAATGACATTTAAATATCCAGATATTTTCCCTGTTTTAAAATATGCTAAAAATGCAGAAACTCGTAAAAGAGCTTTTATTGGTGATCAAAATAAAGTTCCAGAAAATGAACCATTATTAATTGAAGCTGTTAAATTAAGATCTGAATTAGCTAAAGAATTAGGATATGAAAATTTTGCTGAATATGTTTTGGAAAAGAAAATGGCTAAAAATGGTGAAACTGTCTTGTCATTTTTACATGATTTAAAAGGGAAATTATCACCATTAGCTTTAAAAGAACGTGAACATTTATTAAGTTTGAAAAATGAACATTTAAAAGAACAATCATTACCAATTGATGATCAATATTATGTTTGGGATCATAGATTTTATGATACTTTATTATTAGAAAGAGAATATAAAGTTGATCAACAAGAAATTGCAAAATATTTCCCTATAAATGAAACTATTTCCAAAATGTTGGGAATTTTTTCTAAACTAATGAATTTAAAATTTATTGAAACTGAAGGTGATGAAAAATCAGTTTGGCATGAAGATGTTAAACAATTTGCAGTTTGGAATTTAGATAATAAATTAAATCCAAAATTTGTTGGTTGGTTATATTTTGATTTACATCCAAGAGATGGTAAATATGGTCATGCTGCAAATTTTGGTATTTATCCTGGTTTTAACAAAAAAGATGGATCAAGATCATATCCTGTTACTGCATTAGTTTGTAATTTTTCTAAACCAACAAAGGATAAACCATCATTATTAAAACATGATGAAGTTACAACTTTTTTCCATGAATTAGGTCATGGTATTCATGATTTAGTTGGACAAACTGAATATGCTAAATATCATGGACCTTCAGGTTGTTCATGGGATTTTGTTGAAGCACCTTCACAAATGTTAGAATATTGGACTTGGTCAAAAGATGAATTACGTGATTTATCATCACATTATGAAACTGGTGTTAAAATTGATGATGAATTAATTGATTCATTAATTCGTTCAAAACATGTTAATGGTGGATTATTTAACTTAAGACAATTACATTTTGGATTATTTGATATGACATTACATTCATCAAATGATTCAATTGATATTGCTAAATTTTGGAATGAATCAAGAGAATCAATTGCATTAGTTAGTTCTGGTGGTGAAATTACAAAAGGATTTAATTCATTTAATCATATAATGGGTGGTTATCAAGCAGGTTATTATGGTTATTTATGGTCTCAAGTATTTGCTGCAGATATTTATTATTCTAAATTTAAATCTAATCCATTAGATAATAAAGTTGGTGTTCAATATAGAGATATTATATTAGCAAGAGGTGGTTCAAAAGAAGAGAATTATAATTTGAAAGAATTATTAGGAAGAGAACCAAATAATGAAGCATTTTCAAAAGAATTAGGATTAACTGCATGATTAGTAATATATTGATAATTTGATGATATTATCTAGTCGATTGTAGACTGTTTGGTGTATACAAAGTTTTATTATAGCCTTAAGTTAAAAAAAACGAAATCCGTGAAAATTTCTTTATTAATTTCGATGGTGCTGAAAGCGTAAATGACCATGATTTTTGATATCCCATTGGTAGACTTGGATTTTGATTGACTGAAATAAGCTAACCCCAATAGTTATATGAATATTAATCAATATTAAGAAAGAATTTAATATAGAATCTAATTCGCCTCATGGCCTAATTATTTTCATAAATTTTGAAATCAATTGGTGTTTCTATTTTATAATCAATTATAAATTATTGAACATATCATTGAGAGTTCTCGAATGATATATAATTATAGGCCGAAGTTTTTGATATCTGACTGTTCATGTGTATTGAACTACTCCGTACTGATTTATGAAGTAATTCAATAACATGTTTCCTGGATTCGACTTGATCTCCCTAAATCGTTATATTTTCCACCAATCTAACCTATATACAATTGAAAAACTTATTAATTAAGGAATACAATATTGTTATAAAGATTTGGTGAAGATATTCTAAAGAGGGCATCATGATTGTATCTTAATTTATCAATTTAATGTCTTTAATTTTCACTATACAAATTTGTAGAATTTTGCTATTCCAATATTGTCCGCGAATCAAAATAACTATAAAAAGGACAAACAATTCTCTTTATTATAATGTTAAATTTGCTTATATTAATATGTAAAAGATGCTTCATGAATCTCCACATAAGAAGTGGGAAAAGTGCATATCTACATAATCAGCAGAGCTTACAGTAATGATCTCCATGTTTATTCATTTAGATCGAGAGAAACATTTATATATAAATTGAAATACTTGGTTTGACCGGACGCATGATTAGAAGTTATTAGTGGTCACTAGATACTAGTACACAGCTACTGATTTCATATCGATTGATATCCATTTACAGGTGGATTACAATATTGATTGAATATCAATAATAAACTGGGTACCTTGTACTTTCAAGATTGTATGATATTATCAATATACACATCTTTGAAGCTTTTATTAAAATCTTATGAAGTTGTAGATATAGTCGTGGAGTATTTTTATCAGATTATGTGAATACAATTTACGTTCCAGTCATATATATTTCCAACGCTTAGCTACATGAAGCATTGAGACATTGAGACATATAACTATTTTACACCATCAGAGACCAAAGTCTACTTTGTTAAACTATATTAATATTCCTTGAAAATTCCCATATATGTGCAACATTCATGTCGAAATCTATCAACTATAGTTCCACAAAATTACCAATAGATCGTCATCAAAAAATTTCAATACATGCCTAATTTGTCATAAATTAGTGACTTTGCATCATTATATATTATAGATGGTTCTGTGTTAAGTTTGTCTCTATTTATTAACTCCATACCCATAAGGCTATTAAGTTCATATACTACCTTGAGGATTGCCTTTTTTTCGATATATAATTTCTTTAAAAGAGATAAACATGGAGTGGCTTAGCAGTTGAAACTCGTACTACTTTGTCAAATAAGTGTATGAACTACAATACTGTTGACGTCTATTGGAATCTCTGTAAATGAAGTCAGAGATTAGTTACTTGTACATGGCTAATTAATGATTTCACAATTTCCACAATAATAGTAATGTAGTAATGTAGTGTGGTGTTAACCTTTTGCTTTTGCCGTGTGGTTCAAGTAAAAGTTTCACAAACATCTTTTGTTAGCGATGATTGCACCATTAACGTTTACTGCAAACGATCAAGTTAAACTTTATATTATCATCAAGAAAGTATATAAACTCCTTGGAATCCTTTATTCCCACAGCGGTTAATCAAACAACAATATCAACAAAATGACACTCACAAAACTAGTCTTTGAACAAGTAAACGATCCAGATATCATCAAATTCTGCTACCAAAATCACGCTGTTGTATGGGCTGGTAAATTAACACCACAACAATACGTTGAAAGAGATTGTCATTTACTGGCGAATTCTAAAGTGTTACAAAGAACAGAAGAACCATTAGGTGTCTATCTGTATGTCTTGAGAGACTTGTCGTTACCAGGAAAGACTAAATTTGATAATATCGTTGCCTCTGTGGAGACTTTAAACAGGAAGGCATGGAGAATAGATGGTCCAGATGGTGAATTACAAATTGTTAACTCTGCAGTGATTGGTAATGTGTTTACATTGGAACAACATAGAAAAAAAGGTTATGCATCTGAATTAATCAAGAAATTAAATGATGAATTGGATAGAAAATTAGGTCAAGATGGATTTTCATATCTTTATAGTGAAGCTGGTAATTATTATGAAAGATTTGGTTATGATGATTTCCATGTTCCAACTCATCATTTCTCCATTGTAGGAATGGAACCAGTGCAAAATGATAAATCAAGTTATAGATCTTTACAATATGAAGAATATTCAGATATTGTTGAAATTGAAGCTAAATGGACCGAAAATTACCTTTCTCAAAAAAAATCCAATTTGGCAAAAGATGAATCTATTGTTACACTGATTCCAACGGAGAATTTATATAGTTGGATTCATGATAGAGATCAAATCATTGCTGATAAAATTCAACATAAGCAAAAAGTGGAAAATTTTGGTGCTATATTGAAAAATACTAATGATCATTTCATATGGTTGCATGATTGGAATGAAGATCAATTGTTTATAGTTAGATCATATATTGAAGATGAAACTAAAAGTGCTGAATCATTTAAAAAATTATTAAATATAGCTATAGAGGAAGCTCAAAAACATGGATTGAAAGGTATTCATATATGGGATTCTTCATTAGGTCAAGATGAAAAATATCATCAAGAAATTTTAAAATTATGGAGAAATTTCCCAAGTGCTCAAATGTTTGAAGAAAATGGTTCATTATCTGCCATAAGATTTCATGATTTAAAATCAAGTGATGAATTCCAATGGGCTATAAATGAAAAATGGTGTTGGTTTTGAACTAATATAATGCTGTTTAAGCTGGCTATAGTTTTGTAGAATTCCGACCTTTTCGCACCTCGGTATTGAATTATAGAGAGATTTCCCCAGGTGAGCGAAACCCAAGTTGATAATGAACAATTCATTCATTAAAACTACTAGAAATAGAACATTATCATGACTGATAAGATGATTATACCAGATGATATAACTACATCAACACCAATAACTTGTTCATTCCCAGAAAATGAAATAACCAAGGCAGAATTTGATTCATTTATTAAATCATCAAATGAAACAATAATTAATGATGAATATAAATATGTTAGAACAAATCAAAAAATGGTTAAATCATTACTTTATATGGGTCAATTATTAAATTTGAAACCCAATATCAACAAGGGGAATGGATTTTTAGTTGATTCATTAGAAACTATAACATCAATTATGGATAATATTTATCTTATTACAAAATTTGGAATTGGTACAAATTCTCAAATATTGAAAAAAATTGGTTCAAATGCAAGTAAAGTTTGGTTTATAACTATAATTTTCTCTATAAGGAATACATTAAAAGATCTGATTAAATTATATAAATTAAAGGGGAAAATATGGAAAGAAATTCAATTGATTCAAGGTGAAGTTTATCATAATCATCTTGCAAGTTTAATAATGAAAAAATATAAATTAAAGATGGCAGATTTACAAAATGATATAATTATGAATTTTATTGAATTAATTGGTGGTTTAAATGATTTAATATTTGTATCTTTAGAGATATTCAAATGGAAAATACCTAATTGGATTGAAAAAATGTTGGGTTTAATATCTGGTTTAATGATGATTTATAGAATGTCCAAAAGATAAATTTATCCCAATGATTCTCTAAATGATCTAAGGGCATCTTTATCATCCCTAGAGATCCATCGAGAACAATCATCAACATCATCAGTGTATAAACAATCCTTTGTGAAATCTGCATAATGAAATCCATTACATTCTTTACCTAAATAATTCCCCGTACATATCCAAATATACTTACCACGTATATCAGGTTTTTTATAACTTCTTCTTAAATCCATTTGATTACCACATTGTAAACACATTGGTAAATTTTTTTGAAATTTGGGTAAATAATTTCTATAAGTTAGATTAAACCTTAATGAACCTGATATTTCATGTTGATGGAATTCAGTTGTTGAAGTTATACAATGTTTATATTCTTCTTGAAATCCAGCATGCATTATAAATAATGTATTATGTGGTAATGGAATTGCCCATATTGTTTTATCATTATATTCTTTCCTTATTCTAAAATCTCTTGTTGCACCTAATGTTAAAGAGGCAATTATACAATGTGGTCCAATATATGTCATTCTATCCGAATGCCAATCTAAATTATTTGATTTGGAATTAAATTTATTACAAACCATTAAATCACCACTCCATGATTCATCTGTTTGAAATGATAAATGTTCTCTTTGATCAATTTCTTTATTAATTTGATCTTCTATAATTAATTGAACCATTTTCATATCATCTGTATAATTTGATCTTGAAATATATTTATTCCCATTATAATATAATTCATCACCTGTTTTCGAACTGTATACTTTATTTGTATGATTTGAAACACATTTATTACCGAAAAGATAGAATTCTTGTGGACTGAACCCTGTTGTATCATTCATCAAGAATCTTAATAGATTATCTGCTAGGTCTTGTGGTAGGAAATCATAATGAATAGTGGCATAGGGTACAGTTTTCTCAACATTTTGCTTGGTGTATAGATAAATCGGTTTATTTGACTTTGAAGTGGTTCTAGGTTGATCTTCTTTACCAAACAATGTGTTGATATTTGATTGTCTAACGTTATATGACAAATTTGATGATTTAACATTGGGGAATGATTCTAATAAAATAGATTCAGCATTTGATATGGATCCATCACAACTTATCAAGATCTCCCATAGGGCAGATTCTTCAACTTCTGGGAATCTTTGCTTTAACTTTGTGATCTTTGCATCGGTCATGGTCCATAACTACTCTTTGTATAAGCTATAACCACACTTGTCGCAAACACAATTAGCCTATAAGATCACTTATAAGCTCATAGAAATTAGTAAGAACTTATTTTGCATGAGAATTGCTGTCAAATTAAACTTTCACGGTAATTATTCCCAATTACCAAATTTGTATGGCTTATTAGTGATATTTGATACCAACACACCTGTAGCGATATTCTATATAAATACGACAATCCCCTATTTTAATTGCTACAAACAACCAACAACTCAATTATCACCAAAAGAACATCAAAACATCATGTCGCTATTAAAACCATCAACTGCTGAAATCACTTTAAACACTGGGGCCAAGATCCCAGCATTAGGACTAGGAACCTGGCAATCAGCTCCTAGTGAAGTCTATGGTGCTGTCTTACACGCCATCAAAGAGACTGGATTCTTGCACATTGACGGTGCAGCCATCTACAAGAACGAAGACGAAGTGGGTAAGGCCATCAAGGACAGTGGTATCAGTAGAGAAAAACTGTTTGTCACCACCAAGTTATGGGGCACTTCTCATAGAAACCCAGAAGCTGCTTTAGATGCTTCGTTGAAAAGATTGGGATTGGATTATGTTGATTTATACTTGATCCATTGGCCTGTCGCTTTCAAGACTAGAAACTTGAAAGATGGTGAATTGTTATCTGTCCCAGAAAATCCAGATGGTGAAGGTAAAGATCTTGATAATGAAGATTGGAATTTCATCAAGACTTGGGAATTGGTTCAAAAATTACCAGAAACTGGTAAAACTAAAGCGGTTGGTGTTTCTAATTTCTCCATTAAAGAATTAACTAAATTGTTATCAGCTCCAACCACTAAAGTCACTCCTGCTGCTTTACAAGTGGAAATTCATCCATTATTACCACAAGATGAATTGATTAAATTTGCTAAATCTAAAGGTATTGTTGTGCAAGCTTATTCTCCATTAGGTTCAACAGATTCTCCATTATTCACCGATAAAAACTTACAAGAAGTTGCCAAGAAGTACGATATCACTGTGGCTCAAGTTTTAATCAGTTGGGGTCTCAAAAGAGGTTATGTTGTCTTGCCAAAATCTGTTACAAATTCAAGAATTGATTCAAATTTCAAAGTTTTCGAATTAGATGATGATGATTTTAAGAAAGTTAATGATGTCGTCAACATTGAAGGTGAAAGAAGATTAGTTGCTCCACAATGGGGGTATCCATTCTTTGAATAAATTAACTAGCCCTGGATTGGTTATATAGTTAAACTTATAGATATACTCTCTAAATGTCTCTACGTAGTCAATGCTGACCCTTATATCTTTGGCAGAATGTGGCCCTTACAAAACATAATTTTCCGCGACCAAATTGAAAATTTCCCATACTTCAACAAAAAAGTGAAAAGTATTGGAATCAAGAGAAATAACAGTTTGAGATAGATCACTAAAGATGCTTCGTTCACAGGCTTTCAAGTCTTCCAAGAGACTACTGAACACTGCTGCCTCTGAAACTAAAGCTGCAGCTGAAACCAAAGCGGGAAAAATATGGACTCCAAATACAACATCAAATAGTTTCAAGATTCATGATTCTGCAACAAGATCTGCTGTATTAAATGGTATTGATTCATATGGTCCACCATCAAGAAAATCTAGAAGAGGTAAAGAATCATACAATACACCAAATGGATTAGATGAAGCTTTTGATCATGCTTATGAAATTTTGAAAAATAAATCACAATTAGCATATAAAGAAATTTCTGAATTAGATTATCAAATTAACAAGGGATCTACAAATTCAGAAGAATTACAAAATTTACAAAATTTAAAAGTACAAAAACAAATTGAAGCTGAAATTGATAATCCAGAAGTACGTTTCAATTATAAATATAATGAAAAAATTGAAAATAATTCATCTATTATTGATTATAATCAACCAGTTTTCAGAGCTTTACAACAAAAATCATGGGAAAATTATGGACAAATGCTTTTAATGCAAAGATTAGAACAACACTCGGTAATCCCAGATACTTTACCAACACTAGTACCAAAGGCAGATGTTCAAATTAAATTTTTAAATCATACCACTATAAATAGATGGATTGAACCTGGTAAAATTTTACCAACAAATGCAACAACATATGCACCATCTTTTAAAATTCAAGAATTTGAAAATGTTGACCCATCTAAACAATTATATACAATTTTAATTGTTAATCCAGATGTACCAGATTTAGAATTAAATTCATTCAAGACTCATATTCAATGGGGGTTATCAAATATTAAACTAAAATCATTTAATGAAAATTTTATTGGTCCACAACAATTATTAGGTGATTCTCAAATAAATGAAATAATTGATTATTCACCACCAGTTCCTGAGAAAAATGCACCAACTCAAAGATTTATCACATGGGTTTTCAGACAATCTAATGATATTTCATTAAAATTAACCGAAAGAGAATTTAACATTAGACAATTTGTTGAGGAGAATAAATTAGATGCAATTGGTGGTCATTTATGGAGAAGTTCATGGGATTTAAATGTTGCAAATGTTAGAGAATTATATGGGTTACCAAAAGGTAATGTTTACCATAGAGTTCGTAAATAGACACCTTTAAATTAAATGCTTGTAAATATACGTGATTGAATATATCTGTACATGATGTTTTAAAACGATCATTTGTCACGGACATCTATGGCTTGATCAGACAGCAATGTGACTTCAGATGGTGATCTCTTGCGAGTTGTAGTCCCATAGCTTTGATGAAGTACGACTCCAGATGATACAACCCCCATAACCAACGGTGCTATGCAACCCACTCCAAATGAGTTGCAACTGATTGAGTATACAGCAGTCCAGGCCAAAGCTAGAATCAGTGCATTATTGTTTCCAGAGTTTATAGTGGGACTAGCAGCTACTGCACACACCAGCAAACATAAGAGCAAGGTAACTGCGATTTGGTGTGTCATATGAGTCTTGATCTGAGTCTATTGTACCTTCAAGGAGGAAACAACTTATAGCTTATAGCTTATATATAGGCCTATCCAAATATTAAATACCCGGAATTTTGAACACCATGAAAACCAAATTTTAGAAAGACATACGATTTACTAAATAATTACAATGCATAAGTAATAATTTCAACACAGTATTAGTTATACAACAAAATAAGAATCGTCAATTAGCGATCCATACGGTCTTACTTGTAAATATATACTTCATGCAGTTGTAACTACAATTTCATTAACTATTAGTCCAAAAGATTTATCTAAAATCTAGAATTTCATAGGATACGTAAAATTTATGTCTTGTATATGCTTTATACTTGTAATTTTCTTGGATGAGAATATTCAATAAATACAGGTTTATATGTGTTTTGTTTTAAATGGAATCAATCCTCTTAATTTTTAGCAGTTTCTAAATTTTCAACAGCTGAAAGGATAACTTGAGCGAAATCTAATTTATCATCATCCAAGTTAATTTCACTAGTTGTAGAGGCAACTGGAGCAGCCTTCTTTGGTTCTTTAGCAGCTTGTAATTCAGCATATTTAACCTTGGCTTCAGCGATTAATGATTCCTTTTTAGCCCAAATTTTAGCTTCTTCAGCTTTAACAGCTGAGGATTTTAATGAAGCAGTGTGGTAAGCACCGTATAGAACACCAGCAGCTAGGGCAGAGTATCTGAAAACCTAGAAATCACGGGTTAGTTATGGACTTTTTCCAAACAAAAAGATTGAGATTGTACCCCTAGACATATTGTTTATATAGACATGAGCCTATTCACTCCAATTGAGCTCGGAAGAACCCACTATTAAAACGTCTTAATCTCCCTCTCAGAACCCATCAAATTGCACATACGTTAACAGTGGACATCTTGTTATCTTATTCCTGTTTACACCAAAACCTTCTCTATTATCTATACCTTTTCCCAAATTTCTTCAGTTTGATTCGATCGAGATTTTTGAACCCGGGTAAATCCGAAAAGCGTAATTACCTAATCGGGATATTTTATTATATTTTCTCTCTTATAACGGTTTTAAATTCAATTTGACCATATAAAAGATCTTTTTATATTCAACATTTACAGCCAAAATGCTAGCTCGTCCAATAAGAAACAGTGCGTATACTATATTTGCCATCCTTGGGATAATCATTGCTTACAACTTAGACGCAATCTCTTTCAAGAGATCTTTTTTCAAAACCCCATCAAGATCATTTACATCATCATCATATTCAAAATCTTCAACTTCTCATATTGGTAATGATTTACCTTTAAAATATAACACATCTGTAGCGTTTCAACCTAAAGAACGTGATGAAAACAAATTTATAAATGAGATTTACAAAACCAAAAAAATAGATTCTCCAACAGGTGAAGATAATTATTTTATAGCATCAAGAAAATCAAATGAAATAGCTGTGGGAGTAGCTGATGGTGTTGGAGGTTGGGCTGAATTAGGTTATGATTCAAGTGCCATCTCAAGAGAACTATGTAAGGCCATTAAGTCACGTTATTTAAAACAAAAAAATGATAAACCATTGAAACCACAACAATTATTAGAAGATGCTTTTAATAATATTAAAAGAGAACATTTAGTAAACGTTGGAGGTACAACCGCGTGTCTTGGAGTTTTCTCACCAAATGGTATATTAAAAGTGGCTAATTTAGGTGATTCTTGGTGTGGAGTTTTCAGAGATTCTAAATTAATATTAGATACAAAAATTCAAACACATGGTTTTAATACTCCATATCAATTAGCTATTATACCATGGGATTTATTAAATAAAAAAGATGGAGGAAGATTTATTATGGATAAGGCTAATGAAGCAGATATTTATGAATTTAAAATTGAAAGAGGAGATATAGTATTATTTGCTACAGATGGTGTTATTGATAATATTGATACTAAAGATATTGAACTTTTTTTAAAAGATAATCAAGATACAGAATTATCTAAATTATCCAAGGATTTCGTTTCAAAAGTTAATAAACTAAGTATTGATGAAGATTTCCCCTCCGTATTCAGTCAAGAGTTATCAAAAATAACTGGTCAATTCTATACCGGTGGTAAAGAAGATGATATAACTGCTGTTTTCGTCAAAGTTGACTAGATATTCATAATACCTCTCCTATATTTATTCAAATTGAAAAAATAAAAAATTATTCATTCAATTCCCATTATATTCATCATCTTCAAATTTGGCTTGTAAAATAAACTTATTAATTTGCTCTTTTTGTGTCTTTCTACGTTTCTCCTCTTCAACAACATTACTTGCAAATGCAACACTTGAAGGTAATTCAAAATTCTTTGTAGCAATGGTTTTACCCTTTTTAGTAACCAATGTAAAGGGAATTTTACTTGGATCTTTAGGTGCCTGGGTTTTATTTTCATCATTTGCATCAAATAAATCTTCGGTTTTATTTGCCTTTATATTATGTGGTAAATCAAGTGCAGTTTTTTCACCTTTAGTATGGCTCATACTATCGAAAACCATTCTTTTAAATTCTCTTTCCAAAGCTTCTTCAATCTTACGTTCTTCTTGTTCTTGTAATTTACGTTCATATGCCTCGTAACTCAGTTTCATTGTTGCTTCATCTTCATCTGTAGCGTAATCCAATGGTGATGTGATATTTGATTCATCCTTGATTGTATCATCTTGTTCTTCAGTATTATCGCTTTCGTCTTCATCATCGTCTTCTTCATCTTCTTCATCATCTTCATCATCATCATCTTCATCACCATCACCTTGACCTGAGGCACCTGGCATGATACCTTTGGATTTAACAAGTTCATTCAATGTCTCCACAGCTTCTCTCAATCCTGATGATCTTTCAAAATTGAATTTCTCAAACACTTTAACAATCTTAAATTCACAATCTTTAGGTATTGGTGCATCTTTAATGTAGATATAATAATCAAAATATTTCAAAAAAAAATCAAACTTTTCAGTGAATTTAGCACTTCTCAGTGTGATGTTTTGCAATATGGCACAAATTAAATGGATTCTAAAATAATCATCTGATGGATCCAATTCACAATCTCTTCCAGGCATTGGGTTATTAAATGGATGACCAAATGTAATGATTTTATAAAGCAAATCATGGATCAAACCAATACCGACGATTTTTCTTTCATAAATATCTGCAATGTACTTCATATGTGCCATTCGGATTCGATTGTATCTAAAATCATTGATTTCCAAACCTCTAATAATTTCCTCCAATATGGTATCTACCACGTATATCTTGAAATCCTTTCTCAAATTTTTTAAAATTTCAGATAACAAGGCAATATTTTCATAATTAACCTTTTGTGGTTTGGTGAATAATGAACTCATAGAAGATAAAATATCTGGATCATCTAAATCTAATGATCTGATGATTGTGGAGATTTGTCTTAGTTTGGAAGGGGAAAGTTCACTTCTTATCAAAGTTTTGATGAATGCTTGTTCCGGTTTCAAAGTTTTAGTCTTACTTTGAATTGATTTGATGCTTGGTGGTTTCAAAACCAAAAACAAGTTTGAAATAGCCATCTTGTTATTGATTGTCAATTTATCATTTTTTCTCTTGGATTGTAAAATTTCCAACATCTCCTCCATCAATTGATTATGCTCAGAGAGTAAATATTTACCACTGATTTCGAAAAAAATACTCAATATTTCTATATTGTTTGGAGTTGTCAAGTTTAATATCAATGTTCTAATCTTATGGAAAACAACATGTTCCGGGACAAGACCAAATTTTATCATTTCACAGAAAAACATAATGTTTTTAAAATTCAATCCATTGTGATATATTTGAGATCTGAAACCTTGATCCAAGTATTGTAAAAGTTGTTCTTTCAAATCATCTAAATGTCCATCTGATGATCTTAAAAATCTAGCGTATATTCTTCCCCTACCGACATCTTTACTAGTGGTAAAATGCTTTAACAATCTATTTTTTGAAGCTTTACTTGTCAAGCCATTTTCCCAAAATTGCAATGTGGCATCATCAATCTCTTTCAAACTGCTTGCAGTTTCAATCTTGACCAAGAAATCATTCATTTCACTAGCTTTTTTACTATCTGATCCTTCCTTCGATGCTTCAACTAATTTTGCTGGGATTTCTGGGAACACATTGTAGAATCTACGTTCTTCGTCGTTGGCCCAAATACCATTGTCCTTATTAACAATGACAGAATCACTTTCAGCATTAGCTTTTTCCTCATCTTCGAAAGAAGGAACTTCTAGCTCAAAGAACGAACAAAGTACTTCAGTGGCTGCTTTAAACCTTTCGAATAGCACATTGACTTTTTCAATATCAGCTTCAATCTCCTCCACAATTCTACCAGTTCTAACTTGAGCTTTATGATTCTTAGCTTTCAAGTTTTTAATCATACCTGCCAAATCCCTTGTACGAGAGTTGATCACCTCAGTATATGATCTTAAAGTGGCATCTATATCTTGTTTTTCATGAACCAATTTGGGAAATCTCTTGACAAATGTGGTTGCAAGGGAAACAGTCAGACCAACCTTCATCTTATAAGCCAATGTTTCCTTAAGGATAGCCAAAACTAATGATTCATTTCTAGCAGCTCTGAGTTCCATGTAGTGAGGTAATGAATCAACATTCTCAAAGCCATTGAAAATACCAACCAGTTCAAACTCAACCAAGAGACGAGTTAACAGCTTAACCTTTTGGATACGCTCTTTTTCTTCTTTTTCTTCTAATTCGGCCTTTGGAGATTGTATATTGGTAAGCATCCAGCCCAATAGCTGTGGGGTGAATTCTTTACTGAATCTCTGATGTAGGGCACTGATGATTTCCAGAGCTGCACTAACATCTACCGACTTTGTGCAATTTAATAGACCTTCTTGCGCAGAGATGATGA
Organism: Hansenula lynferdii; assembly: GCA_030582155.1. Classification (NCBI taxonomy): domain Eukaryota; kingdom Fungi; phylum Ascomycota; class Saccharomycetes; order Phaffomycetales; family Wickerhamomycetaceae; genus Hansenula; species Hansenula lynferdii. The sequence goes on from JAKTWT010000007.1 coordinate 229,373, forward strand.
TCTCGGACAAGTATTTGGTCAACGACAACGCCTTGATGTCCTTCAACACTGAAGCTTGGTTCTCCTTGTTGATCGAAGTCTTCAACTTCTTGATGAAGGCATTGTTCTTCTTCAAACTGGTATCGTACTTCTGTGTATCTTCTTCTTCATTGTCCCATGCTGTGAGATTGAGCACTAAAAGCTCATTTCGTCTTTCCTGGAAAGCAGTTAGTTTTGTGTTCTGTTGAATTACACCTACACCGCCACTCACCTCCTCCATATCACTGAATCCATGAACAAATGCTCTAAATTTCAAGTACTAAATTCTCTTGATCTTGTATAGTAAAAATATTGACTTTTCTTCATGATAAAAAGCCCATTCGCGAAGAAATTGTAAGGGGCACGCAAGTTTTGGCAGTATAACAAATTGTAACATTTAGCTGGTTTTTGTAGAGGATTGTTGGTGAAGAAACTATAGACAAGAGCCTTGTGTGTTGGATTGAGGATATTTTCTTGATACCGTGTGACATATTTGCACTACTAGATCATCAGCTTTGAAAGCATCTTGAACGATTAAATATCCATTCCGTTGAAGCCAGAAATACCCTTTTGTTGGTTAGTTATCAAAGAAATAGTTCTCAAAGTAAATTCACCATTTTAATCAACATATTGAACCAAAGTAAGCTGTGATTCTGATTGAGATAACAACACTAGATCCCAGATCCCCAATTTACTCATTTCACTCACCCAGCATCAAGACATGTCATCACCATGAAAACAAACGGATTCAACAATACAACCAAGAATGGACCCAAAAGAGTGATAGGTGCTGCTCCAAAGAGACAACTAGGCGTACCTAGACTGGAACCACACTCAAGAACAAGCTCAAATGGGTCTAGCATAACACCGGTGCCCTCACCTTTATCCAAAGAGTTACAACGTCATGATTTACCCTCATTGGAAGACCACATCACACCGACAAGACTTTCCAAATCACAATCTCTTGCAGTGAATCCAAGCATTGTGTTTTCAGAAGCTGATGTTATCGAGGGCGAAGAGTCATCTGATCCATTTTTCGGTACGAGTATACAGGCACTTGAACCAGATATCAAAGAGAATGGTGACTCTGTTGAAGAGATTATGTGTCCTATATGTACAGAGAAGATGGTCAATTTGCTTCAACTAAATCGTCATTTGGATGATGAACATCGATTGGGAAACAATATGAATGATGTTGCTGCTAGTATTACAGATATAGAACCAACGAATGATGACATTAAATCATGGTTGAAAAAAACAAATGAGATGAAATCAAAGATACAAACGGCTTTACCTAGGAAATTTGTAAAATTGGATATATTTGATAACAATAGTAATCATTTCAGTATGAGTGATTCTTCGCCTTCAAGAGAAAGTTCATCTTCATCAATAAACACCGTGACTCAAGAGTTTACTGTAACGAGGAAACATTGGAGGAAACCAACAGGTCATGATAGATGCTCAGCTTCTGGTTGTAAAAAAATTTTAAACATCAAGAATGGGCTTGTGAATTGTCGTAAATGTGGTAATCTGTTTTGTCATGAACATTCAGACTATAAGATCAAGTTGAAAAATGATGCAGAGTATTATGCAGAAGGTGTTTGGTGCAAATGTTGTGAAACCTGTTTCAAAGGGAAACCTGGGTATGGTGATTATGGTTTAGTAAACTCACCATTTGAAAAATTCAAAGAGATCCGTCAGGCTAGATTAGATGATAAACAGTTGTATTCAAATAAGCTTGAAAAAAGAATAATAAATTTGACCACCGCGTTAAGCAGGATCAGTAAAGAGTTTAATTCCAATGAATTCAATAGTAATTTCCTAAGGTATAGAATCAACACTAGAAAAAAGGAAACTGAACAACAATTGGTCCAATGGGAAGATGAAAATTCAATATTGAATTGTTTCCTATGCCTAAGGAATTTCTCATTTACAATGAGGAAACATCATTGTCGTCTTTGTGGGAAAGTTGTGTGTGCAACAGAATCAACAGGGTGCTCTAAGGAGATTCCAATCAATATTTTGACAGAGATGCTTGAAGATTTACCAAAAGTTTACGATGATTCATTGCTTAGAATGTGTAAACATTGTAAGGATATATTGTTTTTAAAGAGAAACTTCTCAAAAGACATCAAGAAGCCATTATCCCCATTACTTGAGAAGTTTGAAGTGCAACAGAATATTAAAAAAGCCATCATGTTACTTATGCCCAAGTTTCAAGATATGCTATCAAAATTACAAACCGATACAGAGATTCAAAGTCATTACATCACCGCTGATGCTTCAAAGCTAAGAAGGAAGCTCATGGGATCATTTGCAATGTTTGATAAATTAACAAAGGAGATTGTCACGTTGGAACCTCGAAATGAAAGTGAATCTAGAATCCAACTAGCTGTTCAAACAGATTCCATTGCATTTATTCAAAGAAACATGATTCCTTTGAAATCGCTACCAAAATTACTCAAACAACAAGAAGAACAGAAGAAACGTGAACAGAGCCCACTATCACATGAGGATATCCAACAGATTAAACAAGATCGAGAGCAGTTGATGGTTATGAACGAACAAAAATATCTTATTGAGGATATGATTTCTTCGAGTAAGTCACAAAGGAAATTTGACGAGCTACCTGCGCTAACGGAAAACCTCAATGAGATCAACAGTGTGATTGCAAATTTACAAAAATCATTGGGAAATGAAGGGTTTTGATTGTATAATTTATAGTGATAATTCATGCTATGTTGCGCGTACCGAAACCCGATCAAGTTATTTGGAAAAATCCGAGCGGTATAAACTGAAATATGTCACTATATAAACACAATAACAACGAAAATGGCACTGGAATTGCCAATCAGCAACACTGTGAACCACAGAGATGAGCAATTGGACTTGCTCTCAGCTTTTGTAAGGCGAGACACGATAGAGGCATCACTATTAGTGCTCTTATTCGGAGGTTCATCAACTGGGAAATCATACACAACGAAGGCATTTCTTGCAAATGAACAAATATCACATTCATGGATCGCTTGTGATGATTGTGTATCTGTGAGGATTGTGTTAAAGAGGATCTTGCATCATGTTCAAATGTTGGTTACTAAGGATTTAGGTGATGATTTTTTAATTGATAGAAGTGATACTGTTAATTTTGATAAGTTTATTTCAACATTACAAGAGATATTTACACTGGGGGAGATCAAAGAGCATCATTATATCGTACTAGATAGAGCGGACCAATTGCTTGATCAAGATGCTGATCTGTTCCGCAAATTTGCTAAATTACCAGATATATCTAGGATATCTAATCTTTCCATAATATTTATAACATCTACACAACCAAGAGAAATAATCACCACTGGTATACCCACAATCTATTTCAATGCTTATACAAATAATGAAATTATACAGATACTGGGTCAAACACCAATTTGTCATTTTCCAAAAAAATTAGGGATATCTATTGATGAAGAAGTAAAATTTTGGAAAAATTATGTTGGTGTTATTGTGGAATCATTTTTCCCATATACAACAAGTTTAACAGTGTTAAAGAGGATATGTGTGAAATTATGGTTTAAATTTATAAGTGAAATTGAAAAGGGAAATGTTAAGACAAATGAGTTTTTAACATTGTATAGACAAAATGTTGGTTTGTTATCATCAAATTATGCATTTGAAACTGGGTTAACTATATCAGATGAAGATACAACACATAAATTTGTCAAAGGAGACACTGGGTTTTCCCTTGTGACAAAATATTTGATTATAGCAGGATATCTTGCATCATTTAATGAATCAAAATATGATCAATTGTTTTTCTCCAAATTAAAAGATTTCCACAAGAAGAAACAAATTTTCAGATCTTCTAAAAACACAGCAACAAGATTAAATCCAAGATTATTAGAACCAACACCTTTTGAAATGGAAAGATTATTGGCAATAACACATGCTATCTATTCATTAGAAACTTCTAAACCATTGGAATCAAATTTAGATCTTTCTACACAGATTGCGAATCTTTCAACATTGAAAATTTTCTTGAAATCTAACACTAATGATTTCATAAGTTCCAAAACTAAATGGAAAATTAATGTTAATTTCGCCTATGTTAAGGCCATTTCAGAGGAGATAAATTTCCCCTTGGAACTATATTTGGCAGAATAAAATGCATATTTTAGAAACTATCCACTTTACTTATATGTATGAAATCAATAGTATCAATTCTCCTTACTTCGACTCTATCTTGGAAATAATTCCCCTTCCAATAGTTCATCTCATGTGGAGTGTAAGGACCATGTATTTGATTATCACCGATCCATTTAAATTCCCATTTTGTATCATTGGATTGTTCCACCATTGGTTTAACATATGCCTGACCAGATTCTTCTTTATACTTTAACATTAATTCCTCTTTTTCCAACTCATAAACATCTGTTATTCCATTCTCAATCAATCTCTCAGCGAGTCCAGTTACTTTAATCACATTTTCCTTACGTTTCTCATCCTCGACCTTATCTTGCTCTGTCTGATTCTTCTTCTTTTTTTTATTCCCTTTATTCAATCGTTGTAATGCCTCCAATGGAGACTCCACGGGTTGTAACTCCCCAATCAATTCAAACAAAATCTCCTCAGTAGGTCTTTTATCAATTCGCTGTTTTTTCAATTTAAGATCTTGTTCACGTTTCAATTGTGCCTGTTTGGCACTTTTAAAATTTTTCTTCTTTAACCCATCAAGCCATTGATTATCTAATTCTTCATCCTCCTCTTGTGCTGCGATATAATTCCCATCCAAATCAAACCTTCCTTCTTTTTGTTCTTGTTTTAAATTAAATCCATCAATCTTTGGTTCCCTTTTGGGTACTTTAGTGGAAAGATGTGTACTCTCTTGATCATTATAATAATCGTCATCTGGCGCTTCTTCATCTTCTTCATCATCTGACTCACCATGGGAATCTTCCATATCACCAGCTCTATCAATCTCGGCCTGTTTTTCAAATTCATCAACATCCAAAAATTCAACTTTTGGTGTTTTCTTCTTTGGCTCATCTTTCTGTTCTTCTTCATCTTCAGAGGCAAACATATCACTATCTTCATCTTCCTTATCCTCCTTGCTTTGATCTTGTTTTTCATAATCCTCATCCGAGGAATCATCTTTGTATTGCGTTACATCAACTTTCGAAGGTTTTTGATACCGTCTCTTTTTGTTTCCACCAATATCCTCTTCTAGAAGTTGTGTCTCTGCATCTTGTGCATCCTCTTCGTCAGAACCATCATTGTGCACCCTTTTCAGCTTCAATGGGTCTGTTTCGTCTATTACGAATTCATCTGACATCTTAGCAGTGAAGAAATTGTCAGAAAGTACGGTTTATTACTGGATTAATATTAATGCTTTGTTTATACTACAAAATTTTAGAAATATAAGCATATAATCGACACGGAGTCTTTTGGCAGATGTATAGAGATTATAAAAGTTTTGTTGAACTTGAAGTGTTGTTGAAGATAATGGATAATGATATCGTCTAAATGATCACCAAGTGATGGTTATCTCGTTATTATTGTTTTTGAAGGCTTCCTAGCTTGTGTATAGGTCCAGAATATAAATCCCGTTCAGGCTTATAGAACAATTAACAAACAATCAACGGGGAAAAGTTTGATACTCACCAGGCCAAAGGGCTGTGGAGATCAATATATTAGGTCACTAACTGAGAATTCAATCACTGATACCCTCAAATTAAAATCGACCCCCTATATTCAAGCTAATAATATCTCTCACCACATACCTTCATCATTAGTAAGATTACCAATTGAAGCTTGTGATTTATCCTCTTTAAGTCCCGTAATAACACTAGCCAATTCATCTATACTATTCAACGATAGCTCTTTTTTAGAACCCAGAATATTCAACAATAGTCTTAATTTGTTTCGTATCTTCACTATAATTCTCTCTGATTCCACAACGTTACCATAGTCATTATCATATTTTATCGAATTTACAAGCTCAATCAATTGCAAAAGTTGGTTCTGTGCCTGTTGTGGTATTACTTGGTCTTTTAATATACTAATAACACCGTGAACTTGTCCTATAAATACATATTTCTGGAACGCAGCCTGGAATCCATACTCTTTCCCTTCTAAAAGTGATTTCTTTGTAGAGGCAGCTTGTCCCTCTTCAAAACCTTCGTTATAAAATCTGCTATAGTTAGCGCTTTTGATCCGTTCAAAATCGATTGGAATACCTGTCACTTACTGCTCTTCCAGGTTCAGCACTTCGTCAAAGTCCATTGTCTTTTAAAGCTGGAATATCTCAACAGAAATCGACTTAATACCCAGTTAATCAGTGTTCTATACTTTAAATTTTTTCGTGATTCTGCAAGGTGCCAAAAATCAAATCTATAAAAGTACAAAAAAGGTGTCAGAAACTGAGCTTTTGAAACGCGTGAAATTCATAGGCGAAAAACAGTTGTTTATTGATAATCTTTAGACAAAAGGGAACTGGTGGCATGTCGTTTGCTGGGTTTGGTGAAGATCAGGGCGTTGCAGGGTCAGATATCGGGACCACACCTCTTATGCACCTGAATGAATTTGAACAAAACATCCCATATAGACTATACATCAACGATGAGAACTTCGAGCTGGACTCTGATTTCTTAAACTTTGTGTATAACTTGATTCTGAACAGTGATTTGGACTATTATAACTATAAGATCATGTTATCTAGTACAGAGTTGATCTCTATATTGAACAATTTGAATAGACGGTTACAGATCAAGACTAAAGAACCCATATTGTTGAAAGATCCATATGAAGATGGGATGGATGATATCGATGATAAAGTGATGGATATACAGGGGCTTATATGGGATGATGCGGAACAGAGAGAAAATTTCTTAAGGATTAGAGAATTAAAACATAATTCATTTACAAATATATCAAATTCTAAAGATGATGCTAAAACCGATGTAACTCATGAATTGATAAATGAAGTGGATAATTGGAAGTTTAGACAATATTTCAAAACACCTAAACCGAAATTATCACATTTCCAATTACGCAATAACTTGATATGTTTGAATAACAAGAAGGAAATTTTCTATAATGAGTTATCTAATGATAAGACCAGTGGTGAAGATATAGCATTACCTTCATTACACTCTGTTATTAAAAAGCTAAACCCATTTACAGGTGAAATAGACACAGCTTTAAGCTTGGAAGATGATCCAGTGGATAGAATATCCACTATTGAATGTACAGATGATTTAATCATTGCAGGGACATTAACAGGTTCATATCATGTTAAAAACATGACAAGTGGTGATATTGAAAAAAAAATTTTAACAACAAATTCCAATGGTATAATAAATTTTGCCAAGGCATATGATTCATCAGTTTTATTCTCTACAAATGATAGTCATTTAATAACTACTGATTTAAATAATTTCCAAATTAAATCTAATGTGGAATTTCCCTGGGCTATAAATTCTGTTTCATTTAATCCATTAAATCAAAATATTAAATTAATTGTTGGTGATAATGTTAATTCTTTTATAATTGATGATCGTATACATTGTTCAAGACCTGTTAATATGCTTAAAGGTCATAAAGATTTTTCATTTTCATGTGATTGGTCTCATAATGGACTTTCTTTGGTTACAGGTAATCAAGATTCTACAATGAGATTATTTGATATTAGAAATCTTCAAGAAAATATTGCATGTGTTAAAGGTGAGATTGATAGTTCTGTAAGAAATGTTGTTTTCAATAATAACGACACAATGGTTGCATTTAGCGAGGGAATAGATTATGTTAATTTAGTGGATTTAAATAGTCTTGATGATGGTACAGGTTCTAAGCAAGTTATATCATTATTTGGTAAAATTATTGGACTTGATTTTGAAAATTATGATGATGGTAATGGTGAAATACTAACCATTGGAGTAAGTGATGATGCCATTGGTGGGATATTACAATATGAAGTGGAAAGTGATGAAAAATGTGATGATTATGAATTTCTTTAATTGATAATATCAAGTTATTATTATACATCTAAGCAACAGTCTTACCACCTAAAACTTGTTTCCCAGTTTTTTGAATTGTAGCAAGTACATCATCATATGGTAAACTTGAAGTGACATCAACACTTTGATCTTCTAATGAAATGTTGATATTAGAAACACCTTCTTTTCTTGAAAGGGCCTTATTAACGGCATTTGAGCACCCTAAAAGACATTGTTAGTACAAACATAGACCATGATGGTAGTGTAACTCACCTGAACAGGTCATCTTGACGTTGAATTGATATTGATGATCAGACATATTGTTATTGTTGACTTGATTGGAGTTTTACCTTACTAATTGATCTTTTAGATTATGGATAAGTTGGGTTATTTATACATGTTCCGTGGCTCATAACCGAGAGAAAATCTAATATCACGTGACACGGAATTACCGATTTTGGTCGGCTGCAAATAAACTATGCGCAAATTTAGCTGAAACATTGAATGTTAAACTACAGCTAAAGTGGCTCAAATTAGAGGTGGAATGGAACAGGATAGAAGATTATTTTTGGGTGTTAAGGCTCAGGGTAAGAGTGTAAATGTTGTTATCAAGTTAGCACTGGAAAGCAGGGCACAACAAACTATAAGGAATTTTTATGAATTGATCATCTCTGGTGGATATAGATTTACAAGGTTCCATAGAGTTATTTCTCCCGAGTTTGTGCTTCAAGGTGGTTTAATTGAAGGGTCTGATGGTGAGTTGCTTGTTGATGAAGAAATTGCAAGTGATACAACGCGTTTAAACCAGGCTGGACTGATTGTTGTGGCTAATGAACCCGGTCAGGTAAGGTCTAGTGAGTTTTTCATTACACTGGATGATTTTACAGAGTTTGAAGAATTACAAGGTAGGTTTGTTGTTCTAGGTGTAATTGAAAGTGGGCTTGATAAGCTGATTGAGTTGACAAGGGATTTAAAAGTTGATAAAGATGATGTTCCTTTGGAGAGTGTGACCATTATAAAGACTGGTCAATTGCAAAAAAAGAAGAAACCTGTGTCTGAGGAGCCAAAAATTGAAAGTAAGAGATCTTTCGATGAGGACGAATATAGAGACAGAGAGGAAAGGGATAGGCATCGCGGTCACAGATCTCATAGACACCATGGACATAGTTCAAGACATCGAGATGAACCAAGACGTTACGATGAACGTGGGAGTCGACACAACAGTCACACTTCACATGGATCAAGATACAATAGAAACGACTACTCTGAAAGGGATCCATCAAGACTTAAGAAAGGTTATGGTAGTCATGATGAAGTTCGAAAGGGTAGAGGATTTAAATAAAAATGTTATGAATTACGAAATGAATGATAATTGTAGTGATATGTATTAAATTATTTCAAGGACAAACTGAATAATATTGTTAGTACTTGATCCAAACGCAAGTATAAATCTTCATGACAATTAATTTAACAAACAAAGTTGAATCAGATTTTTGATGAATGTTGGATTAGGAAAAGTTATCAGCATTGCAAGGCTCTGAGTGAGCTGAGTAAGGTTTTCATCAGAACAGTGTTTGTTGAAATATGTTGTCATTGTTAGTGGGTAACATACTGTTTAGTACATGAAATGGACTAGTAGCACATACTAATAGCCCGTTTGGTTGTATAGCGAATATGTAGTGGTTCAAGAGTTGTCGAATAAAATTTTCCATCAAATTTATATAAATTTTTTGCGGTTGAGCCAGCAGAGATAAGTTTTTAGGGCCTGTGAAAAATTGGTAAATGGAGACGGGAACAGCAGGGGAAATTCAATGTGTTTATATAAGTTGATTATTGGATCAATATTTTCTATATCCAACATTTCATCTCTTTATACTCAACTCTTCCCAGCAAATACCACCCCTAATTAACAATTATACACAAACCCAGCAACAATAAGCACCCAATTGACACGTTTTGTTGGCAGAAGCAGCGGTAACAATAATATCTCCATAAAAAAGGAGAAGAGATCTATCAACAACAAAGCAAAACCACAGCGGTAAATTGAAGCTTGGTGATACTGAACAAGGAAATGTCTGGCGGTGCGAGGGTCCAGATCCAGGAACAGTCCCACGAACAGAGGAACCAGCTACACAGAGATGCGGAAGAGAAGGCTAAACTCAATACCACACCAAAATTGGTCAAGTTGATATCGGTAAAGCTGAAAGAGGCAGCTTTGGACTCGCCTTCTTTCAGGGCCAGTGTGAACAATTTCAATGCACAGGTGGACCAGACAGAACACTGGATCGAAGGGCTATTGAAGTCCTTGAAGAAATACCCACAGCAATTTAACGATTTTAAAGAAGTGAACAATGTGCTATTTAACCAATTGATACCAGATTTTTTGAAAGATGGACTGATCAACCAGGATAACTCCGTGTCAATCTTAGACACAAGTAAGACAAATCTCGGGAGCCTTTGGGAGACAAACACTAGAATGTTGGATGTTAAAGAAGCGGAAATTATTGAATTACTCTCAGAATTTTCCAAAAATGAACTACGACATTTCAGAGATGTAAGGAAGAATTTTGAATTTTTCCAATCGAAATTTGATCAATTATTGGCAAAGTTTGCTGCACAGAGTAAAACTAAAGAACCATCTTCCCTAAGAGAAGATGCATTTCAATTATTTGAAGTTAAAAAATCATATTTGAGTGCCTCATTAGACATGTGTGTGGAAATTTCTAAACTACACCAACAATTGGATTTCACATTTGTCAATTTAGCAGAACTTCTTTTCAAAGGGAAAGATCTGTTCGATGATAAATATTTTGAAAAGGCTCGTGCATGGTCAAGTGCAGTATCGGCATCAGTTAAATCATTGATTGATGATATGATATATTCAAGAAACCAAATTGAAGACGCAACAATGAGACAATTTACACCATCAAGGGATCTTAATGATCATAATCCAGCATTGATCAACCCATCAGCTTTAATTAGTCAAGAGGAAACAGATGAAAATAATGAAAAACATGGTTGGTTATACATGAAAACCACCGTGGGGAAACCTGCAAGAACTATATGGGTTAGAAGATGGGTATTTGTGAAAAGTGGTATATTTGGATTATTTTCATTAGCACCTTCAAAAGTCTTTGTACAAGAATCTGATAAGATTGGTGTACTACTTTCAAACATTAGATTTGCCCCGGATGAAGATCGAAGATTTTGCTTTGAAATTAAAACCATTGACGTTACAATTGTTTTCCAAGCAGAGAGTCTTGAAGAACTAAAATCATGGCTTACAGTGTTTGCAAGAGAAAAACAACGTGCTATTGAAAATTCAGACTCGGATGCTGGGAAATATGCATTTGGAAGATATCCACCTTTATTATTTGAATTTGCATCAACTTCATTAACATCTATTGACGTTGAATTAACTACATCAAAATCTGAAAATTCCAAGAATGACGATACACAAACCACAGTGGTTTCATCTTTTTTATCACAACTTGTTGGTGGTGGTGAACATATGGATTTTAGAAAATCAGGTACACTGGGTGAATTTCAAGAACCAGATATTAGTGCACCAATGGCAACCAAAATGACCAAATTATCAATTTTGGCTCATGCATTTTTAAACTCTACCATTATACCCACTGCTGTTACAGCTAATATATGGGGTAGTGTTAATTGGGGGCTTTATTTCATGGGTTCATCATTGGTATCAACAGATGAACATGATACCAAGCAGTCAGAGACTTCTGATTTCAATATATCATCACTTTCTAAAGATAAACATTATTTATCATTTTATCCTCAAAATTTAAAGACTCATGATATTCAGCTTAAGGCACTTTTCGACACTGGAGTGCCTATAGATGAATTGGTTGTTATGCATTTTTCATGTCTTTGGGCATTGAATCCTAAACAAGAATTATCAGGTCGTTGCTTTGTTACATCGAAAACATGTTATTTCTATTTGAACAGTACTGGGTTTGTGGCATTAATTAAGAAACCTTTAACTGAACTTGTTGCAGTTGATGTTACTGCAGATAAGAATTGGGATGTATTAAAAGTCTATGGTATTGAAGGTCTTAATATGAAAGGTCGTATATTCTTGGATGATGGTAGATTAATTCAAAAAAAACTTGATTTTTTAATCAACAATCTTGCCAAGGATAAACCTAAGACACAAGAACAAGTGATTCAAAGTTTAGAAACCATGGAAAGGGAAGAAGTTAAGAAATTTGAAAGAAAAGGTTCAATAAGAAGAAAAAATACAGAGGTTATCCAGGCACCATTGAACCCTGAACTCTTATCCTTTCAACCATTTTCAGGTGTTGTATCTCAAAATAAATCCATGAGAACCAATTATAATGACGAATATCATCAATGTACAGTGAAAACCTTGGATGCTCCAGCTAAAGCAGTATTTCATATCTTATTTGGTGATCATTCTTCGGTTTTAAGAGACGCTGTTAAATTAGTGGACAATGATGAATTTGATACATCACCTTGGTTTAATTATAAATCAGAAATGATTCGAGAAGTTAGTTTAAAGTTAAAATTATCCAGGAAATTTTTCAGTTTAAGAAATAATGATTTTGGTGAAAGTATAATAACTCAAACTATTGAAGATTTTGTTGATATGAAATATTATAGAATTCGTGAAGATCGTACACCATGGAGAGTATCATTTGGACAAATATTACAATTAAGTAAAAAATATGTGATTATTGAAACTGATGCTAAAACTTCCAAATTGTTCATTTATACAAAGTTGAATAGTACTGAACCTGGTGTTAGTAATCTTTGGGCCGGGTTTTTAAGAAATACATCAAGTTCATTTTTAAAAGGTGAAGATTTATCAATAATGGAAGGTGTTGAACATAATGCTCATAGATTAGGATCACATGGTAAAATCATCAAATCTATTAGAATGTTTGGTAATTTAAGTAAAACTGATAAACCATTTGTTCCAACAAAGACTAAATTATTTGAATTTACATTAAACTTAATGACTAGATTATATTTCAAAAAATTGTGGTATGGATTTGCAGAATTACTTTTCAATGGAGCTAAATTTTTCTTCACTACAATATGGCAATTAATTCAAAGTTTATCAATGAATAAACTTCTTTTAGCATTATTAGCCATTTCATTATTTATGAATACATTTTTAGTGGGTAAATCCACTGTATCATTTTGGACTGCAAAGAGGGCAGAACATTTGATTAAAGATTTCGCCAAGGAATTGAATATAAATAAGATGGAAAGATCTGTTTATATTAATGAAATTGATGCATTGGCAAGTTATGATTTTAACAAATCTTCTGAATGTTTTGATAAATATTTACAAAGTGATGAAGTACAAGATCGTGCCGCATTGGGGACAGATAAAAGATTCAGAGAATCAAGACATGAGATTGCAGTGAAACGTAATGAATTATTAGTTGAATTGAAAATATTGGAAAAAGTTGAAAAAGAATTAATTGCAGGTGGATGGAAAAATTTCTTATTATCAGAATTAAATCTTTGTAAGATTTCATTAGATGATATGAACATTACAAATCTTGAATTGGAACAATATTGTTCAAGTTGTATTGATGAATTTCAAAAAATGGCCCTTGAGCCATCTACATAATTAAATATAATAAATATTAATGACATTCTATAATCCTCTTTTAGCTAAATTATCAGCAATATCTAAATATAAAGCCACAGTATCAATTTCAGGTCCTTGGTTTTCTGGTATAATTCTTGATACTAATCTTTTAAATCCATTTGTCCAATTAATTAAATCTAAATGATCAACATTCATTAATGTACCCATATATTTCCCCCAATGTGAAGATTCCACACTAACCATTCCATCATTTGGACCAGCTTTGGAATTTATAATATTCCATGTACCATAAAATACATTATACCAACGAGGTACAAAACTTGCCCCATAACTAAAATATTGAACCTTGGGGTCATCTTTCACTATTTGATTGAATTTTTGTAAATATGAAGTTGTTAATTGATATATACTTGGTGGTAAGATCTCTTCGTTATTTATTGTTTTGGATAATGCAACCAGATGATCAGCCACTTCTGAACCATGATGTGGAGTTGTGATTGTGGTTAAACTAACCACTTCAAAATTTTTATTTTCAATTTGTGATATTAGGTATCTACAATCTAATCCACCCATTGAATGAGCAATTAAATTGACTTTTATACGTTCATGATTTTCTTTAAAACTTTTGTCTTTGGGTATGTCTTGTGTGGATTCAGGGTTATATATTTCAGATTTTGATTTTGATCTTAATGCACCAGTGTATTTAGATATATAACGATTTAATTCATTTGCACGATCTTCTATACTTCCAAACCCGGGTACTTTTGCTGTAATCACGGTGGATCCCTTGGCCTCCAATGCCTCTTCTATACCGATCCAGTATTCTAACGCTACACCACCTTTTGTAGTCAAGTTTTGATGTGATTTAATCTGTTCCTCCTGTGTCTTCTTTCCTGATAAAAGCCCAGAAACTAGGCTGAACGAAGGTAGAAGTAGCACTTTATCGAATCCTGATAAGCCATGACAGAGTACAATAGGCTTTCAAGGGTGTTAGTATGTACCATAGAGATTCTAGTCTTGTATACTTACATATTTTGGAGCTTGATACTGATCTTTCATCCGTAGTTCATTAATCATGAAACTTGTTTGTTCCGGGGTATTGTGCAACCCCAGATGCTCATCTCTTAAGTCGTCCTTCTTTGACCAACGGAATATCTCTTTAAATCTTTCGAATGTAGATTCCACTGTTTTATCATATGGATCAGAATTTTCATCTTCAGATTCTGTGAATATCACCTTGTTGAAAACAGAAGTGGTTAAACCTGTAGTCACAAGAGCGGAACCTATTTTCAGAAACCGTAGGCCGCTCATGGTGTGTATGTGTATAGTGTATATGAAGTGTCTATTTATTTTTGTCCGGTGGTTCCGCTGAGATGTTTGTTGTGTTTAGTGTTTCGGTGCTACAAAGATACAAAGTTTGGAGAAAGTTTTCCCACGCAAAATTTCATTCTTTATTGTGTCAAAATGAACAAAGTTTTTTCTCGAAGATTTGATCGTTGCTTTTTTCTTTTTTCGAAACATTACGTAATCTGTCACACTACAGTTAAAACTTGTTACGGGCAGGAAACATATAGAGATTTATGTCTTAACGTCTTGGTTCTCGGTTTCTATGGCCGGTCTCTCTGAATCGACTGTCCAATTTATGACCATGTTCTCTTCTAGCTTGTTCCAAGTTGATGCTGAATGTCATTGTAGGAGATCTTGGTCTGCTGGGAGGACGATCTCTGTAGTTTGTATCATGTCGTTGTTGCGGTCTTGTTGGTTGGGTCTGTGGTTGGGTCTGTGGTTGTTTAGCAACTTGCCAAGCAACTGCTAGTCTTGAAACACTTTGACTGAAATCGACATGAATTCTTCTATCGTCAATCAAGGCATTATCCATCTTGAAATAGGCAGCTTCACAACTTTTTTTCGTTTCATATTCGATAAATGCATATTGTAACGAGTCTCCAGTGTCTTTATCCTTGATGATTTCACATGAGACAATTTTACCAAACCTCGAGAAGATCACATTCAAGTCATCGTCTTGTGTCAATGGATTCAATTTACAAACAAATAATACATTCTCCATCGGTGTTGCTTCTGCATTAGGTAAATCACCCATTATTTCTAATGTTAATGCCTGAGTGTCAGCTTCTCTGCTTTGTCTCTCCCTTTTTTGCTCATCGGTGAGTTCATCTTGATCATTTTCCAACTCCTCATTAGCACCCAAGTTTATTGATGATAATTGTTCCTCGCTTGGTCTTGGTGGACCTTGTGGGATAACTAATCCTTCAATCTCATCAAATGGGTCATCCAAGATATATGTATAATGGATCCTTATATCTTGTAATGGATCAAATTCCTCATCAATAGGTACATCATTGATCTTATCTAATAATTCTAGTCCCTCGGTGATTTGACCAAATGTTATTCCATTCTTCACCACAACAGGGTCTTGCTTATCCTGTAAAGTTATGAAACATAAAGATGTACTGAAAATATCATCTGGTCCTTCTTTACTAGGTTTAGATATTAACGATACGGCACCTTTTTTATTTTGAGGTAATGAATTTCTTGTTGGTTTAAAAGCCCTATATCCACCAGCTAACCCCCATACTGAATTACCTTCTTCTGAATGTGGATAAAATGGATCACCAAACTCCACAAGCAAATCCTTTTGGATATTGTAAAAAGGTGCAAATGTGAAAAAATGAGCTTTACATAGTTTGATAAAATTTTGACACTCAATTGGTGCTTCCTTGGTGTATAAGTCAATGACAATTTGTCCTATATGAATGATTGTTAGTGAGATTTTATCTTGATATAATTTCTAGGCAAACATACCTTTAGATGTCTGCAAAAGCACACTCATGATAGTTTACCAATGGCTCAATTATAATGTCGATGCTCTCGATAACTCAAATTTGTATCTATGGACATTTCTATTGTTGTTGATCGATAATAATTTATATCCCTTGTTGCATCCAAATGCAGGTTGCCGGGTCAAATTCGCGAAATTCGCGGCAAAATCCGACATTTGCTTAGGTAATACAACTGCTGCTGATTACTAATCACTAATAACTAATAACTAATAACTTGGTTGTTACATGTGATGAGCACCGAAAATTTTCTCTCTTTACTTTGGCGTATGAGTAGGTTGAAGTTCCAAGTGGATGCACAATACCTCTCCATACCTTAAAACAATACATGATCTCATTATAATTTTACAACTTGTAGCATTCATTTTTCCATGATGTTTATTTATATACAGTTAACCCACGTCTATTACTTCCCCGAGACTTTACCAATCATAAAATCTTTCAAAAATGACATTTGATTCACAGCTTTTAAGCCCAAAGATCTTAATGCCACAATTGGTTCTGATCTTATAGAGTATAATTTATGTAATTTATCCACTACACCTAATAAAAGATGATTTTCTGGATAACGTTCAGCCCAATATGGTTCTAATACCAATGGATTACCAATGTCTAACCCACGAGAAATACCCTTTTCAATAGCACCAACTAAAGATTGAACATCCATTTGACCCATATTTAAACCTTGACCAGCTAATGGATGTGTAGTATGTGCAGCATCACCAACTAATGCAACTCTTTCACTCACATAAGAATCAGCATGAGATAATTTCAAGGGAAATCTTGCTCTAGAACCTTCTTCTATGGAAATCACTCTTAGTGGGAAATTCTCCTCTAATTGTTCATCTGTGTATTTTTGTGTAGCATGATCAATTCTCCATTGCATATCTTCCAATAGTCCCTCGGTTTCACCAGATTGGATCTGTTTGTAATAATATTGCATATCAACATCTTCTAAAAGGAATGCAGCATTAACCAATCCAATAAATAAATCACTATCCATCTTGGTTAACATTTCAGAATTTTCCACAGTTTGAGACCAAACCAATGTAGCATTATCATCTGGTAATGGTAATAATGCAATTGGACCAGTTGGTAAGAATCTTTGCCATCCGGCGTATTTAAAAGGTGGATATTCTAATTTCATCGTGGCAACAACACCAAATCTATTATAAAACCAACCTCTTGATTGAATCCCTGAGAATTTTCTCACTGGTGAATTGAATCCATCAGCACCTACTAACAATCTTGTCTTGATTTTTTCACCATTAGACAAATGCACAATAGGCCATTGATTAAATTCATCTTTAGTAATCTGTTCCACTTTGGTATTGTCAATCAAATCTAATCCAAATTCACCTTCTGTGGATGCTTCCAACTCCTTAATTCTCTGATACAATGATGACTGGATATTCACATTCTCCACCATTGTAGCCATTGATGGCGTGTCAAACTCCACTCTGGCGTCACTAAGCCCTTCTGTAACGACAATAGAATCGTATGGTTGAACTCTGTCTTCCTTTATATGTCTCCAACTACCAATTTTTTCCAGGAACTGAATCGTCTGCGGTGTCAGACTCACCACTCTGTTTGTGAAATGCGCAGGTGTATCCTCATGGAACTGTTTCACACTGTCTAATTTAAACCCTTCCACGAGTGAAACTTTCAAGTCTTTGGTTATTGGTGAGTTCTTCAATCCTGCTGCCAGCGTGAGCCCAGCAGGCCCACCACCGACAATCAGCACGTCCACCACCTTCTGCGCTGGCAGGGCACCACTAACACTGGCCAGTGTTCTCTTGAAGATCAGCGACATTGTTTTGTTCTTGGTTTTCTAGAGATATCAGCTATTGTTTAATAGTGGTTCGTTATTAAATTCTATACTCGGAGATTTGGTCAGGGCTTGTAACCATAAAAGTATAGTAAAGGATTTTACTGGTGAAGTTGTGTAAAATGTCAGGAAATTGATGATTATAGCTAATAACTAGATTTACATATTCACTGATACTAAATTGAACTAAATACCCTTTTTTGTTGCTAATTCCCCAATACAAATTTGAGTATTTGGCTTGATCTCATCGCGCAATAGCTGAAAATTTATCACCGTGAATTAAATCAATAGCCAATATAATACTCACATCTCAATCACCACTATAGACTTCCCAATTTCAACTTATTTCAAGCGATCCAACTGATAATTAACCACACTCCAAACTGTTTCTATTCAGAGCTCAAAAGTCGGTCAAATTTCCGACTATAAATCACATATTCCAGACTCAAAAGTGAGTAAATGCAGCCAATTATTTACACACATCGACTAATTTACATTATAGACATTACACCAAGATGAACCCGGATATCGTGCTGATCAACAAGCTGCAAGTCCAAGCCATCACGGGGAAGGACTACTGGGACAGACCTTTCCCCCAGCCCATCAATGTTAGTGTGCAATTACGTACAGATTTTAACAAGGCTAGTGAATCTGATGATTTGAAATATTCATTAAACTATGCTGTGATTTGTAGAAATATCACTGAACATTTTGAACAAAACAAGTATAAGAATTTTAAATCATTGGAAAACATTGCAAATTCTGTTTCTGAAGTGGTTTTAGATGAAACAAAAGGAGGTGGTGACAATGCAGAGATTAAAGTATCTGGTGAAAAGACTGAAATTCGTGCTGAGGATATCGAAGTCACGATAAGCAGATTTAAGAAAGATGGTCAGTTACACAAGGTTGAAAAAACAGTGGACACTATCAAGATTAGTGATTTAAAACTATTAACATTGATTGGTGTGTTCACTTTTGAAAGATTTAAAAAGCAATTTGTTACATTAGATTTGGATATCCAATACGATACTGCGAAACCAGTGGATTATTATAAAACAATCGAACAAGTTGTTACATATGTCGAAAATGCTAATTTCAAGACCGTTGAGGCATTGATTGACTCTGTGGCACAGATTGTCTTGCAAAATGATGCCCTTCAAGTCACTGCCAAAGTGGAAAAACCTAATGCTATAACATTTTCTCAAGGTGTTGGTGTCCAAGTCACTAGGACCCGCAAAGATTTTGCCAATGTGGCTAAGATTGACATCAATAATATCCAATCAATAGATAATTTTAAAGAGTCATTCAATTTACCAGAATCAGAAACAAAACTGAAAACTGATAAACATTTGGTATACATTGCATTCGGTTCCAACACTGGTAATCAAGTGCAAAATATCATTTCTGCAATCGATGCATTAAACTCCCTCCCGCAAACAAAAGTGCTAGAGACCTCATCTTTATACGAAAGTGAACCAATGTATTACTTAGATCAACCAAAATTTGTTAATGGTGCATTGAAACTAACAACATCATTCAAACCACAGGAATTATTAACCAAATTGAAAGAAATAGAATATGATTTATTAGGTCGTGTTAAAATCATTGAAAATGGTCCAAGATCAATTGATTTAGATATATTACTTTATGATGACTTGGTAATGAATGAACCAAATTTAATAATCCCTCATATTAGAATGATTGAAAGAACATTTGTCTTACAACCATTATGTGAATTGGTTTCACCAAGAGATATTCATCCTGTTACCGCAGAACCTTATCATAATCATTTATCACAATTGTACAAGGCCTCAATTGATCACACAAAGCAAAAATCTCAATTATTGAAAACAATTATTCCTCTTTATAACAAATTCCAACCGGATTCACAAAGAAATTTATCATTTGATCTATTAGGTCAATCTCACAAGACTCGTATCATGGGGATCTTAAACACTACACCTGATTCATTTAGTGATGGTGGGATGAATGCATCTGTGGAGATTGCTATAGCCAACGCGTTAGAAATGGTTAAACACGGGGTGGATATAATCGATATTGGTGGTGTATCTACAAGACCTGGTTCTATAGCACCTTCACAAGATGAAGAATGGGAACGTGTTGTCCCAATTGTACAAGCCATTAGATCTCATGAATGGGAACCATTGAGAAATGTTGTTATAAGTATTGATACTTATCGTTCTCATATCGCCAGGGAGTCAATCAAATCCGGTGCTGATTTAATTAATGATATTAGTGGTGGGTTATTTGATGAGAAAATGTTTGATGTTATTGCAGAGACTGGTGTTCCATATGTTTTGAATCATACTAGAGGTACACCAGATACAATGTCTAAATTAAATCAATACGAAGAAAATCTTGATGATTCTTTAGTGGAGTTTGTTGATCAAAATGATCTTTCAGAGTCTGATACAACTTTGTTAAAAGCCATCTCTAGAGAATTAATTGTTCAGTATCAAAAGGCTATAAGTCATGGTGTTAAAAGATGGCAAATTATTACAGATCCTGGTATTGGATTTGCCAAAAATTTAAAACAAAATTTAGCTACAATTAGAGGAACTCCATTGATTAAATCATATTCAAATTATAACGAAAAAACCAAGAATTTTAGTAGTTTAAAAGGATTACCAATCTTATTAGGTCCATCAAGAAAAAAATTCATTGGTACATTAACAAATGAAAAAAATCCAGCTGATCGTGTGCTAAGTACAGGTGCTGTTATAATGTCATGTATTGGTTATAAATCAGATATTGTAAGAGTTCATGATGTTGAAGAAATTAAAAAAGTCGTTTCAATTGGTGATGCATTGTATAAAGATATGATATAGCTACAATTTTAACATAATATGACACAAATGTCAAGTAATTAATAAACATATATAAACCAGAAGTGAAATTTTTTGTCATGAATAAATTTCGTAAATTTTCAACAGTACTAATAATGACCCCAATAATCTCCACATTTTTTGTTCTTCATTCTTCAACGTCACACAGACTCAATATATCCACCACAATATACATTCCACACTTGAAAAGCTTGATTAAATTTAAGCTTGAGAACAATCTCTACTGATATGACCAGTTTCACCACATTTATAACAAGTCTTTGTTGAAACATTAACACCACCAGATGCAGAAGTACATTCTTTACTAATATGACCGGTTTGACCACAAGCATAACATTTCACAACACCGGCTTGACAATCACGAGCAAAATGATTTGGACCAGAACATTTATAACAAGTTGTTGCCTTATTAGCACTTCTTGGACCTCTTGATGGTCTATTGTTTTGTTGTTGAGGTTCTGGACAATTTCTTGAAACATGACCTGGTTGAGAACAGTTGTAACAACGTGGACCTTGAGCTTGTTGAGTACAATCAGCTTGGATATGACCAACATCACCACAGATATAACATTGTTTTTGACTATCTTGACGAGGTTCTGGACATTCAGTACTTTCATGACCTGGTGCCTTACAGTTATAACATAAACGTTCTTGTTGAGTACAAGCTTCAGCTAAGTGACCGACTTCGGCACATTTGTAACAGGTTCTTGGGAAAACAGCAGCCATCTTTGTTAATTAATATAATTCAATAACTTGGAGAAGTTAAATGTCAAACGTATCATATTAAAAACTTTTCCAGATTTTTTTATCATACATCTGCACGATTTCAACTCCGAGAAATTGTTGGTGTACGGATGTTGGGCGATGAGCGTGCGCGGAACAAACGGATATACAGTTTATCAATTTACATCAAGAGTATAGATTTTTGAAATTATGCTAAATAGGAACTGGGTCTGTGATGTATTTACCGTAATCCACAGTGTCCAATAATACGTCGAATGCCTCACCAGGTGTGATTTGGAGCTCCTCTGCGGCCATTCTCATGGCAACATCACATGAAAGAACATAAAGGACAAATGAATCCAAAGACCAAAATTGCATAGTTTTATTAGTTAGCAATGCAGAGTCTAATGCATCTTGATATTTGTTTTTAATTAAATTGGCAATTGCAGCTTGTCTCTTGACTCCATAGAACCCAATGGTGAATTCTGAAATTGGTAATCTCATAAACTCAGAAGATGATAAATATGTTGTTGGTGATTTTTTAGCAATATCTGATGCATTACCATAATATGGTGATGGTTGTCTTCCAGAAAGAATTTTCGGTACACATGATAAATGCTTTGATGCCTTGGATTCAAGTTGAGTTTGATCTAAATCTCCAGGAAATTTTTTACCTTGATACTTGTTTAATACTAATTTTCTTTGCTTTTTGAAATTTTTCTCTTCGTTAAACTCTTCAAATTCATTCTTTAATCCTGTATCAATCTCTTGATCTAAATCTATATGTGTAAAGCTTCTATCTTCCAGTGGTTCAGTTTCTCTATTAATTTTATGTTTCATCAATCCCTTGGAGAAATCCATAGATGATTTAATACCAGCGAGTAATTTATTAGCCTTACCGGTTCCACCATCAAGTAATTTGGATTCTTCCTCTGTTAACTCAATTTTTTTTTCAATGGGTTTTTTCTTTGGTGAATTTGGTTTACCCAATTTATGTAGATCTTTCCATTCATCAAATGGTGGTCCACCTGGTGGCTTGGAGATTTTGGATACCGCTTTGGAATACTTGTCGTCATCACTATCAAGTTGACGTTCAAAATCGCTTAATTTACTTGAATCAACTTTCTTGCTTGGTTTGGTTTTGATAGATGATAATGGTTTAGATACGGGCATCATTATAGCTGCTTTTCTTTTGGTCTCTCCTTCTTTTTTCGGTTGACCATCTTTCTTGTGAATAACCCTGGTGGATTTACCTTTTTTCTGAAGCGATTCTTTATACTCATCGAGCTGAAATGTAGATTTATGTTTCTTTTGTTTTATATTCTTCTCAGGGGAGCTGAAATCTTCCATAGATATATTTTCCAAATCAGAATCACTGTCTGAAATTACTTGAGCTCGACTATTCCCAGAACTTTCTGTTGAATCCCAATCTTGAGGATCACTCAGTATAATCGATTGAGGTTTCCTTCCACCATGGTCCCTATTTACTCCTCTATGCAGTGATTGATACTTCTTAGTAGTACCACCAATAGTTGGAGGTCCACTTCTTTTCAAAATACCAGTGATTTTTGGTTGATCTGGTTCATTTTGTTTAGATCCTAGCGTGTTTACGGGCCTACTTCCTCCCTTTTTCAACACTCTTCCCATGCTTATCTCGCCAGTAAACCACTTATTCTCGTGTAATTCACACCAATTCACCGGGTTTCCCAAATATTTACCAGCTCAACGCGTTTTATTGTTGAATTTAGCTTCAAACAAAAGTGAATATTTCCTAGTTGTTTATATAAATTTGAAAATATAAGCTGGTCGTGTTCCGACCAGAAAATCCCAAAACAAAACAATTCAATTGCAAAAGACATCATCAAGACAATTATCTCATAGTATATAACGGATAATGAACACCTCTTTCTTCAAAGACTTCGCCAGTGTGCAGCTGCCAGACCGCTCTAACAAGTCCAGAGAGGCTCGCTACAGAGACAACGAGGTCGTGGCGATCGAATGGAACAACGCAGGCTCAAGATTAGCATATAGTCGAACAGATCGTTCAGTACGAATTTGGAGGTTCAGATCAGGTTCATTGGAGTCCAAAGTCCCCATTGTGATTGATGATTGCCACCAGAAAAGAGTCTCCTCGATATCTTGGAACCCAACAGATGAATCCACGCTGATCACCGTGGGGTCTGATACCAAAATCAAGATATGGAATACACAAAGAGGTAGTTTAATCAAAGAAGTTGAACTTGGTGTTGATGGTAATTTCATAGTGGATTATTCTGTGGATGGGGAATTTATACTCGCTGCAACAAAGCAAAACGTTATAAGCATAATCGATGCCAATACATATAAAACATTGGACACAATAACATTGAAACATGATGTTTACTCTACAGTATGGGATAATTCATCTTCATTCATATTCTTTGGGCTTTCAAATGGTACAATTGAACTATACTCATTTAAAGATAAAAAATTGAAATATGTTCACACATTAGAAGGTCATAGATCTTCTATAAGAAGTATGAAATTTGATCCAAAGGGTAAAAACTTACTAGTTGGGACATATGAAGGCACTGTGGCTATATGGTCATTAGAATCAATTGCAGTATCCCATATGTTTTCAGATATTGATGAACCAATTTCACAAGTGGATTTTTTCAAAGATGGGTCATTTTTTTCAGCTACATATAGTGATGGACAAGCTGCAAAGATCTATGATTTATCAAATAAAGAATCAATAACTATAAATGATTGTATCTCAGGGATTCAAACAACTGCAAGACTTGTATTTAATCCTTCAAAACTTGCATACGCTTATACAACGGCAGATGGTGACGTTTATGTTGCTACTAAAGGTGCAATCACTAATGATATTAGATCAAGAAGATAAATTTGAAATACAGAAATCTCTTTGTATCAATGCATTCATTCATATGTAGTTTTTCCAGCATCTATGACACCCTTCATTATATATACAAGTTGTCTTTTCAACATTCTATTATACAAGACGTCACTGATTAAATATCAGCATACAAATATTCTGTAGCATTAAAGTAATCATCACCAACATATTCTTTCAATTCATCTTTTGTTAACCAAGCATATTCTTGATTTTGATCTTCCGGTTTGAAAATACCTTGTAATATACGTGATTTAATGATATATTCTCTATTAACATTAGCAGAGTTTTCACCATTAGATACTAATTTACCATCAGCAAATTTCAAAACAGATGCTGGTGTATTTGAAACAGTCCATGTATGTATTGAGTCACCTCCTAATGTTCTTAGACCTTCTTCAGCTCTAATATGTAACGCTTTTGATGTGTTTTCCAATGGGAATGATGGTAGTCTCCATCCTAGTTGTGCATCTTTCACTAATAGGTATAAAGTTCTTGGTAATTTACGTTCAAGACTCTTTATATCATTTTGTTTATCAGCTTCTGTAATTCTTGAATTTGGAATAACGGGTCTATTAATCTCATCTAATGTACTTCCTTCTTCGGTTTCATGTCTTGGAATAATAATATCTTGTTTCAATCTTCTTTCTCTGTTATGAACCACTTCTGGTTTACCTTTGGAATAATAAACACCTGGTTGTTTAGTAACTGGACCTTTTTGAGCAGCTACGAAACGACGTTCTGATATGGTACCTTTTTTAAAATAATAATATTGAGGAAATGTCCACATCAAACGACGTTCAAGTTCATTTTGATAATTATAATACACTTTTTCAAAAGGTGTTAAATCTGGTGTAACAATTGGACTTCTAGCTAAAAGTATAGTGGATCTAATTGTATTTATTGAAATTGATTCCTTTGAAGCTGTCGCTAGACATCTCTTGAATGCTAGAAATTTGTTAGCTCAAATGTCAACATGAGTATCACTATGGTACTGTCACATACTTATCGATCCCGCCTGTATCATCTTGTATCAAACTATGGGATTTGAAACCATATAATGCTGTTCAACTTTAACGCTTCAATCTTTGAATTTTTCACTTTCAACAAAAAAAATTGTGCAGTAAACAATTCGCGAAAATCCAAAAAAATGACAGAAAACCGGGTAGATTAAAACTATAACTACACTTAAAATACAATACACAAACAATTTTTATATTATACAAGAGTTCTTTTAATAGCAAAACTTCAGCTTTGGTTATTCTTTTGTTGTAAAAATGCCATTAGGTTGGATAATTGAGCATTTGGATCACCACCAGCTGGTGGAGCTGGGGCTTGCGTTGGTGGAGCACCAGTTGGAGCACCTGATTGATTAAATAAATTAGCCAATGGATTAGCCTTGTTGTTTTGACCTTGCATGAATGAAGGAATATTTGAGTTGTTGAATGGATCAGTGTAACTATCATCTGGTTCACCTGGTTTAGTAGATCTTGGACCATTTCTTGAACCATCTGTAGGCATTTTTTTAGAAATAGCTTTTGATGAAACACCTTCACCAATTTCAATATCTGGTTCCTCCATGACTAAACCTGGAACTAAAGGTTTTTCCATACCAACACCACCCCATTCAGCTGCATTGACCCAACGTCTATCAGCTTCGGTTAATCTGGCTAATGGAATGATACTAACACCATGTTGATAATCACAACAATCACGAGGACCAAATCCAACACCCCAACGTGTTCTTAAAGAATAACGACCATCTTTATTGAATGAAGACATGACATTTTCAGCTTCAGCTCTTGAATACACTTTAACAAATGCATGTTTACGTTCATTGTTTAAAATAACACTTTGCACTTCAGCATAAGGTCTCAACACTGAAGCTAATTCAACATCATCCATATAGTTTGGAACACCACCAATGAATAAAGTACGACTTTGTACTTTAATTGAACCACTTGGAAGACTTGGATCAAAACTTGAATGTTTTTCTCTATAATGAGCAGTACCAGGAACATTACGTTCACCAATAACATGACCTGGAGGTGGAGCATCCGCACCACCACCATTTCTACCTGGTGATCTAGATCTATTACGATCTCTTCTTGAAAAATTATTTCTATCACGACTACCAGATCCACGAGGTCCTTGATCGTTTGTGTTTCTAAAACTTTTAAAAGCTTCTTCTTGTGACAAACCAACAGCTGGACGACCATGATTTTGTTGTGGGAATTGTTGTGGAGGAACTTGACCTTGAACTGGAGGTTGAGGTAATGGTGGCATTTGACCACTAGCTTGTAAACCTGCAAGCATTTGTAAAAGTGCAGCTTGTTGAGCATTTGGATCACTTGAAGCTAAACCTGCACTTAAATTGTTATTTTGTACAGATGGAGCTTGAACTGGAGGAGCTTGTTGTTGAGGTGGTTGTGGAGCTTGTCCAGTTAAAGCCGCAAGATTCTTCAAAATATCGTTAGCATCGATAGGTTGAGCAGAACCAGAAGAGGCATTGGAAGCTGGTGGGTTCCCAGGAGGAGTAGTTGACCCTGTAGCAGAAAAATATTTAGCTTTTAAAGGAATAATCTGAGCTTCGTCAAATGTAGCAGATTTTTTCCAAATATCCAATAATTTACCAACTTTAGCTTTTTGCTCTTCGTTAATTACTTCCACAACTGAAGGAACAGCTTCTGGAATGAAATTGTTTAGTTTATATAGGGCATCAGCAAAAGTACCTTCTTTAACACCTGGTTGTACAACTTCACCTAATTTATTCGCTTGTTCTTTATATGCTCTGGCAATTGAGTCAACAACATACAACCCACCTAATTTATGAGTTGGACCGGCTTCTCTTAAATAATTTTGTACTTTCTCCACAAGTTCTGATTCTAACTAAATGGAAGGTATATGTTAGTAATGTTTAAAGTTATATTTGATGAAGTGTCCTTGATGATTACTTTACAACGTGTCATAATGGGAGCCTCTGACAGATGAGATCTCAAAGTATTTACAATTTGACATAATCATCACGGTTTACCTTATAAATGAGCAGCCCGCAAAAAGCTCACTATTTCTTTCAATACTTACGTTAACATTATCTGTGGCAATTTGAGTTAATTTCTTAATACGTGAGCCTGAAATACCTGATTTCATGGATTTTAATCCATCCAAAACTTCTACGAAATCTTGAACTGTTGACATTTTGAATACTTTTTTCTCTTTTGTAGACTTCGGTTTGTTTTCTTCTCAGGTACTTTATTTCTCAATTTACGTCGTCTCTATACTAATGATTACTCTTTTCTCTTTGTGCTCTTGACGGTGAAACACAATACAATTTATGATTATTGATACAAATTCTTATTTCTCAGATCTGATGGTATGATACGATTACGTTACGTTCCGAATAATTTAATCCTTGAATACAACAATTGTTACTTTGATAAAAGATTGAGATGTAATAGATATGGGGTTTTAATTGAATAGGTGTTGAGAAAAGAATAAAATTTGCCCTTGAGAAATTCCACTCAATTTTAAATTCGCGGGGCTCTTTGTCATTGCCGGGTGACCTTTGACTGATTAAGTAATCCGTCGTTAAAAGGAACAGGATATCTATGAATTACAGTGTGCTACTAGTTGTAAAGTATAAAAATGCAATGATCATATATTCCTCTAGTGTACGGGAAGGTGTTGTACATTCACTTGGAGTTTCAACCTTTCGAATCACTAGAAATAACAATCTAATATGTTGTAGTAGCTGGAATGTTATGAGCATACACTGTATAGCACAAGTCACTAGTAAACTGCCCCACCATTTAAGACAACCGTTGTAGTACAAGTGGATTCTGCATATCAGAGATCATTTCTGCAAGTTTTCTTGGGTGTACCCATGTAGAGTCGTAAGATATAAGCAGAAGGATAAAATAATCTTCATGAAGATTTTTATCCCAACCCGTACGACCCGCGAAAAACAATACTACCTACATTATAATTTATCGAGATACCGAGGTATGGATATTGTTATAAACAGTATATAATAGGGCTTCTTGATGTCAATAGTCTGTCAATCGGTCACTATAGGTATTAATAGATCGAAAAGTGTTACTAATTACTTGATCATCTTGATTTTCTTTGGTGGATGTTATATATAGCATTGGCATAGAATGTGAAAAAGCCTTAAAAGGATATCCTAATTGAGCCATATAATAGCTAAAATAGTCGCATGACATGGCACTCCTTTGATAAATCTTTAAAATACAATAAACAATAGATTTTAAGATGTGCTCAACTATACTGATCTGAATTGTATACCACAATACCCCAACAATTCAATGGAAAACTTTCAAAATAAATCAAGTCCTTTGACTACAAAAATTGGCACCAAAGTCACTGGTTCCCTTAAGAATGGTCGTGTTTTAAAGCCAATCAATGCTGGGTATTTAAATAAACGCGTTAAGAAGAGATCCCCGGGTATGAAAGAGTTCAGAATAATCAGATATCGTCCAGTTGTTGATTCAAAAGTGGTTTCTCATGATATCCTGACAGCTCCATCTGTTGGTAAAGAAGCTCAAGACGAAAATAATGTCCACTCTTTATCAATTGCAAAAGATTCAAAATGGACAATGGAAATGATGAAACATCTTGCAACTGCCTTTGGAACCGTTACTTCCTTCAGAATCAATAATTCAAATGTGGAACTTCATGAAGATGGATACGAAAGTATCAAAAAGTACCTTTCGACAAAATTCCCTTTGGATAATGAAGCTGGGAAATTTACCAATAAAAAGATTAGAATGGAATTAAAAAGGCTTGCAAAGATTTACCAAGGATTCATCAAATCTAAGAATCTACCATGCTGTTCTCTTGATTACCACAAAGGTTATCTTGTATACAAAGATTTAGACCAAAGAGGTTTAGCTCCAAGTACTAGAAACAAGAGGTTAAATGAATTTTTTGCTAAAAATTATGAATCACTAGCAAATGTTTCAAGAAAAATCCAGTATTTTGGTCCTCAAGACATTTCATTCTTAGAAATTTATGGCAAGTTTTATAATCCAGACTCGGCTGCTTCAAAAAGTGATAAAACAAAGTCTTCAATTGGTGAACTTCAAACCTCTGCGGATGGGAACCAAGATAAAAAAGATCAAAATAAACAGAATGAATATAATTTGTTTTCAAATGCCTTTTTCGATCATTTAAGAAAAGCTTTTGATGAATTAGAGGAAATTTATGAGAAAAAATTCATAACTACAGAGCGTTTCATATTGGCAACAAAAATTTTAAGTAAAGGTAATCTTGTACTTGAAATAATTTTATCGGATCCTGAAAAAAGTCAGAATTATAAAGCTTTTATTTTAAATAGACCTGAATTTAAACAAATCTATGACATACAATATTAAATTGAAATACCATATAAACACACACAAAAATTATAATCACACGATATTCTATATGACTACCCTATATATGAAAAATACATATTATTAATCAATTTCAACCTATATTATAATATCTATTTACCTTCATTGGTTTTCAAATATTCATCATGAAGTTTTTTTTGTACATCAAATTGTTTTTGAAGTTTTTTTCTAGCACTTTTTGTAACTTCATTACCATCTTTATCCTTAATTGGTAAACCTTGTTCATCCCATTCCAAATATTCAGAAGTTTTAAACAATTGATCAGGTGAAATTTTAGCCCTTTCTTGTTTTTCCTTCTCTTGTTGTTCTTTTAATTTTTGTTGTGATAATTTTTTAGCTAATTTTTCTTGTTCACGTTTCTCTTTTTCATCTTGAAACTTAATTAATTCAGCTTTTTCAGTTTCTGAAAGAAATTTAATTAAAGCTGGTTGTCCATCTGTACGATCATCAAGTGATACATTTAAATTTAATAAATCAACACTACGCACTTTATCAGTGGCTTTTAAAAATTCTGAATATGGTTCTTTGGCAATGGCAGCTGAACGAACAAAATCTCTAAATGTGGAAAGTGCCTTGACGTATGGTAATAACACCTCTTCAGTGGAACCAGATGATACAGCGTTTGATGAATCAATTTCTTCCCATCCTAAATTATCAGAACGAGATGGGAAACCTAAGATATTTAAAAATTTTGTTATCCAAAATGAAACTTGTAATAATGGATCTATTCTAATTTCAGTACCAGCATTGACAATATAAGTGTTTGTTGTAGAGACTAACTCAGCAATGGTTTTCAAAGCTTGAGGAGTGGATAAATTATCACAGAATGCCAAATGAACATCTTGTTTAGCTTGATCTAAATCTTGGAATAGTTTCTTCTCTAATGAACCGGTTTTTTTAGAAACAATAACATTTGATTCTAAACGATTTTTATAATCATTGTTTAAAGCTCTAACATTCTTGAAAAATTTATTTAATGTATTTTCAAATGATTTAACTTCATTGATTAAAGCCACTTTAAAATCTAATTGATTATTCCATTGTGAAAATCCAAATGCCAATCTCAATTGACGTGGCGTATATAATTCCAAAGCTTCTTGAATTGTAATGAAATTTTTCAAACTTTTACTCATCTTTTGTCCTTCAATGTGTAAATGACCAGTATGTAGGAAATAATTAACCCATTGTTTATTATCGAAACATGCTTCAGACTGGGCAAGTTCATTATCATGATGTGGGAATGCTAAATCAACACCACCTGAGTGAATATCCATTTCTGGACCTAAAACATCACTAGCCATCACTGAACATTCAATATGCCATCCTGGACGACCTTTACCCCAAGGTGATTCCCATTCCGGTTCACCTGGTTTGGAGGTTTTCCATAGGGCAAAATCATTTGGAGATTTTTTACCAGATGTACTTGTACTTAATGAACCTTCACCTTCAGCAATCAAATCAGCTTGACCTTTATTCCATGGTTGTAATTTAGCATAATCATGTAAATCAGATTTATCAAAATTCACTGTATCAAAATAAACAGATCCATCATTTGTAGCGTAAGCATATTTATTCTTGATAATTTGATTCACAAATTCAATAATTTCTGGTACATATTCAGATACTCTTGTGACAATTGTTGGTGGTAAAACATTCAATGCAGCCATATCTTCATCGTATTTCTTCTCCCAATAAGCTGGTAGTTTTCTAAAGATTTCTGGGTCATTGATTGTGGAGCCCAATTCTTTATCCAAGACTGGTACAATGACATCTTTGACATCATCTAAGAATTTATCTTTGGACAAGGTTTTGTAATTTTCAATTGATGAAAGAGCCGATTTGGCTGATTTGAGGTACATTGGGAATTTTGGTTCTTGAACTTGTCTTTCAGAGACATTGACAGATTCTGACCATTTGCTGAACTCCGA
Source organism: Hansenula lynferdii (assembly GCA_030582155.1). Taxonomy (NCBI): domain Eukaryota; kingdom Fungi; phylum Ascomycota; class Saccharomycetes; order Phaffomycetales; family Wickerhamomycetaceae; genus Hansenula; species Hansenula lynferdii. The sequence goes on from JAKTWT010000007.1 coordinate 261,501, forward strand.
TTCAGAAGTTGGAGCATCTGGTAAGTTCTTCTTAACAAATGATTCAAAGGCATGTTTAGATCTTGACAAAACCGATTCACTAATTTGTTCTTCTTGTTCAATCTCTTTAACAAATTGTTCAAACAAATAGTTTTGACGAGCTCTAATGATAATCTTATCGTCAATATCTGTAACGTTTTGTACAAATGTAATATCGTATCCAAAATAGTCTTGCAAGATTCTTCTGTTGATGTCGATAGCCACATAGTTTCTAGCATGACCCATATGACTTGAGTCGTAGACAGTAGGACCACATGAGTACCATTTGATCTTTTTACCCTCGATAGGCTGGAATTCTGTCTTTGTTCTGGTCAACGAATTGAAGACTCTCAACACTGGCTCAGATCCGCCAGCTGACTTTGTAGGCTCGTGCCATTTTGGCTGGACCACTTTGACTTTATTTGCACTGGACATGTTTCTTATGGAGTTTCCTAGCGTTTTCAGGCTAAAGCGAAGCATACACCAAATCTCAGTGTAATTAGATGAAAGATTCATCTTGTTACTCACAAAATATCGTGATATTTTTTCGCTGTAATTTCCGCGAATTTTTGATGATGTTAGCTTCTTAAGCAAAGCGACGCGTTGAAGCGATTAAAATAAATCAAGAGCTGGGTTTGATATATTAAATTTCTGATGTGAGTTGTTTCTGGTATTTTGCTGCTGATTTCAGCGAACTAACAATGTCTCTAGGTCCGCTATATACAAAGTGAGTGGAAGCCCGGTGCAGTATCCATATAGTCAATACTAACTCCAGACAATAGCTATCCATCCAAGGTGTCAGATCGTTTGATCCTGGGTCCCAGGAGACCATTGAGTTTGGGAAGCCCTTGACGTTGATTGTGGGCCAGAATGGTACTGGTAAGACGGTGAGTGTGGAATCGTTTGGCTTTTCTGCTCCATTTACTAACAAACAGACCATCATTGAATGTCTAAAGTACTCCACCACTGGTGATCTCCCGCCAAACAGCAAAGGTGGTGCCTTCCTACACGATCCCAAGATGACTGATGAGAAAGAGGTGAAGGCACAGGTCAAGTTGGCATTTACAAACGCCTCCGGTGTGTCGATGATCTGCACAAGAGCCATGCTTTTAACCGTGAAGAGAACAGCAGCCACGTTCAAGACTTTGGAAGGCCAGCTACTAGCCCTCCACAGGGGCGAGAGAACCACCATCAGCACCAAGTGTGCCGAGTTGGACGCCCAAGTGCCCGCTTATTTAGGTGTTTCCAGGGCGATTTTGGACTATGTGATCTTTTGCCATCAAGACGAGAGTCTATGGCCATTAGCAGAGCCATCAGTATTGAAGAAACGGTTTGATGAGATATTTGAAGCGCTAAAGTTCACAAAGGCTTTGGACAACATCAAAGTGATACGGAAAGACATGGCTGTGGAGATCAAGCTTTTGGATCAGTCTGTGAAGCATTTGAAGTCTGATAAAGAACGTGCAGAGAGAGTGAGAGAAAAGATCAATACGAGTAACAAATACATTGAAGAGTACCGTATGGAGACATCGCTACTCGAAGAGAACTTGAAACGTATATCCAAGGAGAGCAATGAACTCTTCAAATCTAATCAAGAGTTCCAAAAAGTTCTATCGAAGCTAGAAAGTTACAAGCATTCTCAAAGATCACTAAATGAACAAATAGCTAGACTTGAGGACTCTACAAGACTTTTACCAGAATCTGATGATGAACTACAATACAAGCTTGCGAATTTCCAAACCATGGTGAACGAAGCTGAAACGAAAGTAAATGACTTGAAAAATGAAGTTGCCGATAAACAATCAAACTTGAAAAGCTTGAGAGATGATTATAGTCGTATGATAAGAGATGAAGGTCAGCTAAAGGGTAAAGAGTCCGAATATCAAGAGAACTTGACAAAGCGCTCAACTTTGGTGGAATCACTATGCTCGAAGTTGGAGATTGATACAACTGATGACTTTGATGATTTTGCAAAAGAGCTCAAGAGTTTGATTCATAGAAATGAAAAAACTTTCCAATCATTAGTTGATGAAGCCAAGCACTCTGAGGCGCTATTGCAACAAAATTTAAAATTGATTTCTGATTCCAAATTGAAAGAGGTTCAACATCGTGAATACAGTTTGAATGATATCAAGGCTATTACAAATGAGATCAAATCACAAAATAGTAAAATCAGAGACCTTAATGTTGATGAAGGAGGTTTGGAATATGAAAAGACTAAACTTGAAGATCTTGAGGCTGAACTTATCAAATTGAAACAGGGTAAAGCCGTGGAAACAATGATTAAAGATATCAAGGCTAAAAACATTGAGATTAATACATTGGAAAATCAGATTGACTCGATAGGTAACGAAATTTCACAAAGTCATAAACAAGCAGATTCACATGCCAAAATTTCATTATTAAAAGATGAAAAAAAATATAGAGAAAAAGCGTTGTCAAAATTAATTGATGCTAAAAAAGAACTATTTACCACTCATAATTTGGATATTGAAAATTTGGACAAGAGTTATAAGGCTAAAACCGACTCTCTAGCTAAAGAGTTACAGCAAAAGGAGGCTTCATTTAGCAAGGAGAAGTCTCAATATCTGGACGTTGAATCAAAATTATCTTATTTGAACACCACCATCAATGATCACAAATTGGAACTTGAAGCATCACAAAGGAAATTTGATGAAGAATTAGAAGATGAAGATATTTCAGAGTTTGATGAAATTTTAGCAAATGCATATGATGATTATCGAGTTGCCTTGGAAAATTTAAAAATGACAAGGACAACTTTACAATTTAATAAAAAAGCATTAGAAATTGCAGAAAATGATGATTGTTGTTATTTATGTTCAAGAAAATTTGATGAAAAATCAGTATTATCAACATTTATTAAAGAATTAAAGGGGAAAACTGATTCAAGCTTCGAAAATGAATTACAAACTCAATTAAAATCTCAAGAAGAATATTTGGATACTGTTAAATCGTTAGTTCCAATTGTTGATAAAATTAAAAGCTTGACAACTAAGATTTCTGATTTGAATTTGAAAATTGAGAAAATTCAACCATCTTTAAAAGAGTCTGAAACTAAAATGACCTCTTCTAAAAATCAATTGGATGAAATCAAACATCAAGTGGAACAACTTGCAGATGTTAAAAATTCTGTGAATGAGATTATCAGATTGAAATCTGATTTAACAAATATAGATGCTCAATTAAGTGATAAGGAGAAGGAATTGGAATATTATGGTGTTTCATCAAGAAGTTTAGATGAACTTCAAAAACAACAAAAATCTCAAACTGTTCAATTAAAGTCATTACGTGGTGAAGTACAATCCCTTTTGGAAGATAAAGATTCTAAACAACGTGAATTATCAATCTTGGAAGGTAATGTTAAGGATAAAAGATTAGCAATAAGTAATATTGAAAGAGGTCTTGTAGAGAAGGAAAATTTATTGAAAAGTATTGAAGAAAATAAGGATAAAATTTCCAAACTTGAAGCTATGGTTGAAAAATCTGGGAATGTTATTAAAGAATTGGAGGAGGAAATAAACCAACTTTCTTCACAATTGAAAGAATTACAAAAAAACAATGAAGCACAAATTTCCAATCAGCAAAAGGAGTTAACACAGTTGAAAACTCATCAATCTGAATTTACACTTTTCAATGAATCTGTGGATCAATTTTTACAAGTTGATTCTAAAAAACTTTCTAAATGTCAAGAAGAGGTATCATTAATTGGTACATTAATTTCAGAACACGAGGAGGAGATTGATAAATCTTTAAATATTGTATCCGATGAAGAGAAAAAATTATCAGATACATCAACTGAAGAAAGAAATTTGAAAAACAATTTAGATATAAGACATATGCAAAATGATCTTGATAAGATTGATCAAGATATTAATAATATGGATGCTCAAAGGGCAGAAAGTGAACGAGATAAATATGAAGAAAAATCTTCACAATTAAGAGATGAATATTCCAAGATGAATGCAGATTATGCAGGTAAACGTGGTGAGATTAAACAAATTGAAGATCAAATTAAACAATTCACTAAAGAATTACAAACAGAATTTAAATCAGTTGAACATGAATATCAAGAAGAATGGGTTAAACTTCAAACAAAGACATTAGTATCAAATGATTTATCAACATATTCCAAGGCTTTAGATTCTGCAATAATGCAATATCATGGTATTAAAATGCAAGAAATTAATCGTACAATTGATGAATTATGGAAAGGTACGTATAGTGGTACAGATGTTGATACAATAATGATTAAAAGTGATCAAAACACCGCTACAAAGGGGAATAGAACTTATAATTATAGAGTTGTTATGGTTAAACAAGATGCAGAATTAGATATGAGAGGTCGTTGTTCCGCGGGACAAAAAGTTCTTGCATCTATTATTATAAGGTTAGCATTAGCGGAATGTTTTGGAGTTAATTGTGGTGTTATTGCATTAGATGAACCTACAACAAATTTAGATGCAGAAAATATTGAATCATTAGCCCGGTCATTAGGGAATATAATTGAAATGAGACAATCACAAAGAAATTTCCAATTAATTGTTATAACACATGATGAAAAATTCCTAACATATATGAATGCATCCAAGTATACTGATCATTTTTATAAAGTTAGAAGAAATGATTCACAAAAATCTCAAATTGATTGGGTAAATATTAGTCGAGTTTCTGAATGATTAATTTAATGCATTGGAAATCCAATTTCTATATGTTTTTTGAGTTTCAGCCATATGTTTCATTATATTATATTTAGCATTTAATAAATTGATTAAAGTTTGATCTTTTAATTCTGGATTGCAAAGTGTTCCGGAGTTGTTTAATTTTTTGATTACTTCGGTTAATGGTTTATTTTGTTGAGCAGATATCCCTAGATATGCAGCACCAATAACACCAGAAAATTCAGGTTCCGTTTTACCAACTTCCACGGGTAATTTAGTAACCATTGCTAATAATTTAACAAATCTTTTATTTTTAGCCTGAGATCCTGAAATTATAATTTTTCCAATATTATGACCACTAAGTGTTTCAATAACTTGCTTAGTTTGAAATGCTAAGAATTCCAGGGCACAAATATATTTTAAAGCCAGATCATTGATTGAAGTATCTGTAGATTCCCCTATAAATGCACCTCTCATTGATCCATCTGCATGAGGTGTTCTATTCCCAGATAAGTCGCCATAAAGAAACATATTTCTTGCTTGGTAATGAATTGATTCTTGAATCTCCATTTCTTTAATCTTTTCTTCTAATATACCAAATGGATCTGATTTTATAACTTCATAAGCTGGATGTGTTTCAAATAAATGTTCAAATAATTTCCCCGTTATAGATTGACCACCTTCAGAGACATTAATCTCTGGGAAAACAGTTGTATAAGGGCCCCATATCCCTGTGGTTGGTTGAGAATTATAATGTGCTAGCAGGAAACATGTTGATGTACCGGCAATCATTGTTAATGTGTTTGTGATATTTGTACCACAGGAGGCTATCCATCCAGAGTAACAATCGATAACACCTTGACCAATAACCATTCCATCTAAAGAGGTGGCGACTTTGGAGCCTGCGTATGGTAGTGGTAAGAATTCTTTTTGGTTTGTAGTTTCTGCTCTTCCTATAGCTGCAAAGTTATCCCTGTGTAATTGCCCCAGTCCGATTTTGTCAAGAAAGGGTTTGCTCCAACCTTTCAATGAACCATCCAGTGCCATTGAAGTGATTGGTTTGGAATAAGTTTGAACATTATGGGAAAATCCATTTTTTGAGATCATAAATGTTAAGAAATCATGAAGATCAAAAACGACAATATTGTTCAGATCATTTGGTGGGATATGATCCATTAACCATTTAACCTTGGGGATACCCATTTCCTCTATAAATGCACCTCCATGATAGTCCAGCACCTTTTTACCTTTTAATTTTTCATTTATAACACGAGTTTCATCACCGGCTCGACTATCCATCCAAAACACTATATTCTGATCCTGGTCTTGGAACCCATAATCAACAGGGTATGGCACCATTGATTCATCACTCAATTTCCGCATCACCACCATTGAACACGTCGCTGCACATCCGATACTTTCGATCTTCGCATCCTGTTTACTCTTGATCTTTTCAATACAATCCAGGTACAAATTCCATATCTTTGTAGAACTCTGGGTGACAAACCTTGGATCCTTTGTGCTCTGGTGGTATTCTAGCCCCCTGGTCTCCACTTGGACAATCCTTCCCTGTGTATCCACCACGGCGACTCTGATGCTCGAGGATCCCACATCAACACCGGCGTATAAGCTGGCCATTGTAATAAAGTCTATAATCTATAATTATACTATAAACTCATCGATTAAACTTCACATGCGGAATTAAAACCGGCAGACGGGAGCAAAAATATATTTCCGACTGCAAACATTTCACAAGACAAATTATAAACAAATCAACAAATCAACAACTAACAAGCTCAATCTATAAAGGATAAGTCTAGAAAGAGATCATCAGTAATCGACAGCAGCTATAATACCACAATGTCCCACAAGGCCCAGCAGAAAGTGGTGCGGTCGGCTAGCCCTCTGTCGCCAGGCTCCCCTACAAGCTACGACGGGATGGACCAAGTGGAAGAGAGTGATTTGAGCGAAGGAGCAGCAGCGTCCTTTATAGGCGGGACCAGTGTGGGTCCAGGCGAAGGTGGTGATGATGTACAGGAGGATCTGCTCCTGGACCAGGTGACCACGACGGATTTGGAGAGCCGCAAGTTCAAGAACGAGCACAAGGTGTTTAACTTGAGTTTGCCCTTTGGAGGGAACCCATTGGGGCTGCTGCCCAGCTGGAGGAGCCTGAAGCATGGGCTGCCCATCATAGGCAGCACCGAGGATGAGGAGTTCTCGTTGGAGGACATCAAGAGCAGGTTGACCAGACAAGAGACATTGAGCACCTTGGAGGAAAGCTACTTGTTCAAGAACAAAAAGGGCCAGGATAACACTAGATTACGTGCTCTGAAGCGAGCATTGACCCCAAACTTGGACATTTTGAGCAACGACGACAAGAAGGAAACTCTGGACACGGTATGGGACGATTTGGATGGTGATATTGTGATTATAGGTGGTTATAGAGGTAGTATACTCAGAGATTCACGTACTCGGAAAAGACTATGGATCCCATTGTTGAAAGCTGGATTCAATATCCGGAAGATTGATTTAAACATTGGCCCTACTGATGAAGATGAAGTCAAAACACAGAAAAAAGTTATACCTGATGGAATAATGTCACATGTTGGACCTGTGGATATCTCTAGGAAACTTGCTGCCAAATTGGATAATGGGAAAACTAGAGTCCACGATTTTGGTTATGATTGGAGACTTTCACCTCATATAAGTTCACAAAAATTACAAGAATATTTGGCAACATTAAAAAGTAACAAAGGTGCTAATAAAAAAGGTGTTATAGTCATTGCTCATTCAATGGGTGGATTAATAACTCATCATGCTATGCAACAAAATCCTTCATTATTCCGTGGTGTTGTTTATGCCGGTGTTCCTTCGGAGTGTCCAAATATCTTGGGTCCTATAAGATTTGGTGATTCTGTAATGTTTAGTTCTAAAATCCTTACTGCAGAGGTTAATTTTTTTATGAGATCAAGTTTTATTTTCCTTCCAAGACATGGTCGTTTATTTGTCAATAAAGATACTTATGAAACATATAATTTAGATTATTTTGATCCAGAAGTTTGGAGTAAGTATAACTTATCACCATTGGTTTCTGAAGAGAGGAAAAAGGGACCAAGAAGAAGTTTGGAATTTGCATCTAATCAAAAACCACAACATTTAATTAGTTTAGATATGAAAAAATCAGCTTCAACTTCACTACATAAAAAACCATCAGAGGAATTTCATGCTACATATGAAGAATCAATGGATTATTTAACAAGAACTTTGAAAAGAACTAAAAATTTCCTAGACGAATTAGAATATGACCCATCTAAGAAATATCCACCATTAGCTATAGTTTATGGTAATGAAGTACCCACAGTTAGAGGTGTTCGTGTAAATAATTTACAAGATATTAAAGATGGTCAATATGATGATTTTTATTATGGTCCAGGTGATGGTGTTGTACATCATAAATGGTTAATGCCAGAAAGACGTGGTTTCCCAGTGGAGGCTAAAATTACAAGTGATGAAGGTCATATTTCATTAATGAGTGATTTACCTGCAATGGGGTCTGCATTAGGTGCTATCCTAAGTGCCGAAAAGGTAAATCAATAAATTGATACCATGTATATACTAAATAAACAAATATATTATTATTCCTCTTCTAAATCAAAATATTTAACTTTTAACCATAAACTACATGCATTACATTGAACAATGATATCATATCCACCATTTCCATCCTCAGTACCATTATCAGCTAAATCATCTTCATTAAGCACAAACCCATCCACTCCAGTACACCGGGGGCAATCCTTCATGAAAACTCCAAGATCATTTTCCTCCATATATTTAAATTCATCTAATGTAACAATATCAAGTCCCTCCCCAGTACTTATAAGTCCACTCTTCTTATAACTCTGTTTTAAATCCTCATCATATTCTTCTCGTAGCGCAGTATCAACCAGCGTGGCATAAGCATTTTTAATCTGAGTAATTATATCTGAATCTAATTGTCTTTTAGTCTTATCTGGATGAATATCTAATAATTTCCTCCGATATGCAATTTTAACGTCCTGTATAGTGCAATCTTCTCGGACTTCTAGGATTTCATAATGGGTCTTCTTGGTTATAGAGGTCATATTATCATTTCAAGTGCTCTAAAAACGTATAAAGGCTAGTTTGTTCAATAAATAAACCTCTTTTGTTAGTGAAATGTTTATACGTTTTTTTAGTATGGTGAATTGAGTTCCGGCTCATCAAAAAAAAAAAAATTCATAATTCCGAGGGTGAATTTTAAAATTTTACATTTTGAAATTTTTTGTACATAAACCCAAATTTAAGAGATGAGCTTTTAGATAACTCAAGATTAAACAATAATTTAAAATGGGCTCCGGGAACAAGAGAAGTAGAGAAGACTCCACTGCTGAGCTTCGTATCTCTTCATTTACAAAACAACCACAAGTTGCAGTGGGATCTTTTTTCAATGGATTTACTGCATCTGAAGATACAGAGTTCCAACTATATCAAAAAAAGCATAGTGATGATGAATATATTTTCCATGGTGAAAATGAAAGATTAGATTATAACGGTGCCACATTGGAAGAAGATAGTAGTGGATATGCTGTGGCAATTTATGATCCAGTAAATAAATCTGTGGATCTTTATCAAGCCCCAGTTTTATTAGGTTCAGTTACATCAAAAGCTCATAGAAAATTAAAAGGTCCAGCTGTTAAACAATCAAATGTACGTAATAACATTCAACGTAATGCCCTGGGTGAAGCATTTGGTACCAAGAAGGCTAAAAAGGCTATTTCAGATATGGAAAGAAATCGTATTGATTCTGATAAATTAGCTGATGTGGAAGCTGATATCGTTGATACAGTTAAAGCTAGCACAGATACATTACCAACTAGAGAACAACTTACTCAAAGTGTATTGGATGATAGACCAACACCAGCATGTAATGTTGATGCCACTAATGTCGAGGATGTTTATCCAATTTATAATATAATACCGAAAAGAGAACTTTCATTTATTCGTGTTGGTTCTATACTTTCAGAAGAAGATAACAAGAAAAAATTGGAATTATTACCATATCAAAATTCTCCATATATTGCTAGTCATTTAAGTGCTATTAATTCTGAAAGTCAAACTGAAAAATTACAATTAATTTATTATGCATCTTTATTAATTGGTGTTTATCAAAACAGACGTGTTTCAAATAAAGAAAATTTAAGTACATCATTAAATACACCACCTGATTTATTAATTGATGGTATCTTGGAAAGATTCACAATTTTAAGACCAGGTCAATTTGGTCGTTCAAAAGATCGTGGTTTTACAATTGATCCACATCATGAAGATAAATTATTATGTTACTTATTAGCAACAATTTTACACATTAATAACTTTTTGGTGGAAATTAGTCCATTAGCTCAAGAACTTTCTTTGAAACCATCAAGATTAGTCGGCTTATTTAAGGCATTAGGTTGTATTGTTAAATCTGCTACTGTTGCTGAAGCTGAAGCTTTTGGTATCCCAAAATCATCAGCTGCTTCTTACAAAATTGCATCTCTAAAAGTTCCATTTAAATTACCACAAATGACAAGAAGAGGTAGAAAAACTTGAATTTTAACAAATTGTATAAAATTTAATAACGAATGTGTTTTCTTCTCTTTCAAATATTGGATCTTGTAAATTTTGCTTTAAAATTACTTACGAGTTAATTTTAATTAAATTTCTATAGGAATGAGAGTTTTGAAAGTTGTTTGTCCTTCACTTCCAAACTCACAATTGACAATTTCAAAATTTGCAACCTCGCAAATATCAAGAGTCTCTAATGAAGTAAGCTTACAATTTTGTAATTTAATTGTACTCTTATCATCATAACTACCCCACATGAAAATTTCCAAATACTTTAATCTTGGTAGACACAAACTATATTCAGTTTCTGACTAATTTGGTCTGCCATATGAAACAATAATCGACAATTCTTTTAATTTTTTAAAACATTAAGCAAATATTTGTCAAGATTTAAAAGATCCATATAATTATTAGCACAGCTAGTAAAATCAAGACGATGCCTCTTTATTTTCTTTTTGACCTCTTGAACATTCAATTCACTCATGTTTGAATTCATGTGTATATTCATCGAACGAATAGTATTAGAATAAACTTGAATTGTCCCTGGACAAAGTTTAAACGGTATAACATCAGAGCCAGTACTTCCTACTGGCCCATAATAAATAACCAACTCATACATTCCTTTTAAATGTAATCCATGGAAATACTTCTTAATTCTCTCTTTGCAACAATCGTCAGAATTATACATCTTCATGATGTCGTGATTGGAAATAAATTTATGATACCGTTTTCCATGAATAATAACCGTGTGATGTATACGGAAATCTTTAGACAAAGTACGACATTTTTGCCAAGCATCTTCCAAAAAGCAACTTCTTCAAGAATAAGTATCCATAAATGTACTCAAAACTATGAATTTACTTGATCTTGATCTAATATTAACATTTTTTCCAATATCATCATGAGCTTTCCAGGATATGGTGGGGAATGAATTAGCATTTCTCTGTGAAAATCTATCAAAAAAACAACATTCCTCCGGTCTCTCCTCCTCATCAATGACGTGAAGTACTGACTTCCTGACAGCTGCTTGAGACTCTGGGATTTTCCCCAAGGATATATATGTTTTCAAACAATGAACTTGTTTGATGATCTCCACTATAATCTCAAAAGGTAGTTCGAGTAATTTCATGACGTTGTAACAGTTTGTTTTTCAAGAACAATGAAAAATATTAAAGCTTCATATTCATCGAATATCTAATTTATAATTTATCTAGGATTAAAAATTTGTAGAGCTACTCGATAATTTGAGACCTTTTTTACATCTGTGAGTACATGTTTATTGGCACGTATATTGTGGCATACTGGCAGTGTCCGCACATCTATGTACATAGGCTCAATTAGAGAACATACCTCATATTTGTATCAAATTCATAAAATAGATCCTTGTCTTTAAGTCTCAAAGCTCGTCGTTTTATCTATTAATAAAGTCCCGTACTTCCACAAATTTTTTATATCTGGATTTATTCGAAATGATGGTAACAGATTTATTCACCTTCTTCAAACGATCAACTTGTGGATCAATCACCTCTTTAGCAGACAAGAGCTCAGTCATGGTGATCTTCGAGTTAGTTCCCGGTCTGCTCTCAATAAAAGTCATGAGTTTTCTGTAATTTCTCACCAAATCCCATGGTCTCTTTCCAGGCATCCCCAAATCAGCATACAAATTCACAGATGATATGTTCTTGTGATGGCTTTCACTTCCGTCTATAGACTTGAATTCTTTCAAATGATCTGCATTCGTGAGCTCAAGTTTTTGTAAAGAAGGTGTGACGAAAATATTTTTAAAAGCACCGGTATATTTGTGATCAGAAAATCTTCCAGTAATTGCAACATCCTCCGCTTTAGGTAAAGTTAAGTTGATAATCGAAAGAGATCCGTGTGTCTTGATTCTGAAACTAGAAATTTCACCAAAGAAGCAATTTTCGACAAATTTGAATAACGTTTTTTCTTCTATATTGAGGGATCTCAAGGATGGGAATTCACAATTCTTCATCCCAAACTTTAAGTTTGTGTCTCCTGAACCCAAGTGAAGCGCTTCCAAATTTGAAAGATATAACTCTTCCAACTTGAAAAGTTTTGATGATCCTTGATGATTTCGGTCCGTCCGTGATTCATCAAAAGCGATATAGAGTTCAGCTAAAGAAGAACAATATTTGATGTTCGCCAGACAATTGATATAATTCGCTTGTGGGAGATCGCAAATCATAAGATTTTTCAGTCTTGTCACATCAGAAACGTTTTGGAAAATTTTAAGTGGTGTCAAGCCCTCTAGCATCAAATCATAGATTTTGCTGGGTATCAGGCCAGATAGTTTGTACGACAGGTCTTTGCTGTAGCTTACCGGTTTTGTGACAATATGATTTTCGTTTTCCGTCTTTTTAATACGTACTGTAGTACGGTCTTTGTTGCCTTCTGCTGCTTGAATTTCATGCATGTATTTAGACCACATCACCCGAAATTGCATAGTTTCAATCTCTTTGAGATTGTTCAAGTTTATGGCTTTGTAGTGCTTGCTATGCAAAATATACGAATGGTGAACCTTGTATGTGGACGTCAACAAAACAGAGTGATCCCATATTGAGCTATCAATTCCCCGGGATCCCACACGACAACTTATAATGTAAAACTTGTTCAATCCCTCCCATTCCACTATATCTTGCATCGTGTTAGAGCCTCCAAGTTGATACAGGGGAACTCCAGACATAATATCCAACGCATGCTCTTCAAACGGGTACAGGTTTCTTTTGTAATCAACAACAAACACCACCGTTTCATCAACGAGATCTTTGAACTCATCAGTTTTGTACAGTGAAACATAGTCATCTATTGACTTCACGGCTCTGACAATTCTGAGAAGCACTTCTCTTGGGAAGAAGAATTGCTTGTTTCGTTGACAACTCATGTTCTTTTTGTGTTGAACAGACATGACGTTTGAGCTCCAAAGCAAAGCAATATCACGAGTTTGACCTCATTGTAAATATCACTCTAAGAATTGCATCATTCTCATCACTTTAAGTATCAGTTTAGGGGCAAATAGGGGATGTTGAAGTTTTAAATTTGTTTGTTTTGAAGATAACAAGCACAAAAGCTAAACCAAACTTTATTTGTCCGCGAAAGGCCGGCCCTCATATGGCCCATAATCCTACAATTTAAAACTTTATAATATTACACTGATAGCTCTGACCTCCTAATTTATTACATTAAAATATATTATTCCCAGTTTGTCAAAATGTTATCTCAAATTTATCACGGTATGTTCCTTCAAGTTCTATCTCATTTATGATGTAATTGAACGAATTTGATTTTCCATCACCAACACTTTGTACAAACTGATCGTATGTTCTCTTAACAGACCCTGACCCTTCTCTATTCCAGACTTTAATGTGACAAGTTGTGTTTCTGTTTCTGGTAATTGCTCTCAATATTTTGTAATTAACAGCCATATTCCATGGTCGCACTGCAAGATCATTTGTTAGTGTAATTTCTGGTGGAATGAATTTCTTTGAGTTTATAAGCCTGAATTGTTCAGCATGAAGTGCTTCTGAGAGTTCAACTGACTTGAGATCATTGGAAACTTTAATATTCTTCAAGTGTCCTTCATTTTTTTTGTAAGTGAATGGGCCGGTGATTGATATCCTCTTCGCTTTCGGTAAAGTCAGGTTTTCAATTATAAGATTTCTATAAGCATGTATTCGAAAACATTCTAGCTCACCAAAGGTGCAGTCAATGATTTTTTTGATAATTTGGCCTTTTGAAGGAAAACTCAATAGCCTCAGGGCTGGAAAGTAACACTCAAAGAACTCAAGCTGTTGATGTTCAATGTGCAAGTACTTCAATTTCACCAATCTCAAAAACCCTATCATCATAGTACGGTGCTCTGGACTGCAACTTTTGATTACAAGTCTCTCCAAATTAATACATTGACCTATTGCTCCTTTATAAAACCCCCGTGTAGCATCCATTTCTAATGTAATAGATTTGATCGTAGAATAATCTAATCTATTACCAACAAAGCGAGGTCCATAGCATGTTTTAACTTTGAGCGTCTCTAGCAAGTTGTTTTTGAATATTATTCCTTGGTGGTAATCCACAAAGGTGCCATGGATATTATCCTGAATAAAGGCTTCAGCTCTACCTACGATTTCCAGTGTTTTTACTCCTATGAGCTCAACAAAATGGCAAAACTCTAAATCTTTTTCTTCCTCGAACCCCCATTGAATAATATGCTGACTTGCGTCTAAGACAGCAGTAGAATTTGTATGAATAAGACATGCGAAATCTATTTTTACAGATGCAAAGTGCATTGGTCCTATAAGGGCTCGGTGTACTGCACCACTAATGGCCCAACTTTCCACAATATTGAAGCAATTCTTGCACTGAGCAAATGCGGCTGAGTGAATGAAACCAAAAATACCACCATGAACTATTATAGAAGGTATCTCTGGCATCGGGGCATACCTTAGTTCTTTAGACTCATCAAACCAATTTCCCGTAATGTCAACAACATGAACAACTGCCTTCTTGACAAAAGGCTTGAATTCCGGAATATTGTACAAAGCGATATAAGTGTCTAGACAATTCAAGCAGCGGAGTATATTTAGTGTGACCTCACTGGGTAGGTATTCTAGGACATTCATCGATTCTGGCATGACTTAGAGAGACTTCTAAAAGTGTAAAGTTAACAATAAAGCTCATGAGGTTATTTATCCTTAAATACCCGCGAGAAGACCCCAGAAAATGAATCCAAAATTCGCGACAGAATTCTTTCAAAGAAAAATTCGCGACCATATAAGCTTTGGCTTAGCTTTTATTGTAAAGAAATACAAACAGAGGAGAAATTCTTCAAGCAAAAGCTTATATTTATCATGTCTGAAGACCAAGATCTGTGAGTTATTCGAGAAAAATTTTCACGGTGCGAAAATTGACTGACAAAATTACCAGCAAAAAAGTCGAGAGCGCCCTTATTGGGTTAGCCAATGTTGAAGAAGAAATGGAAAGGGCTGAAAAAGTTGCTGGTAAGTTCTTCGGGATGTCGATTGAAATTAATACATCTACTAACTCTCGTTAGAAATTTCTCGCTTGCAAAGCGTCCAGAGAATCTACGCCAAAAGAAGAACTCATACGCGTAATATTGATAAATTTTGGCATATTGTCCTATCTCAACATCCAGAATTTTCAGAATACATTAGATCTTCAGATTTCAAATTTTTGGAACTGATCAAGGACATTTATGTCAGCTGGGATGTTGCCCAAGATTCTGCTTCTGAAGATGCTACTCCTGGTGATTTCTCCATAACTTTTGAATTTGAAGCTTTAGAAGATGATTTTCCTGCACAGAATATCGTTAAACAGTTCAAGCTTGAAAAAATCAATCTTGATGAAATATCTAGATTCAAATCCAAAAGAAAAAATTTAGATGATGATGACGAAACCAGTGAAGATGACACAGAAAGATTAGTCTCTGAAAATGTTGATATAATATGGCCAAAATCTTATGATTCGATCAATCCTAGTAAGATTACAGATAAAAAAACCGATCAAGGTAAAAAAAATTATAGAGCCGGTATGAAGAGTTTCTTTGGTTGGTTTAAATGGACGGGTCGTAAACCGTCAAAAGAATTCCCATCTGGTGATGATTTAGCCAGATTATTTGCCGAGGAGATTTTCCCATATGCTGTAAAATATTATACAGAGGCTCAAAGAGACGGATTAGAAGAGGAAGATGATTCCGATGCAAGTGAACCTTTAGATTTGAGCGATGAAGAGGATGAAAATAGAGGTACCAAGAGAAAACATGAAGGTGATGAAGATGAAGAATAGACTACAAAAATTAGTTAAATGTAACGATAAATTAGTGGTTATTATGTATTATAAATTATGCTTAATCTTGAAGCAGCAGCTAAACTTTTCTAAACTACCCGTTCGTCTTCAGCTTCTGTTATGTCACCATCATCTAGCAGATCATCTTCGATATCAGTTTGATCGATTTCTGCTTCGGTTTCTGGTGACTCTGAATACCTGATGTCGGGTAGATCTTCTTCGTTGTTCAAAGTCACGGATTTCCTGAATATTTTGAACTTCACAAAATCTGATATACCTTTGATCGATTCTTTAGTGATTGATACCGATCTAACAATGACAACGCCTGTAATAGACGATATCTTACTCAGTAAACTTGTGTTGTCAAACTCAACATCTTCGTTGCCCAATTTGATTTGTCCATAAATACCAACATATCGATAATAAATGAACCAAACAACAGATGCAGCACCTAAAATTGGAAGAGTTATAACTAGAGCCAATGACAGACCTTTCAACCCTTTATGATTCTCCTTAAATTCTGCTTCTTTCCCAGGGCAGGCAACAGGGTCGACTTTATCGAATTCGTGACCACCTTCACATGTTGTCAGCGGTATACGTCTGTAACCAGTAGCTAGCCAATATTCATCTGTTCCTGGAACCTTACAAATACTTGAATGGTCGGGAGGTGAAAACCCTGGAACCAATTTACATTCACCATTTGAATCTCTTTCGTAATTCCAATCACACTCAAAATCGTTTCTGTTACATGGACAATTCTTAACAATTTGGTAAGGTTTGCTGAGCTTCTCGCCAATAAAACACTCTTTACCAGCAATTTTTCTATAGTATTGTGCTTCATGGCCGAATAGACAGTTATCTGGCTGATGTGGATGCCTTGGCGTCCATAAATCAAAATCATCTGTATCAGGATTTGCCAGATCCAAGTTACATTTTCTTTTCAATAGCTGTGAGAAGTCAACTTGGTAGACTGTTGATTTATCACCTTTGTTTGATGGTAATTTTGTGAAAAGTAAAAATTTTCTTGAATCATCAGATGGAACTGTAGATATATCGTTTACTTTAACCATTATGTCAGCAAATTGATATTCAGACCATGTTTGACCTTCATCTAGTGAGTATGAAATGGTGTTTGTAGAATCTTGACCATTCACCAATACCAAAATAGATCCCTGGTCACCATACTCCCATTGGTAAACACCTTTTTTAACTTCTTTCCAAGTCACACCGCCATCTCTAGTTAAAAAGGTTGAGCCATCCAAATATGCGCCTAGCTGGTCTCCAACGTTTCCTACACCAATCATCATACCAACAGCAGATCCTGATGAGAATGTATCTCTCGGGTCAGCCCTTTCTGTGTAGCCATGTAAGTGAAGAGAACACTCGGTGATTGATTTTCCCTTACATGGGTACTTTGCACCTTCAGAGTCAACACTTGGCGGTTGTAAATAATCCCAGTGAGCACCATCATTGTGTGTGATCATTGACTTAAGCGCCTTTTTCGAGCCTCTCTTTGATTCTTCCACATTTCCAACCGTATTAACCACTGCAACACCTTCAAGATCTTGCATTTGTTCAAAATCGACAAAACCGAATTCATTTCTATTCACATTTGAAATTGATATGGAATAAGACGTACCATTCGAATTAGATTTTAGGATGGTTCCAAATTCTGTACCTGCTCTAGCATTGGTTGTGACATGCAAGAAAACGGCATGTGATGAGGCAGATAAGACTGTATATGCTTGAGTTTTATCAGCCTTGAAATTACCTGGGAATAGAGCATCGGTCCAAGTTTTCCCATCAACAGACACATGAGCTCTTAAAGATCCATCTGATTGTGCCGTTGCCGCGACCAAATAATCATCAGCTTGAGCAAATCCGACAACATCATTTAAAGGAATGATTGTGTTTTCAAAAAAATCAAACGTAACTAAGAGTTCAGCACCAAATATTGTATGCTCATTTTCTTCCCTTTCACAAATGATTAACTGTGAGTCAGTTGGCTCTAGTAAATGACCAATGAATTTACAACTCTTGACATGATCTTTCAACTCTTTGAATCTTTTCCCATAGGACTTTGTGTAATATGTCACAGTTTTACAAGATCCTTTATGAGCAGCATTATCACAACCCAGTTGACCAATATAGATGAACCAATTACTGTGTTTAGGATGAAATTGTAATGGCTGAACTCCTGGAATGAATGTTGCTGGGGTTCTGAAAAATTTCCAATTATCAGCTCTATCAGTTGAATAAATGACCTTCTGGTTTGTTGATAATAAATAGACATGATTGGTATTGTGAGGGTTCACAAATAGATCTAATATTTCTTCATCAGGTGCTATTTGTTCCCATGATGATCCCTGGTCATGTGTAACGTAGGCTTTGTGATGAGTTGTCAACAGCACTATAGTTTCATCTTTAAGATTTGAACCTTTGACCCTATCCAAATATTCGTATTTTTTAATTGTGCCATCAAATGTGAATGTCGAAGTTTTCACTCTTCCATCATTTTTGCCTTCTCTCGAGTTTTCCTTATCGCCTTCTCTTTCATCTGGGTTCGTATCTGGTGCTGTTTCGTCTGGAATATCGTTGTCGTCATAGTCTATCAAAGAATGATCATTTGAATCTGTTTCTTTAGAAAAGTTTGTGCAAGTTTTCTCGACTGAAACCTCAAGATTCAACCCTTTTGAAGTGGAACACTTTGTGCCTGGCCTCAACGTATAAGCTGAAGGTTCGGTATAAGTTCTGGCATTATTGACGCATGCTTTGCTTTGTATAGAGTCTGGAGATAAACTGGGGATAGCAAAGACACATTTCCCAGATGTGTCTCTTTTGAAATTGTACGAGCAAACGTAATCGGACTCTGTACATGGACAGCTATCCTCAACTGCAATGGGTTCCTTATATTCATCACCAACAAAACAATTGGCCTCTGCGGTTCTTCTTTTAAATTTTTGTTTATGGCCCATGAAACACATTGGTTGACTTGATAATTGATCTTTGACAAACCATTCTTCAAAATCAGATTCTTCACATTTCTTGTTGTACAATTCATTGAAGTTAAGACCATATGCCTTATATTGGCCGTTAGAGGAAAAACCACCTAAAAGAAACTTGAAGGTGGTAGAATCAGGTGTACTTGTTAGCAATCTAGCTCTGATAGTGGTATCAATTGAAGCTTGTTGCCATGATTTGCCCTGATTTGTAGAGAATTTCAATGTATCAGTATCAGTATCATCCTCGATGGCTAATATAACTGAGCCTTGATCACCAAACTCAAATAGATGAGGCCCATTTAACGTTTTCGTCCACGTTAATCCAGCGTCCCTTGAGATAAACGTGTCACAATTCTCATACGGGTCTAAAGACAATCCAGTATTACCAACACCTAATAAAATCCCTGGTACTGGTGATGAATAATATTTGCCTGGTGAGTCTGGGTATTGTGCTGCGCGTTGAACAATAGAATGCAGATTCAGTTGTTGACCATCAGCCATCAAGTCTATCCATGAGTTACCTTGATCGAAGGAAATCTTTGACTTTAATTTTTTCTCTGAATTTGATCCTTTAATCATTTCTTTCCCATTATCAACTATATTTGCAAGTACAATTCCATCAATGCTCTGCACAGCTTCGTAATCTATATTCCCAGTAGCATCTCTATTTGTGTAATCAAGAGATTTGGTAAAATAAGATCCATTTAGGCCAGCAGATGAAAACAGTTGACCGACAGTTGGTGCATTTGGGTAAGCAACATCAACGAATAGATTGTTGGTTGTAGATTCAACTATAGAGAATCCATTGGATATTTCAGCACCCGTTGGAAAGTCAACCTTATCCCAATCGTATCCGTTATAAGAAACAAAGACATTATTTGCGCTTCTATCACTCAAGTGAGCACCAATTGCAATCAGGTAATGAGCACCGGCTCCAATCTTGGAAACATCTGTGATTAATCCACCTTTATTTACGGCAAATGATTTTGTGCCAAACCAATCAGAAGATCTTGCAATGACTAAAGACGATGCGTCCTGACCACTATTCACGATACACGTCACCAATCTTTCGCTTTGATCTGTGATTAGCGCTGGGGTAGCTGCTGAAAAGATACATGAATGAGCTTTGGTTAGTTTTTCTAATGAGTCAAAATTTGTCTTTGTATAATAATATTGTCTTTCACATGGAACATCTGAACCATCTTGATTTGAAGTACAACGACCAGCAAACAACACAAAACCTGCATTCTTCCCATGAAAACTGATTGGATAGTGTTTTGTGGATAATGATGGAATGGATTCCAGCGCTGGAGCCTCTGGTGTGGTGAATTTTTTCCAAACTTTACCCCCAGACACGGTTCTAAAATGAGTGGTGTCGTCAGACATCGCATAGGCGTAGCTCTTGTCGAAGGGATGCTGGATCAGGTACTTGATTTTGACTCCTTCAGTGTCAATCTGAGAGAAGTGTTCACCGCCATCTCTAGAGAAGAATAAATCACCTGAACCGCTGTCTAAAAAGATGAGACTCTAATGTTTTGATTAGTAGCCGCCCTGTGTTAAGCCACACCGTTGATACTTACTGAGCTGTCTTCGAAATACAGCAGTTCTGGCTCTCCTGAGAATGTGAAAGAGCTGATCTTTGGGCTGAATAGAGCATTTGCTAAACTGAACAATAGCAGAAATGTAACGGCTATTTTTTTCAAAGCGATAGTCATTTTGGCAGAAGATCCAGGATCAACGTTCTTTAGATATATCAGTGATTTGATAGAAGATACTAGTAAATGAGTGGAAGTTAATAAAGCTACGTTTAAATTTATCAAGTCATTGTTTTCAAAAGCTGGTGATTATTTACACCAATTCCACTGGAGTTTAACTTTACCTTTGGGTGTTTAACGCTAAGAGTTTCTTGAGCACACCGATGTCTCCGCCAATTTTAGTTTACCTTGAGACAACACCAAACTTTATGACACAACGACAGAAGCGAGCCAGCAAATAGATTCCACCTAATACCAAGCATGTAATATGTACGGGTTTTGTTGGTCTTGTGCAAAGTTTAGTGATATTTGAAGGTTAATCGTGCTTTATCGGAGATGGATTCGAAACATTGAAATAGGTGTACCGGATTTATTGGGGTTAGCAGAGCACGATAGCAGAGGATATAGGTATTTTCCATGTCAATGAATATTGTTAATTCACATCTACAAGGTGCTGATTCGTTAACCTTCGTAATTATATTAACCGTATATATCGGTGATCGTTCGATCAGCCACGGGCATTTGCAGCTTTTGATGCTAAAAATTTACTTCGTAGTTCTTCTTCTCTTGATAGAGTGGAAAATTTCCCCTTTGATTCTAAAGCCATTTGACGCAATCTATCCTCTCTTTCCTTTGCAGGGTCTTTAATTTCTTCAGCCTTAGGTTTTGTTTCGTCTCTTTCACGATAATTGTCTTTGTAGCTTTTTACTTCTCTACTATGATCTCTGTGACTTGATGGTTTAAAGCTCCTGCTCGTATCTCTATCCTCCCTATGACTTGAGTGTCTCGAGTTTCGGCTTTTTTCTCTGTCTCGGTCTCTTTCATCTCTTTGGCGGTGATGGCTTCTGTGATAGTCACTTCTGTGTCTATCGCTTCTATGTCTTTCGTGCCCTCTTTTCTCACCTTTAGATATATGTCTACTATCTGAATTCCTAGATCTTGACTTCGAGTC
Source organism: Hansenula lynferdii (assembly GCA_030582155.1). NCBI lineage: Eukaryota > Fungi > Ascomycota > Saccharomycetes > Phaffomycetales > Wickerhamomycetaceae > Hansenula > Hansenula lynferdii. The sequence goes on from JAKTWT010000007.1 coordinate 283,354, forward strand.
AAGATTCTCCTCGAGCCTCTTTTGTTGTTGTATCTCTTGATATTTCTTAATCTGATGAGCTTTTATCTTTGCCATTGGATCTTCCCTAGCTTTCGACATCTCATCCTTTTGACTTGTTGTATATGTATCATCAAATTTGTCAAATCCTATCTTCTTCTCTTGACGTTGTATATTATCATTATTCAATATTAAATTATCAACTCGTTTTTTACCCAATAGATACTCTTCAGCTTCACTTGTGATTAATTTCCCCCCATCACCAACACCAGAGTTATCATACATCCAATCCATCCGGTTAGATGAAGAAGCATCCCCATTTTTAGCCTTTTGTAATGCCTTAAGCTCATTCAACTCTTTCTCCTTAGCAATTTCTAGTTGACGTTCTTGAATTTTTTTACGTTCTTGTAATGCTTCCTGTTCAAGTTCCCAAACTTTTTGTTGATTTTTCATCAACCCCGGATGCCAGGATTTCTTCAGGTTCAAATCACCGGGAGCCATTGTGTATTGTTTGTTGAGTATTGATTCAGCTACTGAAATTAGTAATTTGTGTCAAACTAAAGGCAAATTACATTTGATAGAAAACAAAATTTATTTCGCTTACTAAGAAACCTTGACATTCGCGATTTTTATAAAAAACTCACCAAAAACTAAAAGTCCGATTACTATATAGATTCAAAATTGGAAATCAAGGGGTTCAAGAACTTGCCATGAGCAAGATATGAAAGGAATCAAAGCACCTTTATTGCAATAAGAACTTCATTTGGGACAATAACAATGGAGCATATACTACAGCCATTTTTCATAAACCAAAAATATCAATTAATAGCACAAGTATAAAAAAATCATTTTGTGTCAATTAATAGCAGGCTCTGGACTATAAATAATTCCAGTCCGCAACGCAATCCTAGGATAACAGATTTTCGAGAATACCAGCACACTGAAGACAAAGGTCTTCCATAAGCGTTCCGTGTGGTGAATCTAGAAACCGTGGATTTTGATGTTCTTCTTTTGAAGACCTAATTGGGTGGTTAAAAATTCCATGACTTTAACACGTTGATCACCTTGTAATTGAATAACTTCACCTAATTCTTCATCTTTGACAATGTTACCGTTACAGGCAAAATCTTTCTTCAAAGCACGCAAAATTCTTTTCAGATCATATTCATCTGGTAAACCTTGGACAGTGGTTAATGTTTTACGACCATTTCTTTGTTGGATACGAATATGGATGTAGTTTGTTGGTTGAGTATCGTCGTCACCAGTGTCGGCGAATGGATCTGTACTAATGTTAGTATTTGTTCACAAAGACATTTTGGCATTGAAAGTGAGTTGTAAATAGTTCAACATAATGACAGCGGGTGCGTTGTGGTGACACAACACCCACCATATAACAAAATAGCAGTTTATCACAAGCTACCATCCCAAGGTCAGCACGATGCCACCAACACCTCGCATCTCTTGAAACAGCCGCTCTGTACGCCATCGACCCCATCATCAGCTAAAAAAGCAACTCAAAATCACCAAAACCGTCCCATGCACCAAAATACTCACCAAAAGATTTCAAGTTTTCGATAGAGCTCATATAAATGTAAGACGTAGAAGGTTTGGGGTGTGAAACTATTGAATTTAAGTCTCTTTGGGGTGTATCTGTAACTGTCTAAATCAGAAACAAATCGTTCTAGGTTACGTCTGTCTTTGTGTTTTTTCCCGCTCTATTAAAATCGAAGAAAAAAAATCTTGACGAGAATATTGAGCCGGTACGGCCAGACCTGCCATTTGGAATCATTTCCACTTCGGGATGTTTCTTCTTTTTTTTCGTTCTTCACGAAAATTTCGAGGCTTTTCGAAATTTGGGAATTTGGCTCTGGCGGTAAATGCGAATCTCGAGCGATTGAGCACAGTTGTCAAACACACGGGAATACCAGATCAACAACCGAGGATAGACCAATTGAAATAGCTTGAGCTATCTAGAAGTAGGTGCTGTGTGTTATATGTTCATTTGATGCAAAGCGCTGTGGTTACATCGCCTTTTGAGAACTTTGGTGGGCTGATTAGATTCCGATATGGCCCCTTATTGGAACTAGAATACCAGATCTATTGCAAGAGACTCAATGAACCCTACTCAAATTTTATTCAAGTCCATATACTAACGATTTCAATAGCAACGTCTCAAGATGTCTAAACCAATCTCTGAGACTGACTTGCAAACAAGTATCAGAAAGGCTTGCTCTCCTGATGAAACGGCTCCAAAGAGAAAACATGTTAGAGCTTGTATCGTGTTCACCTGGGATCATAAATCTTCCAAAGCATTCTGGAATGCAATCAAGATACAACCTATTCAAAGTGATGAAGTGCAAATGTTTAAGGCGTTGATCACCATTCACAAGGTTCTACAAGAAGGACATCCAAGTGCGTTGAAAGATGCTGTTAGAAATACCGATTGGATCGAAAGTTTGGGGAGATCGATTCATGGAGATGGATTCAAAGGATATGGAAGATTGATTAAAGAATACACTTTTTATCTTTTGAGAAAATTACATTTCCATAGAAATCATAGAGGGTTCAATGGTACTTTCGAGTATGAGGAATATGTCTCATTAGTTACCGTGCAAAATCCAGATGAAGGTTATGAGGCAATCTTGGATTTAATGACTTTGCAAGATGCATTGGATGATTTCCAAAGATTAATCTTCGCAAGTATCTCACATGATAAAAGATCTGAGTGTAAGATCTCAGCTCTGGTTCCTCTAGTCTCTGAGTCTTATGGGATTTATAAATTCATCACATCCATGCTTCGAGCAATCTATCGTTCAACAGGTTCTGAAGATGCTTTACAACCTTTGAGAGAACGTTACGACTCTCAACATTCAAGACTTTACGAGTTTTATATTGACTGTTCTTCCATTCGTTATTTGAGTTCTTTGATTACTATTCCTAGATTACCAGAGACGCCGCCAAACTTATTTGTGGAAGATGAAGATGAAGATGGTGCTTCAAGACCAAGATCAAGACAATCCCAACCTGTATCTGCACCATCTCCAGAACCAGTATCTGCGCAGCCAACAAATTCTCAGTTTCAACAACCAATTCCCACGCAGCCAACAGGTGTGGATTTCTGGACAAATCAACAATCAAATCATGAAGCTGAACAACAAAGATTACTTCAAGAACAGCAACAACAAGCATTGCAACAACAGCAATATGCTGAACAGCAACGTCAATTATTTGAACAACAACAGCAACAACAAGCCGAGCAACAAAGAATTGCTCAAGAACAGCTTTATCGTGAACAATTACAAGGTCAAGCTCAAGGTAGAGTGGCAGAATTGGAGCGTGATCTATTAGCTATCAGAGGACAATACGAACGTGACCAATTATTATTGGGACAATATGATCAAAGGGTTCAAGCTTTAGAAGCTGAAATTCAAAACACGACACAATCAGCTACTCAACAACTAGGTGCTAAAGATGAGCTAGTCAATAGTTTACAAGAGCAATTAGAAATCTGGAAAAGTAAATATGAATCATTGGCCAAATTATACTCCCAATTGAGACAAGAACATTTGAACTTATTGAACAAATTCAAAAAGTTACAACAAAAAGCCGCATCTGCTCAAGAGGCTATTGATCGCCGTGAAAAACTAGAAAAAGATTTGAAAGCTAAGAACATCGAATTAGCAGGATTGATTAGAGAACGTGATAGGGCTAGACTAGATCTAGATAAAGTCAAAGGTGGTAAAGACGGTGAAATTGACAAGTTGGAATTACAAATCAGGGACCTAACTTTGAAATTAGATGATTCAGAAAGATCACAATCTTCAAACTTATCATCTATTTTCGCTAGTCATAAAAAGGAAATTGAAAATTTAAAAAACCAATTAGAAACTCAATCACGCTCCTTGAATCCAGACTTAGAAAATCAATTGAGAGAGAAAGAGGAAGAACTTGAAATTGTGCAACAAACTATGGATGACGCACTACAAGAATTAGCGAGAGTTCAACAAGAGAATGATACTGCCATTGATGAACAAATTGATGAAGTTTTGACTGATCATTTATCGAAATTAAAGTCATTGGTGGATGCAATCTTACAAAGTGGTGTCAAAAGAATTCAAGATTCTGTTTATGAATTAGATTCACCAATGCAAGCTGGTAATCAGAATTCATCACCAGAATATTTGTTATCAGTCATTGAGAAGGCTTCATCATCAGCAACCGATTTTGCAAACTCTTTCAACGATTTCATCGCTGATGGGCCAAATGGTAATCATTCCGCCATCATTCAATCGATTAACGATTTCTCATCTGCTGTTTCAGATGTGCTATTGAATGCCAAAGGTATCGTCAGATTAGTCAAGAGCGATAACGAAGCTGATACATTGATCGCGTCTTCAAGAGATACTGCGCATGAATCAGAAAGCTTTTTTCAATCATTGTTGTCCACCCGCTTACAAGGTACTGAAGAGGAGAAAACTGAGAGTGTTATTGTCGGTAACTTGAATGTTCAAGAGAAATTACAGTACTTGAGTACATTGGTTGAAGAATTAGCACCAAGATCTGTCATTACAAACACCGCTGGTGATTTGGGCGAAGCTGTTGACAACGAATTAAGCTCAGCTGCAAAGGCCATTTCAGCTGCTTCATCGCATTTATCATCATTATTGAGTAAACCACAAGATCCATCATTGTCACAAATCGATTTTGAAATCAACAAAGCTATTTTATCAGCAGCTATTGCTGTTACTAATGCTATCGCAGCTTTGATAAAAGCTGCCATTGATACTCAAGAAGAAATTGTCTCACAAAACAAAGGTTCGGGTACCCGTGCTCAATATTATAAGAAACATAATAGATGGACTGAAGGTTTGATTTCAGCTGCAAAGGCAGTTGCGGGATCTACAAAGATTTTAATCGAGACCGCTGATGGTGTGTTGAGCAACAAGAATTCTCATGAACAATTGATTGTCGCATCAAATGAAGTTGCTGCTTCAACCGCTCAGTTAGTGGCTGCGTCAAGAGTTAAAGCTACGTTCATGTCCAAAACTCAAGAGAAATTGGAGGTTGCAAGTAAGACAGTAACATCTGCTTGTAGAGAATTAGTTAATCAAGTTCAAGATATCTTATCGAAAAGAACCAATGGTGGTGATGCAGAAGTTGATTATTCAAAATTATCAAATCACGAGAATAAAACTGTGGAAATGGAACAACAAGTTGAGATATTGAAACTAGAAAATGCATTAAATGCTGCCAGAAAGAGATTAGGTGAAATAAGAAAATTCAGCTACAGAGATGGTGATAGCGACGAAGAATGAAATCTCTGCCATCTTCTATGGACTTTTGATATAAAGCGAAAAATAGTACTTTTGACATCAAGATGTAGCAATAATTATTTATTTTGATTAGGGTGGGTTATTTGGTCCTCATTCGTTTGTTGGTGAACTGGTGGCTTTGTCAGTAAAACTATTAATAGAAGTTGAAGAGAATTCAACTTACCCAAACCCGAACTTGGATTGGTGTGAGGCCGCATCTCTGAGCAATAAGTTGTCTCTCCTTGCTATTTGGTGTTCGCTTTGAGCTGAAGACATTTTCCAAAAATACCTTGGCCTCTTTCGATATTGGGGTTCTTTTTCTTCCTTTGTTACCTTCTAGATCACTTGATTCTGCTCTTTTGTTATGCGTCTTCGAGCTTGAATTCAAATTAGGAGAGCACGCTTCAAGTTCAATTGGACTGTCACGATACAGTTCATCTAATTTAGAAATTTCTTTTCCTTTTTTGTTGTTCAGACTGAGTTTCACATTTTCTTCGATGACTGATCTGTAAGCTTTAAGGGCTTTTTCCCTTGATATATATTTTGAGTTCTGTACCGTCAGTAAATGTTCAATCTCAAGAAACAATGGTACTCACGCTTATACGTTCAAGAGATCTTTCGAGCTCTTCCACGAGTTCCACTATAGCGTCTTTATTTTCTTTTGGTACTAGCTTCTGTACCTGTAATTTTTTGAAAGGGTCGTCTATGAGCAAGGTATCATAGATCACTTTACTATTTTTTGATGAGAAGCTCGAGGAAAATTCAACCAATGAGTCCAGCTGTTCTATGGCTTCATCAAAGCCAGGATTGGCGTTATGCCGCTGAGAATTTGCGTGTCCCTGGTTTCCCATTTATTTGTTACTTGACAATAGTTCGGTCCCCCGAATGAAACGAACCTGGGGAAAATTTAGAGATCTCTATGTACTATATATACTTTAGGCGTACTGTCCTCAGGCGCCAGATTCCAAGAATCCGAGGGATCTCAATAAGTTCCGGGAATTTTCGAAACAAAATCATGCAGGAGCTGAGCTGTGTGGAAGCACCGGTCAAGGGCCAAGGCTCAACAAGGTTAAAGTGTCTTCCTTGTGCGAAGGAAGCTTTCAGCACAATCTTTATTATTGGCAAGACTTGCTTAGCACTTTCAAAAGCTCATTAGCCATTGATGAGGACCGTGCGTTTACTTAATAGACATGAACTTAAAGCTAGGCAACTGTGGATTCTTCGCGAAATCATTATATAATCATAGGAAGCTTCATTATATAATCTGTGTTTTGTATCTTGAAAATTTACGGATTCATGAATTTTGTGTTTTTGTTTTTTGGTCTTGTAGCCTCATCTCAATCTTGAAACACACCTAGAAGATGCTATTTAGCACACCGTGAAACAATAATTAAACTTGTCAGCCACCATATTTATGTCAGAAATACAATATACTGCTACGGATGGAAGATAGCATAATAGATACTGAAACTTGTCTATCGACAGTTTCTTTCAAGCTTGCAAAAATCGATGGAATACCTGACATCTTACAGAAAGATCATTTTCCCGTGGTTAAGAAACCAAATGTTAAAAGGACTATTAGAGCAAACCATCAGTTTGTGAACTTCACTGAACAATCATCTACAATACCCACATCTTTAGTATATTCTCATCGAAACGATGTTGCTAGGCCTAGAAACAAGTTCATCATCGCCAGAAGTGTTTTGAGTAAACATGTGAAATCTTGTTATAAGACCAGGACTGATGATGTTTCCAAAATAATATCTCTGGTGAGTTCTTTCCAATATGTCTTCGTGAAGGAATACAATACTAACATGCAAAAGCTATGGCAAAAACATCAGGGTGACAATTTTCAATTCTATTTCCAATATTTGTCATTTCTTGAAAACCAATGGCATGAATCATACTACCCACTCTATTTATATCATCCCAAAAAGAAAGTAAAGAAATCAACAACAAATAAAAACCTTTCGTCAGTGGTTTATATCAACGAAGGTGATGACTTGAATGCCCCAGATGAACCAGTAGCATCAAGTGCCGGTGCTGCAAAGGACATAAGTGACGTCTCAAAATATGTTGACCTTTGTTCAAGTACATTCACAGGGAATTCGCAATCCAAAAAGTCGAATGACAGCCCGAAGCAAAAGTCATACAAAGATGGAGCACTGAAATTTTCCATCAATAAAGTCACCAAACCAAAGAAGTCTAGCAAAACATCCTCCAGAAAGCCGCCTCAAGATGAAATGATGGCCCAGTTCTTCAATAGCTTCAAATCGCCATTGTACGGTGAACGAGCAGAAGACATCTGCTTCAAATAGACATAATTCAATGAACACACTCGAAACGCATCAATTAATTAATATTAGAGATTAAAGGGCATTAACCTATCTTTCGAATTTCAATTTAGTAGATCAATAATCAGAATATGCAAAGGTGGTTTTCACCTATATAGCGATGTGATATGATCTGTTTATTAGGCGGTTCATTAATTAAGCTGGTACGGAACCAGCTACTGCAAATTTCATATGTACTATTAATCGATAGAAAGTACTTATATAAATTCTGGCCTGTAATATTGTGATCCAAATTAATACTTAAATTACTTTATAAAGATTGCAGATATGATAATCTGGCCGTGGGGATTAACCAATAACGCATTAATTATATATAGCTGAAACCGATCACAAAGCTCCAATCTCTTCAACTTCAACATCTGGTTCATTTCCATCATGATTCATCACCTACTCAGCTTTATCTCGATCCGACCACCGGGAACTCAAATCTCTCCTCCTAATTTTTCCGAATTCGTACGGAAGACGTTCTTAGTCAGCACACGCCCACAATAATAAACTTTACACCTTTCGCTTTTGGATGAAAAAATAGAGATAAAAATATATACTCATCTTTTGCTACTTTTAACAATCCATTGAGATATAATTATAGAACTGTTGAAACATTTAACAGATTGGATTTATTTATTTATTGCATTCATTTACATCAAAGACTCTTTACATCTATTTTAAATATCCTTATCTATTCATACATTCTCAAGTACGGCTAAATCCACTCAATATGTCCAAAATTGTACAAATTCAAAATCAACAACTAGATTTAAAAGAATCATCAAATTCTAAGATTAGATTAACACTTAATGAAAAACCTAAAGAAAAATGGCCTTTTTGGTATGGTGGATTCGGTGGTGGTGTTGCATGTTGTTTTACTCATCCTTTAGATCTTGCTAAAGTTAGATTACAAACGGCATCAATTCCTAAACCAACATTATTTCAAATGGCTGGATCTATTTGGAAAGCTGATGGTATAACAGGTATTTATTCTGGATTAAGTGCAGGTTTATTAAGACAAGCTACTTATTCATTAACAAGATTTGGTGTTTATGAATATTTAAAGGAAAATTTTGTTCCACAAGATAAACAAAGTTCAATGGCTTATTTATTACCAATATCAATGATTAGTGGTGGTGTTGGTGGTATTGTGGGGAATCCTTCAGATATTGTCAATATAAGAATGCAAAATGATACAGGTTTACCATTAGAACAAAGAAGAAATTATAAACATGCTATTGATGGTGTTGTACAAATCATTAAAAATGAAGGTATAACAAGTTTATTTAGAGGATTAGGTACAAATCTTGTTCGTGGTGTATTAATGACTTCATCACAAGTTGTAACGTATGATGTTTCAAAAAATATTTTGATTCAAAATTTATCAATGGATAAAGATTCTAAAATTACATTTTTTACAGCTTCATTGATTGCAGGACTTGCCGCTACTACTATTTGTTCTCCTGCTGATGTTCTTAAGACAAGAATTATGAATGCTCATCATGGTAATAATGAAAGTGTTGTGAAAATTTTAACAACGGCATTTAAAAATGAAGGTCCAAGTTTCATGTTTAGAGGTTGGGTCCCAAGTTTTGTAAGATTAGGTCCAAATACAATTATAACATTCTTGGTTGTGGAACAATTGAGAAAATTCAAAGTCGGTCTATAGTTACTTATAATACATTAATATATAATATCTAATATTTCATAAATCGTTAATTATAAATTGAATATGTAAGTTTGTTAATTATATAACACCAATCTTCTTTAATACATCATCTGTACTTTCCTTTTTCCAATCAACGCTCTCCAAGATCAATTGGATATCACTGATTTGCATATTGAAGTTAACTTCACTCTTCTTGTTCAAGATCAATCCCATGATAATTTGTTGAAGTGGTAAGCAACTGAAACTGAAATCTTCAAATTGTAAGCATTCAGTTGCCTTAATTCCCATTGGTTTTTTGAAAAATTCCACCAACTCTAATAAACTTGGATTCTTAATCTCAACATTGGTCAAAAATTGTAACAACATTGAATTAAATTCTTGGAACCCTTCATTGATCAACATGATACAATTAATAATGAATAAATCAATGACAAAATCATCAATAAACATCGAGCCGGAATTACCTGTAAATTGGAAATAATCATGGCACTTCGTAATAAATCTTTGGAAGCAATTTTTGATTGAGATTAACATATTCTGATTCGAGTTGGTTTTTTGAATATTATGCTGAAATAAAGATTGTTGGCTTAAAGAATGATGTAACGGAGCTCCGTTGGATTGATCCCCATTGATGAATTGCAAATTGAGTTTTAACAAGTTTTGAAGGTTGCCAATACTGGACATTGTATCTTTGATTGATCCAATACTACCATCGTATTCATCAAATGAGCTGAAAAGTTTAATATAAGAATCAATAAACTTCAAGTTTTCATCCTTATCGAATGAGATTTTTTTCCTGTTGGAATTTATATTCTTCTCGATGAACGTGATGAAATTTTTTAAAATTTGGAAATGTTCATCAATGCCGTAAAGTATAACGTTCAAAAACAATGTTGAAATAAGTTTTTTCAAATGGAATTCAGAGTTAAAGATCTCCACGCCAATCAAATCTTTTAACTGGTCTTTTTGAAAGGCCAAATGGTAACCTGGAATTGAATTGATTAAGAAACTCGAGTATGTGGAAGAATTTGAAGCCTTATTTTGATTTTCGATGATTTGATAATAAGAATTCAAATAGTCACTCAAAAATAGGCTATAGTTCAACGTGTTTATTGAAGACCCCGTTTGTCCATGCTGTAAATTAGGCGATGATGCTGCTGCTGTGGCTGGTGATGAGTATAGATCAGAATAGAAATATCCCACCAAGATAACCAGCAAAAACTTATTCTCCTTGTACAAAGATTCAACTGAAAAATCCAAATCGAAAAATTGATGATGTTGATTGTTCTTAAATCCAGGTGTTTTATTGTTTATTGTATTTCTCGTTTCGTTATCTCTAAGCGTGTCGAAACCAGAGCCGATTTGACAGAAATCACCTTGCATGATACTATCAGCTTCATCATCCGGAAAAACATGACCTTTTGAGAAAAAACGGTCATCGGTTTTATCAAAAGTGTTGTTCAACACCGATACAGGTGAATCAATTGATGAATTGTCGTCGTCTGTTAGTGAATCGATATCCATGGAATTCATCGACGATGATGATGTTGATGAAACACTGCGCTCATCTTCGCTCATTGAAGCTATTGAAGCTGGTGAAGCTGTTGATAAAGATGAAATTTTGGTGGTTTGATATAAATATGAAAGTCTGGAAGATACGCCATTCAATTTTTTTTGAAAATCGTCAATTGAAATTACTCTGTTATTGATGATCAAATTCTTATCATCCAGTAGATTGATTGAAATGAAGGACCCATCGGATAGTTTGATCAGATTGTGTAAGTTCTTGTTATTTTCCTCTGAATCATCTTCACAATCGTCATTTGTATCCATTGAAGCTTCTCTTTTTAGTTTCCAATCCTCGAAGCTTTCAATCTTAATGTCTAATTCTGAGGAGATCTTTGTATAGTAATCTTCCAAAGCCTCGTAATTCTTCTTGATGTTATGAACTTGACCAACTAAATTTTTCAAGTTATCAGATCTTTGAGGAGGTAAAACGTAATCTATTTTGCATTGGATACCTTTCTTAGCACAAGATGAGCATGGATTTGGAGCTTGACTTGAAGCATCACATTTTGTTTTGTGTTTTCTGCATCTTATACAAGATTTTAAAATCTTTGGCTTAGGCAATGAAGTTGGTGTAGTGGATAATGGTGGAGATAATGGATCTGTGGTCAAAGGCATGAATAAGCTTGTAGAATTCGATAAATGTAACGTATTAATGAGTGAATTGGACTGATCTAAAGGTGATGATGATGATGAAGAAAGAGTTGAAAATGAAGGTGAATTTAAATTCGTATTTGATCTAATCTGATCAGTGGAAATTTTAACTGAATTCGAAGCGGCGTGATCATTATTGTTAGGGTTGGCGGTATGAGCCGCATGCTTCGGTTTTGCGACTCTATAGTTGAGCTTGTGCGATTGATGAGATTCACTCTTTGGCTGGATCAAAACTTCTTTCTTGGCCATGTTCTTTGTTCAATAAATATGTTCAATAATATAATAATAAATCAACTTTAGATTCCAAGAATCCTATGCCATTTCAGCAGTGAATGCCCAATAGAATAAATATAATAAATAGGATGCAGCCAGTGCAATGGGATCTCTATATGGTGTGATGGAGATCGTGCTCTATTTGGTAGTATGAGGTTTTGGCTTTTGTTATACCTTTGCCGCCATGTAAAGAGCTCTTCAAAATCATTAGCAACTGGATTACACTTAAAGGGGATCTCTGTGTATAAATACTTGAAATCTAGCATTTAGAGTTTTGGGAAGAATTAGGCGCCAGGCAAGTTTATCGAATTTCGCGGAGGAGCTCATGGAGGAACAACCGTGTTTGTGCTTTTGTGCTTTTGTGCTTTTGTGCCTAGTTGGGCAGCAGTTTGAGCTGAATTACAATTTGGTACTTTGTTATTGGCTGGCAAGATGCCCCATGTCTCATGTACTCCTTATTTCACGGGCTCCTATACATCTTGCTACATGAGAATTTAGCTGTGATTTTTATGCCTCGAGAAAAAGTTTTTCGTAACAGCAAATATGGGGGAGCTCACAATTCCGAGTATGGAATAATTAGACGTCAAGAAACAGGCTACAACTTTTACAAGCTACAAGAGCTGGGAAACTTGTATCAGAAAGAGGTCTGTGAAACGATTGATGGACTGGCAACTATCAAGCAATCAACCCTAATGAACTCGTATGATCCACGTAACATAAAAGGCCACAAAACATTCTTTGTAGTTCTTGCTGTCGTTAGCTCTTTGTACATTAAACTGGTTTTAATATCGCATTATTCTTAAAACTTGGAACTGAGTTCCGTGTTGTCATAGTTCAAATTCAAATTCTCTATTGTTTTGTTCACCAAAATTCTGCTTGCGGTCTCCGAGTTTCTGCACAAATAAAGTTCAACTTCACGGCAAAAGCTGAACCCAATTAGGCTTCCTGTAATTCCGATTATCGCTAAAGGTAATGCTTTTTGTCTCTCCTATAATTAGCTACCATATTTCTGTAGAAACGATAGATCTGGGAAGCTCAGGCATCAAGATGAAGAGCCATGGGGCTACTTGGAAGTTGGAAGTGCTGTCTGAGTGTTACTTGAAGAATCTTTGGATTTTTTAGTTTCTTTGGGCTATTGTACTAAAGTTTTCCATATAAGCCCGTACAGATCCGCAACTGCAACAGCTTTTTAGTATACTGGTCCCTGGATAAATTATGATTTATCCCTGGCTAATTAATCCATTCTCGGGCGGGCATCGAAATTTTTGTACCGTCTCTTCTTTACCGTAGTCCGTTTACTAAAATTATTGACGCGTACGTATATTTACCGTGTTTAGCGTAGGTTTGATAATTGTTTAGGATTCCGATCGTATGGATGAAAGATGAAAGCATAACCTTGTTGATTGCTTTTGTATTCATTAATGATTTGAATCCTGATCATTACAATATGTATTTACCCCATACAATTAAAATGCAATGTCAAATGTCATTGTGGGTTTGGATCATCGGGTGTAATTGGCTGGACTAATTTCTTGATGATTAAAAAAAGGTGTGAAAACTTGTCAAATTTGAATCATTTCAAAATTTCTGGGGTTGTAGGTTGTATACAATGAATTGACCAGCATAGCAGCCCAAAGTCAATTCAGCTGTCTTGTTAAAACAAAGGTTCATCGGTGCTCAGATTATTCACCTTTTCCCAAATCACAATTGAGTTTACAGGTAACACGTTGGAATTTCATCATTGTGGTAAACAACGGGATCTACACCCCCAGTCCCCAGTACACACTATTTGAACTTTGAAATTCTAGATTCTAGCCTCAAACCTCGAGCAAAGCACGTTTTGATAGTACGGTTTGAAAAGGAACTTTAGCATTTTCCTAATTCATTTATTCCTCTTATTTTTTTGTCTCAGAGATTCTGGATTCAATTTTACCTAGCGCACATCTCATCAAATAAATTCAATACACTTTATTTGCAACTGACAAGCTTCAATATTATGGAGTTTTTTCAAAACGTGAGACACGATAAGATCCATTATACCCCTTTCAGAACATCTTGTATCTCGAAGTGTCTTTAAATTTTTGATGTCAACCCTTCAAAGACATATTAGTTTTGTAACTTACTATAATTCTTCAATTGCTATCTTGAAGCGGTTAAAAGCTCTCAAACGATTTGGTTTTAGTCTTTCCAATTACGACAGTATCCCTTTGAATTAAAGATAACTTTCTCAACTTTGCTCATTCGTAACTGTTTTCATCGAATATAAATTAATGTTTTAATTTTTTGTGTCAATTAGTTCATGAGCAACTAGTACTCTGTAGTTACAAATTTCAGTCATTTTCCATAGTGACAATATTTAGAAATCAAAACATTTAGTCAATTGCACATCGCTACAAGTCTGGAACTATAGTTTGCTAAATGCCAATTATCAAAGTATTGATTGGAGCAATTTGTAGGGAACACTTGTTGTTTGAGAAGATTGAATGAGAACCAATTTTGCTTAAAGCGCTAAAATCCTGGAAAAGTCAACTAAACAAGTGATTACTCGAATATCAGATTTCTGCTGACTAAGATCGGAACTCGGTATAACATTGAGAATTATTATAACTTAAATAAATCATTGAAAACTTAGCAAATTTCAATATCTAAAGCCTTGATATTAATGATTGAGAGTATCTCTATCTACTGGTAGTCTCAAATAAGCTAAATTCAACTTTTATAAATTTTTAGCTTTTTTAATTTTTTTTAATTTTAAAATTGAAATGAAATTATTGAAGTACCTAAACTTTTGAATTTTGAAAAATTCCTAGCTAATTATTTTTAAACACGTTATATACGGCATTCAAGCAGCCATTACTCAACATTAGACCAAAACAAACAAATAACCAATCAATTTGAGGGATATTTTAAGCTCGTAACGTGTTTTAAAGTTTGGAAGAACAAGATAATTTTCGGATTTAATAAAATTCTAAACGTACACAATTAGACCCAATGTAGAAATTTTCAAAGTTAAATCCGGTAATTTGACATGATGATAATGTAAACCGCTCTAATTTAGAAATAAAGTTCAAGATGAAATTGATCTAGTTTCATGGACTACTATGAATATTGACAAAGTTCACATACAATTAAAGTTAAACAAATTTATAAATAATAACAGCTGTTACAGAAATTTTAACAATTGGGGGCACAATGCTTGATTCTGGTACCTTTGTTACTACTTAATTCTTCGAGTCGAATGCCATAATCCACAGATTAAAAGAAACTCAAGACATTATACTCATATTGGAAGGCAAACACAAAGCTTAGGGTGTGATTTTTTTTGAAAGATTTCGAACTATTTAAACCATCGTGAAGAATGTTTGAAAACAAATCAATTGGGATAGCTATCTTATAGTGTACTGTATTGAATCAAAAGGTAGAACAAGCGTCTCATTTGTCAAACTAATATAATAATAATGCTCTCATTCAATTTCAATTTCATTAACCAACTGTTCGTTACCTTATTGGCATTGACTTGTACTCAAGCCATCCCATTAGCTGATAGATCACAAGCTGCAAGCGGTCAAACAGAAAGATTTGGTTTAATTGCAATTCGTTCTGGTTCACCATTACAATACCAGACTGTTGTTGTTTCTCATGGTGAATTATTCCTTGGTGGTAACTCTTCTGACCCATACACATTTTACGGTATCTTGGAATGGGATGGTGCTGTCGAAGTTGTTTCTGATCCTTCAAGATTCCAACCACAAGGTGTTTCAAACAAACTATACTTGAGCGTCGCTGCCAACACCACCTCTTTAATCACTTCATCAAAAAGAGATACTTCATTTTCTTCAACTGGTGGGCATTTGGCTTACAAAGGTTCTGACGGTGTTGCAGCTGTTCCTGATAACAGATTTGGCTATCAATACAGTCTTAAAACAGCTGGCGGCGAGGATTCAGTCGGTATTGCATTGAGAACCGTCACCCAAAGTGGTGGTACGTTGGGTGATTACCCATGAGCTATGAGACAGCTGATCTCATGATGATAGGCTGTAATTTCACAGACTTTATCCATGCTTTTAAATATAAAAGAGATTCAACAAGAATGTCCCTTTTTATAACTTTTTTCTCAAACCTATTCTCTGGCTGTTCTCTGATTATGAATTTACCTTTAATACTAATATCACCTTAATCGAGTGACTCATTGTAGTAAGATTTCCGTTTCTCAATGATATGCTCTTTGAAGCTTGAATTTAGAAATACTATATTTGTACTTTTGTCTTTATCCCAATTTTAGATTCTTGCACTATGATTTAACCTTAGAATAAGATACCAGACATTCCTTGAAGAGAATGCGTATTTTCAGGCAGCCTAAACCAGTTATCATAATTCAGGCAATGCTTCTTTATACGAATACCTTCGTTTCTGGAAGTTTGTAAGATTGAAGCGCCTAGGAAAAAACAACACTTAACTCAAGAAGTCACATATCAAACAGACGAACAAACAATAAGAACAAACAATAAATCATCATGAAATATCAATTTTGACAACATAGCGGTTAAAGGCTCCAAAACAGTTACTTGGTATATCTGAGAAATAATGGAGCTCTTTTTGTTTTGAAGTTTTAGAGGCATCTTGTAGTTCAATTTTGCTTTGTTGATAGATGATAGACATTGTGGAAAGTTGTGGGACTGAACAATTTTGTGCTGTAATTCAAACAGAATTTGTTATTCAAACTTCAGCGTCTTTCTGATTCATCAACGTCGTATAAACCCTGTGTCACTTGAGTTGTGGCATTTTGAATTTAATCAACCCAAATTAATTAAGTTTTGTATACGATGGTATGATCTGTTCAAAGTTAGCAACCAGCGAGAGGTGACCTAGACGCAAGTTCTTCGAAATTTGAAAAGTCCAATTGTCTGTGAAGCTTTAAGTGGGCCTTCTGGCTTTTGGGTGAGCAGCTTTGCTATCATATTAAAGCATTATAGAAAATCTCTGTCGTAATCCTATACCCAAGAAATAGAGTTAACATATAATCGACCATAAAGAGATCCAATCTAGAGACTCAAACATGATGGCTAAAAAAGTAACAAAGCAATGCACATCATGAGGAAAATACCACCTGGCCATCCATGTATTGATGTGTTTTAGACAGCTCTCACCAGTTTGACATTAGTTGTTGAATTAAAACGTGTTTTAACGATTGAATTGGGAGACAAACACCAGGACTTAACTTCTAATCAAAACGAGAGAAATAAAAGCTCAAGCATATCTATGAGCATTAAATGACAACTGCAAGGTGCTTGTAGAGACATATCAGTACCTGGATGTTGACGATGATGGGTTGTAACTTCCCCATTTCGTCGATACTGTTAATCCATCAAAAATCATGAGCCATGAACTGAGGCTGCCAATGCTCCAACTCTAGAGCTCACATATAACCTTAAACATATCGAAACGCATCCATAACTCGTCCCACTTCAATTGAGTTCGAGGTGCACATACTTGATGAACTTCCTTGCTTATTGATAGCTAGGTCAAGTATCAACCACCAAATCCTGAGTCTAGCACACCACAGAAGTTCCAGAAACAGCTTCATACCTCAGCATCAGCCCATATATGTTCATCAAAAGCTAAACAGCGATCTTTTTCTCAAATGACACAAAACCAGATAAATCAACAAAGGACATTACCCAAAAAGTTCGGGACCTGGAACCACAAAGTGGCCCGCCGATATCCGATCACCGAGATCAACGCATTCCAGGACTCAAACTTTGAGATCTTGAATCTAGAGATCTAGAGCACCATTATTTGGCAATTTTGGCACAATATTAGCTGATCAGGTACCTTTGATTGGCATAGTGTATTTGGTGCAAGCTTTGGAAAGTACGTTCTGGGCTCTTTCAACAGAACGTGGACACCACTTATTATCAAAGCCGTTTAGATCCCTTGTACGTTTATGCTGTATGGGTTATTCGAGACCCAAGGGATGTTACTACAGGGCAAATGATACAGACCCTTTCAATTTCAAGGCAGTAAGAAACTTTAACACTTCATACTTTTTTTAGTTCAAATAATAGCTAACAATTTCTGATATGCAAAGTCTCATGAACCCGTGTAAATTTAATTCACAGCCAACTCGATCAAGTAATGTTGAGCGGAAAAACCTCAAACTTCACATCAGTTTTCTGAGACTAAAGTGTTTGAGAAAGTGTACTGCTATATCCAATAGGCCTTAGGTGTGTTAGTTGATCGTGTGACTCAAAAATTCTTTTCGCAGAGGGATATATCCTAACGTACGGGCATAGTAGCGTATTCTTAGACACATTCTTGCCTAAGATTATTGTTATAAGAGAGCGCTGATCTTTTTGAGATGTGAATAAGGGAAATAATACCCACCACCTACAATGGCTTATCATGGATCCCAAAATCAGAGCAAAAATACATAAGCTGTGAACATCAAAGGGCTAGCCTGTGAGGTACTCCAATCCAAATACTGAATTGCTACATGTTCATCTTTTGAACTCTTGGAAGTTATGCAAAGTTCATCAATTAATTGTATGATTTGGCTATCAGATCTAGCCCTGGAACCTGCAACCCTCATTCATTTGAGGTCCATCTTAATATCATGTCCACTTTTAATTAAGCGCTGAAAAGTTATAAAACCAACATCCTCCACCCACCGGATTTTTCAGGATCTACAATGCAGTGGGTTCACCTCTACATTGTTCTGGACCTTGCAGTCAAACATATTACTACTTTATCATAATTAAGTTTCAATTGTAGAACCATAATTTTTCACATCAACCCATCAACATGGCCACTTGTGAACCTAGACACTCGTGTATTGCGCCGAAGAGCTAATATTCCAAGGTTCATTTGACGAAAGTTGGTAGAAAAACTTCATCAAGCTTGTTGAATGTTCAGATCTAGCATTTCAAAGTAGGACTAGATGCATTTCTGCAACCCTTTGTCGTGCATTGATATGTACCCACGATCGTTGATCGCTATCAACACTGTAATATCAAGCAATAGAAGGTCAAATTGATGCATTCTATATCATGGCAAGAAGTAAAAATATGCACCACAGTTTTATTGCATTCAAATGTATCGAAACTAGACCATCACAATTATTTCCATCAACTATAAATATAACTCAATATCCACCATTTCGAATAAAGAATTAATTGTTTGGATCATTATCAGTTCTCTGAATAAACTTCAATCACTTCAAAAACAGCCAAATAACAATGGTCGCAATCAACAATCTCTTAACTTTAGCTTCAATCGCTGCTTTAACTTCAGCCGCTGCCATTCCAGGTAATGGTAACGGTAATGTTGGTAACGGTAATGGTAATGGTAATTATGGTGATGATAATGGTAGCGGTAATACTGGTGACAACAATGGTAGTGGAAACACTGGTAACAGCAACGGTGGTGGAAACACTGGTAGCAACAACGGTGGTGGTAACAATGGTGACAAAAATGGAGGTGGTAATGTTGGTAACAACAATGGTGGTGGTAACAATGGTGACAATAATGGTAATGTTAACATTGGAAATGGTAATGGTAACGGAAATTCAGGTGATTATAATGGTGGTCATAACAGTGGTGATGATAACGGTAACAGTAACGCCGGTACTAGTAATGGTAACTATAACACCATTCCAGCTCCAGCTCCAACAGATTCAATCAGTACCACCGGTTCATCTGAAGTTCCATCTTCATCAGCTGTTCCATCTTCTTCAGCTCCAGTTCCTTCATCCTCTACTGAATCTTCAGTTACTCCACCAAGTCCATCAAGTGACTTCAGCAGTGCTTTCCCAAGTTCTTCATTCCCAACAGTTGCTCCAAGTTCTTCAGCCGAGTCATCATACTCAGAACCATCATGGTCCACTCCATCTTCAGCTCCATTCCCAACTATCAATGCTTCAATCCCAGTTCCAACTTTTGTTCAACCAACTCATTCAATTCCAACTCATTCATTTATTTTACCAACTCATTCATGGCCAACTGAGTTCCCATCATCTTGGCCAACTGAGTTCCATCAAGCTTTCACTGGTGGATGGCCAACTGCTTCTCCAACTGATATTTCAGCTATTGAAGAACGTATCGATGAAATTTGGGCTGAGATTGGTGATAAATATAAACATCACAAGAAAGAACATCATTTCATCTATGGCCCTGCCGGAGCCGTCAACTTATAAGCTGATAATTGACTCATTGGTCCTGTCTTCAGCTTGATGCTCAACTTTATATGTTTCAATTCGATACTCTCACTTTTTGTTTAACGAGGGAGCCCATATTTGAATTCCACCTTTTTTGATATAGAGATGTTGTCTTGCTTTCGAGACTTTCATTGAGGAGATAATTCTAAATCCAATAGAGAATGAATGGTTAGGATCCATTCTATATATACCTCATATCAACAATTTTTGCTATTTGATAAACAATTGTAGCTTCTTTCTTCTTCGATAAGCGCTATGATGATTGTGTTATTGTATAATTGTGTTGATTCGAGTTGGCTTCTACTTACATAACTATTTCGCGTGTGATTATGTAATAATTTTCGATAATATGATATATGATATATGATACCAATTCAATTCAACACTTGCATTGAACGAATTTGACTGCTTGTACTTGTTACTTTTTTTTTGACTTGATACAGAGAGAGATTATTTGAATCGACATCGGAAACTCAAAGTTCAAAAAAACCTTCTACAAAAAGTAAAAAAGGCATATAAGGTCATATCTAATCACGTATCTATGGTAATTATGTAATTATAGAATATAAATCACAAGTTACTAGTCAACTCTCTAATAACATCATGAACAATAGTACGAGTCATTAGCTCGTGAAGACCATGTGTTTCATCCACCACTTTTTCCTTTGAAGGAACAACGCTTTGTGTATAATTAACTAATCTAATGATCAAGTTTGGCTCCTTTTTTTCATCTGGTACAACTTCATACTCCAATCTATGGCCACCATTACCTCCCATGAAATCACTACCGGTTGCAACATCATAAAAACCACCGTTGGTACGTTTACCATAGTCTATAACGTTAAAAAGACCATAAACGACAGTGGTACTTGGTAAGAGACTTTGGCTTTGAGTAATGGCATCAGCGTTCCATACGTAGTTGACATTTTTCGAATCAGGAAGATGTGTAATATCAAACACACCTTTTGGAAGTTTAGACTTGTCCAATTTTTTCAATTCAGGTTCAAAAGCAGTAAAACCTGCAATTCTATTGTATGGACTTTTACTCTTGTAATATGAACTCACCAAGAATCTATGGAACCATAGAGTAGGACCTAAGAAAAAACCTTTTTCAAAAGCTTTCAAGATCTTATCATTTGTATCGTATTTTTGTAAAATCCTTTTTGTAGTTTCAGCATCCAATCTTTGTTCATAAAAATCATACAATGGCACATTTTTATTTGGATTTGACACTTTTTGAGCTAATGAATCGTTGAAGTTATCATTTGTGCCCAAAACAGCATTTTTGGCCCTTTGGAATGTTGAATATTTAGCTCTGTCGTATGGATTGGCCTCGATGTAATCTCCCTGATAGATAGTATTCTTGAGATAATACCCAGCTGCCAACGCTGGAATTGATATTACTAATGTGGCTTTAGAAAGACGACCCATTGTTTTTAGAATATATATCGAGTTAAGTAGTGAATGTTGTAGCTAGGTCAAATAGTGGAAGGGAATTGAAGCAAAGTGTAAGGATAAATCCACCTGTTTATCTAGGTGGGAACAATTATGGGTGAAAACTTAAAAGTGGGAGAAATCCTCAACTTTCACACGATCTACATATCCAAAAAAAACTAATGTCCGCACTTGAATAGAATGCAAATTAAGCTTTAAACCTGGAGAAGCCAGGACATCGAACTGCAAAAGTTGATCAACTGGAAAATGCAAGCTTTAAATATTTACATAACCTGAACAACTAATGTTTGATTGCAATCTTTCTAGTGTAGTCTAAAATGCCATTAATGTCCAGCAGCATCGTAACCATAACCGTTTCCGATTTTGGCCACTAGCATCTCTCAATTTCTATGACACAAACAAATAAAATGAGCACACATTTATCAATCTTGAGAATTGAAAAGTTGGACATTCAGAAACAATGTCCCTACTAGCACAGGACTCCAAATTCCCTGTACATACTTTAAGAGGCCATACCAGTGCCATTACTGCTGCTGAGTTTGTGAAAATACCCGTCTTTTCAAGATCGAAAACGATAACTTTAGATGAGCAGAACAATCAATTGACACTTAAACCATTTCTATTATCAGCCGACGATACTGGGGAACTTAAACTTTGGGATCTAACAACTCTGAGGGCTGCTAAAACAGTTGGTGGACATAATTCACAAGTTTTGACAATACGACAACTGGGAATAAAAGATAATAAAATTGATTCAAATTATTTTGGACTTGTGCTGACTCATGGTAGAGATCATATAATCAAGTTTTGGAAGTTGTTTGATGATAAGGCAGGTATACTTCTGGATCTAGTATACGAGCTTCCAGTCAATGCATTGAATTTTAGTAATGTTGATATACAAGATGACATTCTAGTGACGCCCAATACCCAAAATTCAAATGCTTTTGATATTTATGATGTTAGTTTTCTATCGAATGATAGACTAGATGATACAAGATTGAAAAGACTATTTGAAGCTGTTGATGTCTACAAACTTGCTGTTGATAGTAATTTCTCGGATTTTGAAGAATTTAATGTACAAAGAGAAGATGATGATATGGGCGAGACCAATAGGATAGATAAATTTGGTATAATAATGAAACTGCTTTTCATTACCAAGGAACGTCTGTTGATTGGGTACGAATCCGGTCATGTTGCCGACATCAATATTGAGTATGAGACGAAAACTATAAAAATCCTAGACATCATCAACCATCATTTCCCAGATCCTATACTTTCATTAACACTGGACAAAACTCATGATGTGGTTTTGAGTACATCTGTCGGTACAAGTATCTCAGTTCATGATATCTCGTCGTTGCAAAATTTCGAAGTTAAACTTGATAAATTTGGTAAGATTTCAGGTTTAGCGGTCTATCATGAGCGATATATCTTCTCATCATGGAATGGATTTATTAGATTTTACAAACTGGACCATTCAAACAAGTCATTGGAATACTTGTCAAGTTTCAAAAAACCCAAGGGTCTCATCATTGGTGATTTGAATCTTGTGGGTAATATCAATAACGATTCAGAGGCAAATGGTGAGAAAAAACGCACAGTGAAACCAACTTGTTTGGTAATTTATGAACAAATTCGAGTTGATGAATCGATTCGCAAAGAATTGAATAGACGAGATATCAAAGTCATCGAGAACTCCTTGTTAGCCGTCGGATATGATGATGGGACGATTACATTGTATAACGATATTTAGATGAGAAAAAACAATTATGATCTAAATTTGGCTCTATACAAAATGAAATGGAGCTTGGGGGTATAATTTGTAGGTAATTCATTGAGTTTTGTCATCCGTGACTGTTTCATCTTCATTTCCATGATTGGATGGTTTAATTTCACCCTCTTCCTTAACTGGTTCTTCTTTTATCGACTCAACTGAAGTTTCCATTTCATTCAATTTACCATTGGTGTTTTTTAAACCTTCTGATGAATCATTTTTAGTCTCCACGTCAGATTCAGCAAAACTTTCATCTTGATCCTCATCATAGTCTTCGTTATTATCACTATGATCATCATTACTATTTAAAGCACCACTGTTGGATTTTTTACCTCTTCTTCTTCTACGTCTTCTTCTCTTACGTTTTGGTACGTCAACAGCTGCATCCACAGTTGTCGAGTCTTGATTAAACGCATTCTCGTTGGTAGTAGGTGTAATTGGTGTATCAAGACTCTTTGGAATGGTATTGTTCTCAGAGTTATCAAAATGTCTCGATTGCCTTCTGGATTGATAATTATTTTTAGCCTTATTATCTTCAAAAATTCTTGATGAACGTCTTGAATCATTACGTGATACTGATGTATTTGAAGTAATTCTTGATTTGTGATCGTTATCATCGAATATCTTTGAGGAACGTCTAGAATCATAACTTGAAACTCTTGAATTTTGATAACTTTGATGATTTACTGAGCTGTTACGTGAATGACTCTTATAACTCTTTGATCTGTTTAAAGTGGTATTTGGTGTGACTCTATCTTTCAGTGGTATTGATTTATTTAAATCTTTATCTAATGAAAGAAATCTATCTTCCAAGCTTGGTACCCTTTCAGATGATGGTGCTGGTGGATACGTTGGAGATTTTGAACTAGCTTTTCTTTCAGATCTTTTCTTGATATTGATTGGTTGAGAAGGTGTTCTTCTATGGGTATTGGTATTACTGCTGCTAGTTGATGAGGTTTCAACTTCTTTTGGCTGAGCCTCCTCTTCTTGGAATGGATCAACTCTTGATTCACCACCTTCTAGATATGATTTCAGTAACTCCTCTTTGTCAATCTCACATTTCTCAGCGATTTCGTGGAATAACTCTTTGGACATTTCAATCAATTTGGATACATCACGATCATTTTTTTGATGATGCGATCTGATCTGATCAACTTTTTGATTTAGTTTTGTATCTCTATCTTCATAAAGTTGTTCCAATTCTGCAGTTCTCAAATTCACAGATTTCAAAGATCTACCTATAGTAGCATCACTCTTGACAATCAAGGATATATTCTTGTTGATATGCTCTTCCTTCTTCTCGATGAAATCTCCAAGCTTTTCTTTTAACAATTTGATTTCCTTTGTGTAATGATCTCTGTATTCTTTTTGACTCGTTACTATAGTATCGTATGCAATTTTCATTCTCTCGAATTCAGCGACAGAGGTTGCCTCACTTTCTCTTATCTTTTGACATCTAACTTCTAAAGCTTGAAATTTAAATTTTAAATCATCATTTGAACTTGAAGTATCATTCAATTGTGATTCTAAATCATTGATTCTTCTTTGTTTTCTTTGTAATAGAGAATTTACGGTTTCATTCTCATGCTTTGAGTTAGACAGTTGTTCCATAAGCTGATCTCGTCTTTTCTTCACCAATTCATGTGATTTCTTAAGTTCATCGTTATTTGATTTCAACTTGACCATCTCCGATTTCAAATCATCGATTTCCTTATGTAATGACTCAATAACTCTGGTAGATGAATATCCAGACTTCTTTGGACTGTTTATTCCAGATCCAGCAGAGGTGATGCCACTTTTGGATGGTGATATATTATGCTGAACCAGGGGCGTTCTTGATTTGGAAGGCGTTGAATCATAGTCTTGTCGTGCGATCTTCTGATCATCTAGCACTGGGCTATTGAAATCTTGGTCCATGACGGGGTGGTTCTCTTTGTTATCTTCGAATATTGACATTGGATGCCACGGGGATCAACAACTTATAACACTTGAAGCTCAACGGCTAATGTTCACAGGGCAAACTACCGTTCTCTTTCAACGTCGATCGAGATTTGTAGGCTATAAAGCGTCTTTGCTGGCGGTAAAAAAGCACTGGTCTTTCTTTCTGGGCAGCCCTTGTCTCTTTCCACAATGTACCCACTACCAAACACTAGCAGCTTCTTTCCAGGGATTCCAAAGATCGAAAAATACAGAAATGCTGTTTGAAAGATCTGAGTTCAAATCAATCGCTAGCTTTGACCGGAATTCTCGTTTCTAGCTAACGCCAAAAAAAAAATAAAAAAAAAATCGTTTGTTTACATTCTCAAAGACACAATTTGCAAATGTGGCCGCTACCGATGAGTTTGTGCTAACTAGAGGAATGTTAACTATGGGATCTCGTTATCAATGGCAGAAAAGCAGACTATTTAGCTCAAAATGGAGAATGATGGTATATATATGTAGTTATTATGCTCTCAATCGAGCCTTAAAGCTTTTATTCACTAATTCAGAAGCAGTAAAACACACAGCTTTACAATGAAGTCACCAACAAAGTACGAGAACATCAACATCAAACGTATGATAGGCCAGTTTGATAAGGTCACAGCAAAAAAGCCAATAGATTTCGGTAGCTCGCTGGATCAAGTACTAGAAAGTGAAAAAATCATTAAGAAAGAAGAGGATGAGGAAGAAGAAGAACATACCACAAAGCATACGCAAAACCCTACCCCAGATCAAGAGTTAAATCAAGAGAAAGAGTCATCAACTTCAAATCAAACTCAGATACATCACATAACCGCATCTCCAATATATGAGTCCACTCCAAACCAGGTTGCCAGCTCATTTATGGAAAATTCGCATAAGGAAACAATCTCTACTCACGACTTTCTTTCCAGCGAGATTGATGATCCAGATTATATCTATGATGAACCAACAAGGGAACCACCAGAAGAATATATGAATAATTTTGCGATATTAGTGGATAATCAGGATGAAAAAATACCACCACTTGAACATTATGAATCCGAGGAATTCGACAAGATAAAGATTAAGAAGGAATTTGAAGACGAAGATCAGGAATCAATACCGTTCACTCTCAAAGATAAATATTATGAGAAGTCATTTGATCAAGATCATAGCGATGATACACCTGAAAAGGGGAGAACTTTTTTCAAATGTACAGTACACATTGATGTCTTTACTGGATACATCGGACTCTTCTTATTCTTTATAATGATTGTGATGAGATTTTTATGGATGTGGAAACAGAAGGAAGAAGTAAACTTTTTACATTCTGAAGTTAAAGAATTGTCAAATATTGTCAAGTCATTGGAACTAAAATTCTCAAAACTTGACGTTACAGCTTCAAGTATAAACATCCCTATAAGTTTTGGTAATACAAAATGACATTTCCAATAAGAGTTGAATAACATCCTTCTTGTTTATAACTTAATCTTAATACACACTACAATCATTGGTTATCGTAAGACATGAAAAGATTAAATATTATACAAGACACTATGATTTTAAAACCTTAACCCATTCCAAATTGTTTCATCATTTGCTGTACTTGAGGATTATTCATAGCTTGTGACATATCTGGCATACCACCACCACCACCACCCATCATCTTCATCATTTCACCCATATCTGGCATACCTCCAGCTCCAGGTCCTCCAGCACCACCACCAAACATATTCATCATCTTATTCATCATCCCTGGGTTTTGTTGCAATTGTTGTTGAGCTTTTTGTATCATTTGAGGTGTTGGTTTAAATCCACCTGGACCTCCCATACCTGGTAATCCTGGTGCACCACCTGATTTTTGAGCATCCATCATACCCTTTTGACTTTGTGCCAATGAAGCCATCATACGTTGTTGCATTAAAATCATCTCCACTTCAGTAGATGAAGTACCTGAACCTCTTGCAACTCTAATGATTCTTGAAGGTTCCTCTATAAAGACTTGTCCATCACTATCCAATTCCTTCTTTGTCATGGAATCCATTATATAAACCATTCTTTTCATTTTATTTGAAGCTTCATCTTCACCAACTTGACCCAACATTTGTCCCATACCTGGAATCATACTGGCAATATGTGATAAAGGACCCATCTTCATAATGTTTTGCATTTGCTTTTGGAAATCATTTAATGTAAATTTACCTTCTTGAATGTTTTTCATTGTATCTTTATTATCCAATTCTAATGATTGAACATGTTCCATTAAACCTTGAATATCACCAATACCCAACAGTTTAGATATAAAACTTCTTGGTGCAAATGTTTCAAAATCTTGAACATGTTCACCAGTACCAATGAAAACAATTGGTGTGTTTGTTGCAGCAACTGCAGAGATGGCACCACCACCTTTAGCATGACCATCTAATTTAGTCAATATTATGGCACCAAAATTTGAAGATTCCTTAAAAGCTTTTGATTGAGATTCAGCAGCTTGACCAATTGAAGCATCAAGAACCATAATTGTTTGATTTGGTTGAACAGATTCACCAATTTCAATCATTTCTTGAAATAAATCTTCTTCTTGTCTATGTCTCCCAGATGTATCCACAATAATAATGTCAAATTTTTCCTTTTTAAATTTATCAACACCATCTTTTGAAACTTTAACAGGATTTGTCTCTGTATATGAACCATAAAATGGAATTCTTGCCTTTGTAGCATTTTGTTTCAATTGATCAAAAGCACCAGCTCTGAAAGTATCAGCACAAACCAACCCAACTTTAAAACCTCTTCTTTGATAGAAAACGGCCAATTTGGTACATGAAGTTGTTTTACCAGCACCTTGTAAACCAACAAACATTATAACATTTGTTTTACCCTTTTTAGGTTTATATGGTTCGGTTTCAGTGTCAACTAATGCACATAATTCATCAAAGACAATCTTTTGAATCAATTTCTTTTTATTTATACCAGGTTTTTCCACTTGGTTTTTAAACTTGGATTTTATATCACTTCTTAATTTCAACACAAGTTTGATATTAACATCTGATTCTAATAACGCATTTGAAATCTCCTTCAACATCACATCAATAGCATCCTCCGTGACATCACTGGTTTTGATGGTGCCTGAAATGGCACCATTTAGCCTACGTCCTAAGTCAGCCAACACCATATTGTCTTCTTAAGTGCTTCTTGTCCTGAATTTAATGGCCAAATATAATGCTTCTCAAGTCAACGATGTCTTTTTTCTTCAACAATCAACAATTCGCGGAATATTTCTGCTCCTACCGGGTTTCTTAACTATGGAGTATTCGATTATTATTACACAAGTACAAAAGGCAAATTGGGTGCTTTTCTGGATATATCACCCTAGAACATTATGGATTTCTTCAATGTAAAGATTGATTCAGAAGTTATTCCAGCCAATATCAACTATTTTGCCATTGTGGATCCGACATTAGTGAAAGAAGACAAGGAACTTGAACAAATCTTGGTGTTTGGGAATAAAGATGAGATTAATGATAATGAAAAATTGAGGAGAATTGGTATAATACAAGGTATAAATGCATTTACACAAGGGTTTGGTGATGAATCCGAGTCATTAGAGCATATTGAACTGGATAATCAATTGATTGTGTTTCGAGTTTTGGAAGAGCGGTATCAATTTATACTTGGAATTAATTTAACAAAGATTAAAGATGAAGGACAATTGGAGTATTTGAAACATGATATATCACCTGTTAAGTTCATACAGAGCTTGATTTTCCAAGGATATAACACATTTAAGCTACATAATGGCTCTATATTAATGAATTATGAAAAATTGGAATGGATACATTTCAAAGAATTATTGACAAGTTGGTGGAAAATATGGGTTGAGAATTTACAATTAGAAATAATCGAAGATGGTGTATTAAAATTATACAAGGGTGTCAAGAAGTCAACTTATAACCATATACCCAGTGTTTCCCTGGAAGATTTGATCATTTTCAACTTCGATACCTCATCTTATGAAACCAGTGGGATTATCTATGATAATTTGAGAACTATAACCACGGATTCTAAGGTGTCACTAGTGAATTGGATTGAAGAATTGAAAAACTATGAATTGCTCACAACAAAGGGGATCTCATTGCCTATAATACCCAAGAAGTCACTGTTCAGAGAAAATGAGAATGAAGATGAAGTGATTTATGATCCTTTCAAATTAGTTTTCAGTACATTAAGTGAAGTATCAAGAGTCAGTGGGGTTACAGCTGGTGTAAATGCTGGGGTGAATGGTGTGACTTCAGGATTGAACAGTATACATGGGGCCCTACCATGGTGGATGGGTGGTAAAACGCAAGTTCAAGTGGAAGATCATGGTGATTATGAGTCTATAGAGTCTAATGGTGATGGATTTTTAGTAGGTGTTGTTGGAGGGAATGTTGTTAAAAAGACAGTATGGTTGGTGAGAGAAGGCGAGGAGACATTGGAAAGGTTTAATGTTGTTGTTTATAAACAAGATGAGTTTTTGTTTGTAAAGTTGGAGAATTGTCGAGCTGAGTTGGATGGACAAGAGTATTATGATTCTTTGAAGGTTGAATTATCTGATTTATCACGAGAGATTAATATACCCAATGTTAGCCCCAAGAATTTTTATTTTTTAATATTCAATGATATAACGAATGACATTGAAACAAATCTACCATTGATACCGAAACATGATGATGAAGAGGTGAATGATGTGAAATATTTCCATGATTTAAATCATAGCAAGACTCAATCAATTATATTACATCGAGAAATTATTAAATTATTGGAATTATCCACTTCGGATGAGATTGAAAGATTAAAGCGCACTAAGAATGGATGGTGGATATTAAACCTCAATCATGGCTCGAGAAGTATCTTGATTATAAAGAAATGGTCAATTAAACAATCATCATCAAAATTGAAATACCCCAAATCTGAAGAGATTTTCCAAAATTCAACAAGTTTACTGGGTAGTATTGGTAAAGATGCTAAACTATGGTTACAGGATTACCTACAGGATAAATATTGATGATAAACTCCCCAGATTGATGTATTTCCCTAAAACACAGCATATGCAATTAACCATTAAGCGCCCTGTTTATAATCAATAGTAGCTGTCTAGTAAATGCCCTATTCCTTATTAACTTCCATTATATTTATCAAATTATTCAGTATCTTGTCATTCTTCAAAAACAACCCATCCTCGTTAAAATTTAACTCTCGTTCACCATCATCAACACCGTTTAAATTTATTATATCATTGACATAGTAGTCAATTTTTTTTATAGTTTCAAATCTAATGTTTTGTATAATGTTAAAATCAGGCTTTATCAATGGTTTTTGATACTGGAACTTGCTCAGCTTGACTTCATCCTGTTCCACTATATTCATATTAAACAAAGATTTATATGAATGAGATTTAGAATCTTTTTGTAAATAACCATCTAATCTTTCATCTTTGGACACTTTTTGTTTCTTTTTAGGTTTGATCTCTTGCTTAAACAAGTTTTCAATCTCTTTTATCGACTTGTCAAAGATTTCAAATTCATATCGTTGGCGCTTTGAATAAGATGTGGTATTGGGTATCGTGTTTATTAGTGCAGACATTTTTGATAAAGATATTTCAAATAACAACACACCAAAGCAATTGGATCTTCACGTTTAATATATAATTTTCCAGCACGTCAACCTCTAATCTTAAATCTCCAACCTTTTGAGTTGAACTTTTATCATGTGATTCGAACTCCTCTTTAACTTGGAGAAGCAATAAGCAATGTATTTAAAAGCAAAAGATAGGCTGCTTAAATTGGAGTAGCCCACGCATAGTGGAGATTTAGAGGAGTGGCTTCGTTTCTCGGGGACAGCTAATCTAAATCAAGTCATCTAATCATTTTTTCTGTTATCAGCGGCAAATTTAAGAAAGATAGCCAAATCAAATGAGTTTTTCACACTTCCGAATCGCAATTCTGCCCCAAGTTGGGAGGTATTTCCACCCCTCAGTGGAGACAAGAGCTAGGCAGAAGCTAAGCAGAGGCTAGGCAGAGGCTAGGCAGAGGCTAGGCGGGGACCGGGCGGGGGCGTAGGCCCACGCTCGTTTGACAGGTTGATTTGACATCTTACCGATCTGTGCTTCATCACGTCTACACTTTCTAGATAACGATAACGTTCTATTCCTATCTACCGATTTTAGTTTGGAATTGGTGTTTTGGTCAAAAATTCAATATGTCCATCAATAAATTTACAAATTTCAGCCTTATCAAATTTTTCAAAATAGTTTAGTTTAATCTTCATCTCACACAAGAGTGATTTCATTCTCTTATATTGAACCATCTCAAAATCAAATGGTTCTGGAAGGAAATTTGCAATATCGTGATACATTCTAAAATCTTCACCTTTAGAATTAACAAGTTTTTGTTCTTTCCATAGTAAGTATGGATTAAATTTAGGGAAATTTGCATGAATTGTGAATATAGATGCCTTTCTCGTATCAAATTGTGAAAAATCACCATCGGGATGTTCCGATAGATAAGTCTTATAATAGTTAAAATCATCAATCGGTGATCTTTGTCCCATTGATACCCCATTGAAATTTCCATCATCAAACCAACCAAATGATTGGATTTCAGATTTGGTTTGATAAAATGATTCACCTGATTTAACTGCACCTGCTATAAATGTATCTTTATCACCTTCACCACTTTGTCCTTGTGATAATAATTTATAAAAAAAATTTGGTCCATAAAGATTATAAAATAATGATAATAACATGGTTTTCAAATGATCACTTTTACGAATCATTAATTGTCCAGATTCTGATGATAAATCAGGTAATGAACCTTCTAAATCATGTAATGAGACTTTTGGTAATTCACTATTTGGAATTTGTTCTATTGGTATATTTGGCCATTTCCCTTTTCTAACTCTATTATTTGTAACATTAACTCCAATAATATCATAAAAAAATGGTGATGTTGTACGTGTCCAATAATCTGGCCATAAAACCATACCATCTGTCTTAAATGGTTCTTGTTGGAAAAATGAATCTGGATTACTAACAAGAATATTATCACTATCTAATAATAAAACATTATCAAATGATGAAACGATTAATGCTAAAGACTTATATTGATATCCAGAAAATTTCATAGTTTTGGATAATTCTTCACCCAACACTTCATAAAGTAAAATACATCTACCATTTAATGACGGTAATATCAATTCACATAATTCTTCTTCATATTCCTCTTCTGTAGGTATAATCATCTCTATAGGTAATTTAGATCCAAATGATCGAAGTGATTTAATGGATAATAATGATAACCATGAAAATTGTAAACCTCCAATTAATACAATCCCATCACCTTTATACAATCCAGATGGGAAATTTATTGGTAATGCCTTATAAACTTCTTCATGAATAGCACTCAGACCTTCAATTTGTGTCTTATCCAAATCTATTGGTTCACTTAGTTTTTCTCTATTCCATATTAACTTTGGATCTCTGGATGTGGCAGGATTTGTAACTTCCAATACAGGTATTTTAGTTTTTTGTTCATTAAATAATTTGAAAATCTTGTTATAAAAAAGTTGGAATTTTTTATTTCTCTTTGAGGTCTTGATATGTGATGATAATTCTTTGTTTAATAATTCATCCCCGAGATCCACTTTAGATTCAGTTAATTGTCTAATATTTTCTCCAGTATTATCATTTTGATTGAAATAATTTAGCAAATTTCCTCTTATTGAGTCAATCTTTGTCTGTTCGGTATTGGAAACTAAAGAATATATGAAAAATAATATTAGCAAAGACAAGATCAATAGCCTTCTTATACGTGGGGTGATCATCTTTGACAACGCCACCTCTTTGATCTTGTGACCAAAAAATGTCTATTGTTTTGATGAATGTTGTTCAAAATTTATGATCTCGATTCTCGAATGTTTTTCGCGTCTTTGCTTGAAAATATGCAAGGGGGACACAGGGCACAACAAGAGTCAAGACCCTTGTAAATGTTACAATTAATTTTCTACAAAGAATTTCAATATAAGCTATTAATTGATTATACAAAAGATTTTCTTTACTATGTTAGTCTATGGATCCGTTATGAATATAGAAACGATTTTCAACTTCAAAATATTAATCAGAGTCATTAAATCAGTATTTTTGTTTGTTAATCAATGAAGGGCAGAAACCCCCTCTCGTACAGTGTGAATATAAAAAAATCATCATAAAATATCTTGAAAGTTGTTTATCCTTATTGAAGACTTACTAATTAATGAATATGAATTATTTAAAATATATCAAATCATTTTAATGAAAAATCTGAAAATTGTTAGCTTTAAACCCTTTGGAATAAAATTCGAATCAATTTAATTCTTAATTGTCAGCGAAACGACCTTTCATCAATTTCCATTCATCAACATCCTAATTTTGTACACAAAGAATGCGACTACCTCAATTTCTCAAGGTGATGAATAAAAAAATATGTCCGCCCGGTCGATATGTATCCTCATTCAGAATCAAAAATAATCATGTACTTATGGAAAGACATACCCTTTTAAATTGTTAGTCATTGATCAATTATCACAATAGAATTATAAAACTCATGGGCTCATACAAGGCTGAAACTTAACGATAATGCAGTTGTCGACAAATGGGTATTCAGTCGGAACAATTGGTAAAATGCAAATAATCATAGCCCGAGTTGATTTTCTTCCATCTCTCTAAAGTAAACATACTTTTCAAATCAATATAAGCTCATGTCATCATGATCTTGATTGATTAAATGATAATCCTTCGTGATCCCTGATGAGTATGGAAGTATAGAGTTGTTAGGTTTAAAAAGGGAAAAGTTTTTTTTCAATAGTCAAGAGTCAAAGCTCAACACTTTTTGGTGTTTAGGTTTTCGCGCATACTGATTCGGCCACTATTACAGTAATGTGTTAGGGCATTAGACTATCGATTTAGCAATTATATAATAGATTAATCATAGTTAATTCTCTAGGTTCAAGAAGTCATATTTCAAATCATCAGGTGCTGAATCATTGTTACAAGAATCTTCATTCTCGAAACTTTGAGGCTTACCAAAATGGATAGTTGATGCATCAACTCGAAATCCAAATGATTCAACATCTCTGATCATTTGAACTATGCTAAATGTAGGTGGAACACATATAGAAATTGAATTACATATCACTGCAATCGGTAGGGAATCGGTAATATCAATCTCAACACCTTGCTTCATCATACAATAGACACCAAGGAAAGCAGACATTATTGAAGTCACTAATAGTGAAAATTCTGATCCATATGCTGCACCATGTGATTTTTCAATCACTTGCCCATTGGGCGTGACAATCTGAGTGGAAATAAAAAAAGATTGCAAGCTTTTCAACACTTTTAAATTCTTGTTTGATACATCTTTGGAGAATTGGGACGACAATTCCCCAAAACACCAACGATTGATTATGTCAAAAGAATGCCTCACAAAGTAGGCTGGAATCCCTTCGTGGATATTCAAAATCTCAAATTCACAACAGTAATGATTACAACCATTCTTCATTTTGCCGTAGTAGTTTTCATATGGTAATTTAAAAGGAGATCTTCTCCAGTTATCTGAATTTGTTATCTCTGCATATATCGGGGTGGTAAAAATCCTTTCGAGTACTGTGATCACAGAGGAATATACCCAAGTGGTCGCTTCGGCATTGCGGCCAATTGGTATCTTAACCTTTGCAACACAAACAGGTGGTATAGCACTTGCACCTTTCCTCAGTATGTCACTAAACGTTTTGCCTAAAAGGTCATTGGTCCAATTCGAACAATCCAATTTCGTTCTTGTATACCTTAGAAACGGTAGCCCTGGAGAACTCTGTAGCTCATTGAATTGAAAATTCAGTGCTTGAGCGTCATCAAAATTGAGCAAAGCTTCTTCACAGCTTTTATCAAATGTGCTAAATAAATCCTCAACTATTGTGAAGACACTTTTAAAGAATGGATTATAAGTGAACGAGACATCTTTATCAAATGCTATTTCGAGATGATAAGTTCCTTTAGAGCTAACAAAGGTTTCACTTGATAACATTGGAAATCTTGGATGTAACACAGGTGCATTAATCTGAGCCACGTATCTGGGGATAAATCCTTTAGTCTGGAGATGACGTGTTACCAGAAGTATCGACTTGCGATCGGTATCTGTATTCAGTGCTATATGAGCATTGGGAAGAAGAGGAAGAAGAGCAAAATCTTTTAGCGCAGTTTCAGTCCCGTATTTCTTAAGATCTTTTCTTTCAAGTGAAGAGAAATGATTTCGCAAAATGTCAATGTCCAAAAAAGATCTTAAATTTCTGCTTTCAACTTTTTGGGTTTCAGACCATTCCTTATATGATTCTGCAATCTGCTCAAAAAATCTCACTGTGTCTTTTGATTCACGGTTTCTATGTATTTGTTTGATATGGTATTTGTTTTTATTTTTGTTGAAATTGTTTTGGCTTTGTCTACAACTTTTCTGTTCAGACCTCGATGAAGTTTCTTTTGTCATGAGCTTAAAAGAACTTTTCTTCCCCTTATATTGTGTGTCAATAGTTTCTCCTGGACTGATCAGGGTCGGCAGAGGTTGATATATCATGCGTTGTGGTATCTCTGGAGCAGTTTTGAGTGAATATGAGGTTTCATCGTGTTGAGAATCGGAGATGTTTGCCTCACTAGAAATATCAATGAGTGATAGCCGTTTGTTCGAATAATTTGATTCAAGACTTGGGGCACAATAATCATTTTGCTTTGGAACTAAGTCTTGACATGTCGAACTGATGATATTCGGATTTGTGAACGAGCTTGAGCTGCCCTTGTGCAGCGGCTCATGGACGCTGGTCGATAGATAGCTTTGAATGTTGTCTTGGGATCTATAGCTCTCATAAATGGGACGTCTTCTTTCCTGTGAGGTAGGTCTTGGACCTTCCAGAAGCCAGCTAAAACACAATCCCATCACTTCTGTTCAAAGGCAAGAATCAGATGCAATTCTTCTCCTATTAGGAGAATTGTTTACGTGTAATTGCCAAAGCGCCAACAACGTTCGACTTTCAATGAATTGACCGTATCAGAGCGCTTATCCCAATTTAGCTTTTGATCTTTGAGTTTTTGAATGATGAGTTAATTCAAGTTGGCCATCAACTGTTTCTAGCACAGACCAAATCATAAACAACATTCTTAAAAAATTGTGAGAGATCACAATTCGCGATTTTGTTGATCTTTTTTTGACACATTTTTGTAACAACCAAAAATGAGCAGTGTGCGCGTGTCAAAACCAGTTGATATCTTATCTTCAGCTTTATTGATTATGGAGTCTGGACTATGGTCTTTTGAAAGATTAGTTCTTGACTTTAAAAGTTGGATATCCCATAAAATCATTTCATACCATTTGTGATCATAACGTCTCAGCTTGTAACTGCGGAAATCATATATATAGACTCTAGTTAGGTACTTTAATATGGAGATAAATAGCGAAGAACAATCAAACTTTGACTCTTGATCACTAAAAGATGTTGTCCATCTTAAAATCTTCATATTCTTTATCCATATATAGACAACTTAATGGAGCGGATGAGCAGCGGACCTTAAAAGATTGATGGTAGACCTTCTAGTTTATCAGTCACTGGGTCTTCAGGGGGTTTAGAAAGCTGAGAATTGACATTACGCAACTCCTTCATGCACTAATTCAAGTATATACCAGGCTAGTCAACGTGAGTAAAGCAGTATCTCTCAATCCCTGATCAAGTTCAAAAGTCCTGTACATTCATCTATGCTTTCAGATGTAATATCGACTTCAACGCTCATAAGTTTTATAAGTTTTTTGGTTTTCACGGGAAGTTCAAGCTCCTGAAACTAGATATAACCCCTGTCCTGTTGAATTCACCCGAGAACATATCCAGCCACCATCACTCTAGAAAGTACATCATGTTTATTGATAGGAAATATGGTGCTATGGCACTATAATCAGCTGATGTTAATCAAGTGTTCTTCATGACTTGAAAATTTGTAATGCAAGCTGTCATAAATCGACATGACGATGAGATAGTACTGTACACTTATAAATTATAATTCATCACGGAAAACGTTTCTGTCATGATGAGGACTAATTGAAGATTTTGGATTGCTAAAATTATATCCTAACCGATACGGAGATTTGATGGGAATCCTTTATTATTCAAGGACGTGTGCTGACATGAGCTTGGTTAAAGCATTCAATACTATATACACGTTTTGTAGTTTGTAAATTGTGATCCTTATCGAAGCTTCTTTCTGTACCTCTTCTTAACTTATTTCCTGGAACTAGAGACATACGTCAGTTTCAAGCTTCTACAAACATTTCTGTACAGAGTTCCAAATAAAACCCCAGCTAACTTCTACGATCCAGCATGAAATGAAATTATCATACGTATAGGCAGACTCCACAGTCAGGCCTTTTAACCCCCATATACCCTTAAAACCTGATGGATTTCATGACAGTGCTGACTCTTCATACAAATTCTTATCATGCCATAATTTTAACACCTTATACAGGACTTCGAACTTCGAAGTTAACTAGCCTGAGCACAACAGATCTTGGATGACGGGGTTATTAATTATGTCAAAACACCTCCAAACCCCTGAAGTTGTAAAACTAGGTTTAACGTGGATTGATATCATGCTAGACAGCAATTAACATATCCTTGATTATGAGGTGATTATGATGAAAGTTGCTACAATCTTCACATCCCCAACTTTCAAAGTATAGGCAGATCTATAGTATATCCACTACTATTTATCCATATATGAAGATGAGGTTCAAGAGCATAGCTAATCCATGCACTGTCCCAGCTATTTTTCCTTTTCTCTATCGCCGATCGTTAATCTTTGCACTGGAAATTACCACCAACCACAGACATCTCTGCTCTCAAACTACCAAAGTTCTCCTCTGAAACTCTGATACAAGGTTTGAATTATTCAACTTGAATCTTTGTCTTTTGTAAGAGGCAATATTAAAAGGGGCACGTACCTGGATCACAACTGAAATCCAGCTAAAACTTTCTGGCTTTCTAGCTCTGGACTTATTGCTCAAGTCCAGGAACCACAGAAATAAACGACTGTGCGGAGGACCAGAAACGAGTGATTGTTACCATAGCTAAACAGTTACTGGCTATTATAAATGCCTAGTGCTGCCAATGCCGCACATCCCACTATTATTTCCTGAGAAATTGATTGGTTCCTTTGTATACATTTCTCCCACTTGAAGTGAAAAATTGCAAGAAAATTTTGAATCAACCTACATCCTACATCAATAAGCTCGCTCTTTGAAACTCTGGGCAGAGATTTTGAGAACTAGGCGGAGACAAACTTGCCCTTCCAGCCTACAGAAAATCATCGCTGAGCCTAACTCTAGGCAGAGGATTTGCATCTTCCCGTTATGCAAGGCCTGCAGGTAAACCTTAAAAAAAATTTTTTTTTGCCCTTCTTTACCCAAAATACACAAAAAGAAACTTTGCAAAAAAAATTTGTGCATAATCCTCTATTTTTTTGGGTAAATCCCTTGAAAAGTTTAGCTATAAAGTAAATAAAATTCGTTTGCAGCTTGATATTTAAAAGATCCAGTTCCCCCTCAATCTATAGAACTTTGTTTTAGTTTAGTTTCAATTTCTGGTATATCGATTTGAAAGTGTTTTGAACTATTCAATTGATCAATCACAATTACATCCACTTGTTTTCATAGAATTTGTATAAATTACAATCTATAAACATACTTATTAAGTGGCAATACCTTTCTTAAATTCTATTCTATCCATTCCCCTTATACCCAAACAAACATAAGTTTCAAAATTTACAATAATGGTTCAAACTCGTAAGTCTAGTCGCAATCGCATTTTAACAACCAAAGCTAAACAGTTAGAACAACAACACCCATCTAATATCACAAAGAAACCAATTTTAAGATCCATTAGTACTATCGATGATGATGAAAGTACTTATAACAATGTGAGCTTCAAAAAGAGAAGAATTTCACCAAGTCTAGTTGAGGAAACAACCAAAAGTGGTTCAAGTTTCCAAAGCTCTGATTATAAGAATGATATTGATGATGATGAAAGCATTGAAAATGAAATCTTGGAAAATTCAGATAATGATGACATTTTCAACTCTGATGATGATGAATATTACAGTGCAATTTCAGATTATGAATCAGAATCTAAACCAAAGTTCACATTAAGAAGACAATCAACTGTTTCAAAATACAACACAGCTAACCACATTGGTCATCATTCCGATGACATGGATCACTTAAAATTATCTCAATCCAAGATGATGATGGACTTTGATGATGCTATCTTTGAAAGTGACGCATCTGATTCATCTGTTCAATCAACAACTAGTCCAACTTCAACACATTTGAACATGTTTCATAATGTAGGTGAATTAAAATCATTAGAAGAGAATTTCCAAAAAATCATCAATGAAAACAATCAACAACAATCTCAACAAGAATCTTTCAAGACACCAATTGAAATTATTCAAGAAGATGCTACACAAGATTCAAAATCATTGATGAAATTTGATGAATTTGTTAATTACACCGAAGAAGAAGAATCTGATCTTGATTCAAGTGAAGGTGAATCTACTACAAATAACAATACAACACATTTTAGAAAACAACCATCAATTTTACATTATAGACATGATGAAAAACATAACTTGGCTTTCCCAGATGTTTCAACTTTCCCAATTAGATTCGATCCTTCAATGATGAAGAAGAATCAAAAGAAAAACATTAGAGCTTTGAACAGAAGAGCTATTTTATCTGGCAAAGCTAGTGAAATGGTTGGGACTGGTATTACTGCTGGTGAATTCAATTTATTTTGAATTTCACACACATATTTGAGTTTGAAAGGACGTTCAACTCAATCATTCATTTCTGCATTATAATATATACTCGAGAGGTCAATATCTCACTGATTTTAATTTTTTATACGAATATCATACATCTGCTTTTTCAATAGGGTTTATTCATTTCAAGATTATTTGTTTATTTAACTAGGAGTTTACATCATACATCATAAGAACTTGTATATAGAGACATGTTTCATTTCAAAGGAGTTTATTTCATTTATCCTGTTTTTAGTTTCAATCAACACATTATTTAGAATTCACCTAAACCCGTAGAAAATAACAATCTGAAAATATTTTCAACAAATGCAATATCTCGTATATATTTTTTTTTATGTATCTCATCAAATTCCTAAACGAGATATCCGAGGTGAACAAAAGTCACGTGGAGTCTTTACCCTCGTATTACCTCTTTGGGCGTGTCATACATTTCGCCGAAGTTTCTCCAGAAATTTTGAGCATAATGTTTTTTTTTTTTAATTTTTTTTTCTCCATACAACCAAAAAATGAGCCCTGCAGCCAAATAATTAGAGAGAAAAAAACTATAGTTTATTCCAATTTAAATTTATATGAAGTGAAATAATAGATCTTTCCAATTAAAGCATTCAACGTCTTTTGATTTACAACTTCATCTGGTTTAGTATCTGCATTCGTGCTATAGCATATATATCACTCTCCACAATCATCTTAAACAGGGATCTTTGCACTTTATCCTGCAATTTAGAGGGTTTTTGACTGTAATTTGAGTTCAACAAGGCAAGATTAAAGATTTATCAAAACAATTTATAAAGATCCGGGAAACCAAGTTTGAAACAATTTTAAGGACTAGAGCTTATTAAATGGTTTCATTTGGACAAACTTTAAAGGATACATTCCTGCCCATTTCACCAAGCAAAGGTCGAATTACTACGACAACAGATCATGAATTAGCTTCATTTGATGCTAAGAATCAGTCATTTCAAGGTACTAAAGATGGAGAATACATTGAAAATCTATCCATAAGTGATACATCCACTTTGGTTCCTCAAACTCAGAGGAAATTGAAGAATAGGCATGTTCAATTAATTGGTATTTCAGGTGTTATTGGTACTGCATTATTTGTTTCTATTGGTGGTGCTTTACATAAAGCTGGACCTGCCTTTTTATTAATCGGATTTGCACTTTGGTGTATCCCAATTTTGTGTATCACTGTCTCTACAGCAGAAATGGTTTGTTATTTACCAATCAATTCACCATTTATTAGAATGGCTGGACGTTGTTGTGATGATGCTTTTGAATTCATGGCAGGCTGGAATTTTTGGTTTCTTGAATGTGTTCAAATTCCTTTTGAAATTGTTGCTGTTAACACTGTGATTCATTATTGGAGAGACGATTATTCACCAGTTATTACATTAGTGGTGCAAGTTTTTCTTTATTTTTTAATCTCGATATTTGCTGTAAAAGTTTATGGTGAAGTAGAATTTTGGTTAGCTATTGGTAAAGTTGTTCTCGCTGTGGGACTTATGTTTTTCACATTTATCACCATGGTTGGTGGAAACCCAAAACATGATGCCTTTGGATTTAGATATTGGAGAGACCCAGGTGCTTTTGCACCATATTGGAACGAGGGATCTTTAGGATATTTCCAGGCATTTGTTGCAGTATTGATCCAGGCAAGTTTTACCATCGCAGGACCTGATTATTTATCCATGGTTGCAGGCGAAACAATTTTGCCAAGATCTAGAACGTTACCAAGAGCGTTTAAGCAAGTTTTTTATAGGCTTACTTTCCTATTTTTGGGTGGTTGTCTCTGTATTGGAATCCTATGTGCGTATGATGATCCAGATTTAACTGCTGCTATCAATGATAGTAGACCAGGTGCAGGTGCAAGTCCATATGTCATTGCTATGAACAACTTGGGGATAAATGTCTTGCCACATATAGTCAATGGTACTTTAGTCGTTGCAGCTTTCAGTGCAGGTAATGCTTATACTTTTTGCTCTTCAAGAACTCTTTATGGTCTAGCATTGGATGGGAAGGCTCCACATATATTTACTTATTGTAACAAGTCAGGAGTTCCAATTGTATCGGTGATTGTTTGTCTCTTATGGTCTCTATTGTCATTCTTACAACTAAACAATAACTCTGCCGTTGTTTTGAATTGGATCATCAACTTAATTACAGCATCACAATTGATCAATTTCTCAGTCATGTGTTTCACCTTTATATTTTTCTATAGAGCGGTTAATGCTCAAGGATTAGATCGTGATACTTTCACTTTCAAGAGTTGGTTCCAGCCATATACTGCAATGTTTGGCTTGTTTTCAGCATTTTGTATGATGTGGATTGGTGGGTATACTGTTTTCATTAAAGGCAACTGGGATTATGAACAATTTCTATTCAACTATCTTGCAATCTTTGTTGATATTGTGTTGTATATCTTTTGGAAAGTGTTGAAGAGACCTAAGTGGAAAAAAGCTGAGGAAGTTGATCTAGTCAGTGGTTTAAAAGAAATTGAAGATCATGAGAGGGAATATGCTGAAATGTTGGAGCTTGAAGGTAAACGCTTTAAAGAGAAGCCATTTATTAGCAAAGTTGGTAGTTCACTGGTTGGATTGTTCGTCGGTAAAGATTGATCTAGATTTTCACCATGAAAGCATTATAGCTCGATGCTATATTATAAGAATCAAGCGCATAGTACGTCGATGTGGATTTTAGTTCTAAAAATATAAAAATTACACTTAAAATGTTGATCGTTGATAAGCAGGCGATATTGTATAATCGATGAAAATACGGGTGTACCGTGTTTGACGTTGTTTATTTGTTTTGGTTGTAGACTCGTATATAGTAACTTTGTAAACAAGCTCTTTGAACTTTA
This sequence comes from Hansenula lynferdii, assembly GCA_030582155.1. Lineage (NCBI taxonomy): Eukaryota > Fungi > Ascomycota > Saccharomycetes > Phaffomycetales > Wickerhamomycetaceae > Hansenula > Hansenula lynferdii. The sequence goes on from JAKTWT010000007.1 coordinate 326,330, forward strand.
AACCGTTGGTATGGTGATGTGTTTACATTTTTGCAAAACAATCAACAAACATCCGTCCCGTCACACGACACTTTTACTTCCAGATAGGGCAGTCTAGAACTCGCCAAATCGTAGTGGAAAAAAAGATCGGATCTGGTGCACGAAGTACAAAACCACGAAACGTGAAAAGGTGAAACGTGAAACACCAAAGGAGAAAGGCCCATATACAGTAACTTCAAGGGCCCTCTGTTTATTAGTTACAGCTTTTAAGCCACCAATTTCTAATTATAACACAATGTGTGTTTCGGACCAAACGATTTCTGTGAAATAAACAAACCTTTCACAAACGCCTAGAGTCTAGAGTTTTAACTTTTAACGCAGTGAATAAACAACTGATCTGCAAGTCTGGGCTTTGGGAAGAGCTGGGTTCAGGTACAATGTACAATCGATTTGTGGAACAGGAATATTGCACCACCAGCATGATGCTGGTGAGTAGCTCCACTATCCAATAGTAATTCCATAGCTTCATTACCCACGCTAATCTCATCACCTTTGATGTTAACAACTCTATCGTCTTGTTCAATTGTAGGCTTAGAAGTTGAGCTACAAACTACAAAACTGGCTACCTTCCGTTTCGAGTTGATTGTTTGAGGAAATGCCTACTCAATGCGGTAATAGTGCACCACCCAAGCTCGACCATGTTTCCCCAAACACTGACACATCTGATCTTGCACGTATGCTTCAACCTCGGGAAAGTTGGCGGGATGGCAAGAACTAGTAAACAACAGAAATAATACGGATTAAGAGGAAAGCGGAAACAGATGTTACCTTGATTGCCATGATGGTCTGGAAAGGGGTGCTTTCTCTTCCTTTTACGTCTTCATCTACCTCACAAATATCCCCTTTAAAACTCCTTTTAGGCTCGTGCCATTTGAGTGTGGTTATGCAACTTATTGACTAATAATCACGACTTTTGTTAGCCACCACAACCTAGAACTAGGCTTAACTGATTTTCAGTACACCTTGTGTAAATCTAAACACTTTTAAAAAAAAAAGCCTCCATAGCTCATACAAAAACAGTAACCTGTAGGTACCTGCGTTCCCAGAGCAATCTTCTCGGATGCTTGTTTATACACAGTTCTTCGAAACTTTGAAAATATCCAAATTTATATAAATACAGCTCAATATCCCTTCTTATTCTGATAATTGTATCTTTATGAAAAATTATTACTCAACTTGATAACAGATTTATCCATCGTTCAAAGTTCATTCAATCACTTATAATTATATCACAATGCAATTCAAATCATTAGCTGTCTTAGGTTTCTCCTCAATCGCTTTAGCTCAAAGCTCTGCTCAAGCCATTTCTCAAATTGGTGATGGTCAAATCCAAGCTACTTCAGAAGCTCCAGCCTCATCTGCTCCAGCTGCTCCAGAATCATCTGCCCCAGCTCAAGAATCTTCTGCTCCAGCTGCTCCAGAATCATCTGCCCCAGCTCAAGAATCTTCTGCTCCAGCTGCTCCAGAATCATCTGCCCCAGCTCAAGAATCTTCTGCCCCAGCTGCTCCAGAATCTTCTGCTCCAGCTCAAGAATCCTCTGCCCCAGCTGCTGAATCATCTGCTCCAGCTACTTCATCTGCTGCTGCTCAATCATCAGTTGCTGCTATCTCACAAATCTCTGATGGTCAAATCCAAGCCACTTCATCAGCTGCTGGTAACGCTTCAACTCCAGCTTCAGTTGCTGAACAATCTGAAAACAACGCTGCTCAATTAGGTGGTGCTGGTTTCGCTGCCGCTGCTGTTGGTTTGTTCTTGTTAGCTTAGATTCAACATTTTAATTAATACAACACATATATAAAGATCAATTACAAATTTCTATTTCAACAAAAGTTCGTTTGAAACGTTTCATTCATGTTATCTTCGCTAATTAAGAAAGCACAATTGCTACTGCTTTGCAAATCTGTATAGTTAATACTTAATACTGGTTATTTTTTGTCAAATCAACTGTAGAATAGAATTGCTATACTCTAAAGTTTGCTTGTGGTTTGAGGCTCGATATCACTAGTCTAAATAGTAGCGAAGAGGATTTACACAAACTTCCAGCTTCCAGCTCCCTAAGAAGAAGCTGCAATAGTACACTGAATTTTGAAACTTTAATAAGATTTCAACAGGCAGCAAAGTACAGAATTGCCTCACTCGTTCACGGTGGAGCCAAATTGGCAACCTTCAAAATGGAAAGTTTACCAATCAAGCCACCCCTAATTCTTTTTCTCAAATCTTAAATTGGTTAGTTGAAGTTCAAAGTTTCAATCATCAGGTCCCACGAAAGTCTAGAATTTGAAGCCGGACTAATTAGTTCATAGCCATCGTAAAATATCGTCAATCGGCCCGGAAGGTCCGTAAAACCCAGCAACATTTATTACTGAAACAAGCATGTTTGGGAGCCATACAAGTAGTAGACCACAAGCCACAAGCTGATACTAGTACTTTTACACACTACCGTCTTAATAGTTTTACAGCTGAGAACTCTAGTAAATCCTGATAGCAATAGCTTGCACTGTGCACCATGTTGTGTTTGTAAATTGTAAATTGTGTTATGTGCCACAACAATTAAACGGTAGCTGCACTATGGCTCCTCGGATTTAACTAAAGCCGGTATAAATCTATTTGATATTTTGAATAGCACCATTCTGGGCTCAATCGACACTTTTGCTATATTATTAGAGGATATTTGAAGTTACATACATTAAAATACTATTTATTATGATCAAAATTAAATTTTTAGTATATATATAAAATTTATAATTAATTTTGAAAATTAATTAATGACCTAGTAGAATTGATTTTAACTTTAAAATCATATAATTTTTTTCGCGAAAAATTATTAAATTCTTGAATTTACTAGTACTTTTGAGTGGATTGATAATCTTTCGTCTGCATCACTTTAGCTGTAACCAGGTTTTGGTGTTGAACTAGGCATTAATATTATTAAGAAGCATTTATGGCCCAAATTAAACGATTTAAGATTTAAGTTATTTACTTACGTAATCTAGTCATGGGTGCACTGGCAAAAAAAAACTACTATAATCCGCGAATTTAGATTCTATCGTTGATCTAAAATTGATTCACAATTGGAATTGTTCTGGGATTAGATTTGCATTGACACCTTTCAACTTTCTCTCTTTCCTCAATTATTGAAAAATTAGCAAGACAAAAACACCAAAGCTATCTTTCAAACAGGGGACTCTATTTCAGATTCCTTCACAGAAATCTGACTAGATCATTCTACTAAGCGCACAAGAAGAATCCAAGGAATAATCGGGAGACGCTTGCTGTACGTTACTGCGATCTTACTGTCAAGCTATCAACAACGATCCAAGATACAACAGCATGTCTTTTAGATCAATATTAATTGCCTATGTGATAGGCGGGCTTACGTTACCGCCACTTGTGATAATTGCTGCCTTATATGGGCTGTTTGTGATCTTGCCGCGTTACGTTGATGTTGACGAAGTGGATGCTGATGACAAAGATGATGATCTGTCAGAGTTCTCGACAGATGAGTACAAAACCTTGAAGATGACAGAGATTGAAGAAAAGCAAACCAGCGGTGTGAAAGCTTTCAAATCAGGATGGGTAACAGTTACAAGAGAATACCACACTTTTGTCAGCAATGCCAATGATAAACAACTAGAAAACAAAGAAACAGAATCCAAATCTGCATACACCGCGTTGTACAAATTAGTCAGAAAGAACAACAAAGCATCAAATAATCAATCATCAGACACATCCGATAATGCTAGCATCAATTCTACAAACCAGGCGTCTGCCAATGTGGATAAAACGATAAAGAAATCTGTTCGTCGTAAGAATAGATACTATGGGGTATTGAGACATGGGAACTTGTTCTTGTACAAAGACGAACACCAGCAGGATGTTCAGCATGTTATTGTGCTTTCCAATAACATCGTTACTTTATGGCCAAGAGAATTAACAGATGCTGAGCTATTTACCAAAAGAAGTGCCATTTGTATCTTGAAAAGACAATCACGGAGAAATTCAGATCTACCACCAAAGCAATCAAGCGCTTCATTGGACAATAATAACATTGAAACAGAGTCAACTTTGGATATTTTAAAATCAGGAGTTATACCACCTAAGCGCATGGGATTCTTCATATACTGTGATACCAATTATGAAAAGGAAGATTGGTATTTTGAACTTATTAAGGCAACTAAAAGGGACAATTTCCAACCCACTGGTTCTGATTTGGATCTTATTGAGCCTTCTATCTATGCTAATGCATTGCATTTCAAGACCTCTGATATAATTAATTTAATACAGACATTGCATTCTTCTGAAGGTCAATTGCATACTCGTTGGCTTAATGCATTGATAGGAAGATTATTTCTGAGTGTGCAGTTTACGGAATATTTCGAAAACATTGTCAGAGTAAAATTATTGAAGAAACTTGCAAAGATCAACAAGCCTGGGTTTTTGGATGAAATTCAAGTCAAAAAGATTGATGTCGGTAGTTCTGCACCTTTCATCAGCTTCCCAAAGTTGGATGAGTTGAACCCAGATGGTACATTGAAACTATCAATGCATTTCTCATACACGGGTAGACTTTCTTTGCAGGTGGCAACTAAAGCGAACATCAATTTGGGATCAGCTTTCAAAACTAGAGAAGTCAACATATTACTAGCTGTAACTGTGAAAAAACTCGAAGGTCCATTATTAGTGCACGTCAAATCGCCACCAACTACAAGATTTTGGTATACTTTCGAGTCAATGCCAACTCTAGAATTGGATATCGAACCGGTTGTGTCTCAGCGTCAAATTACATACGGAATGATTACTAAAGTTATCGAAAATAAATTTAGAGAAGGTATAAAGGAGTCATTAGTACAGCCTCATTGGGATGACATTAACTTCTTCAACACAGCTGAAGAGCTTTACAGAGGTGGTATATGGGACACAACAAAGAGACCCGATAATAATGATACTCACGTTGCATCAGAGGCCGAGGAGGAAGAAATTTTGAGCAGTAATGCACAATTAGATGAACATCCAACAGAAGAGCCATCTCATGAACTGAGGATGGAAGTTAAACGTGATATACAGTCATCAGATATGGATATCAAAGACAATGACGAGGTGGGGTCCTTGAGATCTAGCAGCACCGCTACAGATACGCTAAGATCTAAAACATCTTTTGCCAATGGTATTGCAAGTGCAAAGAAAACCACACCTTCTATAAGTACATCAAGTGAACAATTTTTATCAAATGGGTCATATGTTTCAAGGGACAACAGTACTCCAGCGTCACCAGCTAAAGAAGGATCAAATAGATCCCAGGAAACATTGTCATCGAATGATAAGGAGAGATCATTTTCTAGGGCAAATACCATCCAAATGTTATCTGATGAAGCTACGGCATCGAGAAAGACAATTTCAAACTCATTCAAAAAGATTGGGAAATGGTATGAGAAGAATAAAAATACTTCATCTTCAAATGTCAAAAGTGCAGATTCCGAATTAGATGTAACGAAATCCTATACACCACCAGAAATGATACAATCAAGAAGAAGAACCCATTCAAGCAATGGGGAATCACCAAGAAGACCAAAAAGATCAGTGAGCAACAACACACTAAACTCACGAGACAGTAATGGCAATCTTAAGGCTGCTCCGCAGGCGCACACCTTCCCTGCAGAATATCTGTATGGTCTTGATGGTAAAACACCAGACACCGACTCAGAGATGAAGCATGTGTTGCCTTCCAAAATCCCAGAAATGGTATCGCCATATGATAACTTACAAAGTTCACAATCGCCGTCTTTATCTACTCCAATTGAATCATCGGCATCTTCGCCAACTAAATCAAACTTTCCAAGAAGAAAACCAGTGGAAGAAGATCTTGCTGCTATTGTACCATCTGAAAAATCAAATGGTCCACCACCACTACCAGAAAGGGTAGTAACAGATCAAATTGACGACAGCGTTCAGATCACAGAAAGCACAGGGGAGACGACTATAGAAACTCTTAGTACTTCATCTTCTTTGCCACCACCATTACCAGAGAGAGAATTACCACGGGAGAATATCACAGGCACAGAAACTGACAAGGCGCAAGTAAAGACTCAAATGTCAATTTCTTCAGGTTCTGGAGTTGACTATGACGATGATTTGAAGCAAGCTATAGAGGCAAGCCTCCATGATGAAGATAATTCAACAAAAGACGTTATCAACGTTTAATTATTAGGCCAATGATAAACTCAAAAGCACATAACTACTTGTATATGAAGTAACGACAATTACAAAGTCAACTATTGTAGATCTCACCACTTCATAAATCATTAATTTGGGTTCTGATAGTGAGGGCCCTTTCACCAAAATGCCATCCAACCTATATACATTTGAGATAAGTTTTCCAACGACGTTGCTTGCTGGATTAAAAATTCTGCTTGACCTTGTGTACTCATAGGTAAGCCTTCCTTGTCCAAAATACCTCTTATCTTTCTTCTAATTGTAGACAATGCAGATTGTGGTGTACTTTTAGTTCTTCTCTTATGAGACCAGTCCATAATTGGATCATAAAGGAAACTTTCCAAAATATTCATCAACGTGGTTTCATTATTACGTAGCAATGTTAATGTAACTTCACATGATTTTCTAAAAGTCCCTTCAACACCAGTTATACCAAAAGCATCAGTCATATTCTTGGTAAGTCTAAAAGGAACTCTCTCTGGGACAGTTAACTCTAAACCCTTTTCGAAAAGACAATCAAAATCAACGTGAAGAATACCACCATCCTTTTCGTTGAACAAAAGGTTTTCACCATGACGATCTCCTAAACCCAACATATACCCAACCATGGACATGACAGCAGTTGTTTTAGTGTAATTATTTCTAGCCTCATACCATGAAGAAGGATCGGGGAAGTTTTCGATAAACCAGTGATACAACACGGGTGGATATAGATCCAATATATCAGATTTGAAAAGTGCTGACTTCTCAGAGACATCACAATCCCGATCTAAAACACGTTTGATCATAGCTATATCTAAACCGATGTTGATATTAGCATAATGAACTTTGAGTATATCCCTCATGGTACGACTGTTATCCACCCATTCAATAATACCATGATTTTCATTCAATGGAATGACCGCATACGTTTTAATGTGTAACTTTCTTTGCTCTGACTCGTAATTATTTTTAAGTAAGTGATCAACCATAGTAGTGAATTCCATCAACTTGGCGTCTTTTCTCAAATCATCATTAGGTTTACACAAAATACTGTAATTCATCCCATTTGAACCTTTTAAATACAAGTGTCTTGGCTGTTGCATTGATGATAAAACGTCCACTCTATCATCAAATCGAGCTATGGTTACTTTTGATGTGCTTGGGAATGGGTTGTGATATTTTAAAGCTTGAACAGACGAGGGTAGAGTTATATCAAAATTGGTCTTTACAGGGACCACCAAAGGACAAGGAACACATGTATGGTCAAAGCTGAAGTCATCTCTTAAAGATAAGGGGCCTTTAACTTTTGGAATCTGTTTTTTGGAGACCTCAATCAATTGATTGAAAAGTTTTTTGGCAACACTCAAAAGTTGTGAGTTATTGAAAGTCTGGTTTCGAGATTCAGTGCTTTCATATAGTTCTAAGATTCTTTTAGCCTTTCTTGCTCTTTCTGACTGAGTGGACTTGTACTGGGCCAAAACAGACCATAAAGCATGTGTTGGATATTCTTGAACAACAAGATGCGAAATCATTATAATCACTTGACCGGTATGCTTCACAGGATGTAATAACCTTGAGAGAAGCTGCGAAAACACCGTATACCAAACATATCTAGGAAGTTTTTCGGCACACCTAGTGATGTCCTCATGGATGAATTGAAGATTTTTTTTCCTCTCCGATAACACAGTAAGTCTAGCTGAATCTTGTAGCTCTAATGGCACCTCTTGAGTATTTGCGGAGAAATCCAACCAAACAGTGATCACTTTGGGTAATGCTTCATAGATGTATTTGATACCACATTGCATTGCCTTAAGATAGAAGTTGATAGTGCGGCGTTCATACTCACCCGAAAAATCTCTCAAATTGATTTTCTCAGTATGTGTTGAAGCCTTCAGATCTAGAAGTTTGTTGTAATATTTACCAAGGGCATAATAATTTTTCTCCCAAGTTGGGTCCAATTTAATAGCCAAAGTGTACTCCTCTATAATCTTTGTAGAGCTGCTGTTGTTAGAGTGATCTAACCACTTAGTATACTTCAATTGTATTGCTGCTTTTTCTCTCACTGAAAGTGGTTTGTTTTCATTTTTCAAATCCTCTATGAATTTTAGAGCTCTTGAGTGATCACCTTGAGCCCATAAAAGTTTAGCATATTCTAGCTCCGTATTTGTATTCTTCAATTTGATGGCATTCATAATGGACGACGTAGCAAGATCGATCCGATTATGTTTTCTTGCCATTTTAGACGCCGAGACCCAATTATTACTGATGTCTTTGAGGTTGAAATCTTTACCCGCGAGTCCATCTGTGACTCTTCTCACAGAAGAAATGTACCAATAAGAGGTGAAATCATTCCCAATATTCTCCAAACGCTTATCCATCAAACCAGCAGAACTGTTGAAAGTATGCAAGTTCCCTTGTAAAGATACTGCATATGCATCACTTAATGAATGGAGCAAAACAAGCAACGAGCGACTCTTCTTCAGACTCGCAGGTCTGCTCATACTCAAGTGACCTCCTATCAACAAATGTGCCTTCTGGTACGAGGACTGGAATGCCTCTAGATCCCCATCTCTCCAATTGAGTAAGAGCTTACTAATATGGTAATTGACAAGAAGCTGAGCATCATTAATCTCACCAGAGTTTTCAAAGTTCTTTATCCATCTAGATAAATCATCCAACCTACCGGACAAGATTGATGCTTCCATACCAATATTGAGCCATTCTTTTTTGACATTTTGTTTTTTTATGATCAAAAGATTATCCAACTTTTGAAGAGTTTGATCATAGAGGTTATGATTATATAACGAGTTTAATAATCTTGTATCAGCATCGAGATCGATTTCTTGGCCACCAGTTGAGCCCAACGCTTCGAAACAATCCTGTGCCATTTTCCAATTATCACTATACTCGAGTTCCGTAATTCTGTCACTCAAACTCTTAGTTGAGAACTTTTTCAAAACACCATCCAATGCATCAATATCACCAATGTTTGCGTACATGTTTTGTATGGTCCCAAAAAACGAGTTTCCAAAGTCGTCATACGACTGGCTTCTATAGCATTGCTCCATATATAGGATGGCTCTGTCATATGAATTTGATTGCAATGATCTCTTGGCCATCAATTGTTGAGGTATGTTCTCAAGCAAATGTGTAACACTTTGAATTGCAGGATCTGCCTTTTTGATATTGCGCTTTTTTAACATCTGCTTTCTGGCAAAAACCCATTTTCTAAAATAGTCTAAAAGACTGAAGATCGATTCATAGCAAAGTCTCAAGCTCTCAGCTGCCAAATGATGAACAACATCCAAATCTGTGGATAATACAGTCAATATTTCAGTTTTGATAGACTCAAGGTGCTCCACTTTATCCTGCTGTATAACTAAATTCAGGGCAGCATATGGAAGAATAAATGTACAGAATGATAAATCTTGGTCTTTCACAAGAGAGGAACAAATTGAAAAAATCGGCTCAGCCTTGTCACCTTTCGATTTTCTGAGCAAATCAAATGTAAATTGTCTTAACCATTTTGTGTGTGTCTTCGTGATATAGTATATTGGATATGAAATCGGTTGATAGTTACTAACACTTGCACTGTACTTGGAAGATACCAAAGGAGTCAATGTTGATTTTGAGATGTCAGTAAACTGAGACCACAAAAGATACTCATGTGAGTTGGTGTCCAAACTGTTGACATTGATCTTTGTAGAGTCTAATCCACAAAGCTTTAAAAGTTCTTGCATTGCGTATGCTAAGAAAAGTTGTTTCCCCGGATCCTCAGAAGCCCAAAATGCTGGAACTAGATGTTGGTCAATAAACTTCAACAAAAATCTAACAGTTTCCTTTGGGTCTTCAAAATCAGATGCAATCACCATTCTATCTCTCTTCTTTTCAATCTCAAACTTGGTGGGATCTAAAGCACCAATCAAACCTAGGCATTTGGAACATTGAATAGTTATTTCGTCCACTCCTTTAAATTTATGTAGGATATCCAACAGTCCTCCAAACAATGTTGAAACAATAGGTGCAAACGTTGGTTTTGGTAAATAACTTGAATAAAATTCAGATTTGTATTGTGTCAAGAACCTGTTCAAGTCGATAAGTGCCTGTTTTACGACAAATTTGTTGTCGTTTTTGCATCTTCTATTGATATCATATAATAGCGCATTCACTTTCTCATTTTTCCTGATAATGTTATGAACTTTTGTGTAAATATCCAATAATTCGTCATTATCAGACAATGAAAAGAAACAATGAACATGTTTAGCTCTGAAGGATTCAGATTTATCAAAGAACGCAGACAAAAGATCCTTAGCTTCTTGTTTACATTTATTATCAAAAGTTTCCCATCTTTGAAGGACGATAGCTAGTGACAAGTCCAAAATGGTGACCAAATGAGATTCCGCCAGCTGCTGCACCAAAATTCTCCAGCATCTCAATGATGACTCTCTTAATAAAGGGGCTTCTAAGGATGCCTGAAGACAAGTTATAATTTGAGGAAGAGCCGAGACAATGGAAGAGCCCGAAATTTGAACTAATAGTTCAACTGCATTCAAAGCTTTGATTTTCTCCACATATGGCTGAAGTCCTTTCGTATCGTGAATTGCATCAGAAAATTGTTGAACCACACCTAGAATATGACGATCAAGAAATTTAGGAATAGGATTTTTTTGAGATTGACCATTGTCAGATATTTTGAATAGAAACTCCAATGCCTTTTTTATCTGCGACTGATTTTGTAGTTCTGGAGAGAAAAGCTTAAGTAGTTCCCAAACTGTTTGAATCAAAGAGACAAGATCAGACAAGGCTAAAGTTTTCAATTCAGGACAAGCATTCGATAAAATGCTATGTAATTTACCCTCAGTTATATCTGGAACACTGGTGAGCAGCACTGCAAAGATCTTTGGTCTATTGTCTAAAACAAGTTCAATCTTTTTCTTCCCGGATGCTTTAGCAATTTCACCAATCACATCATGTTTGTAGTAAGTCAATAGGTATGGAACTGTTTGCGATGCAGTTCTTGATAAAATTGTTTGGACAGACACCCCAACCAACTCACTGATTCTTTGACCCATGCCTGGCTTGGTGAAGTATTGTTTGGCAATCATTAAGGAAAGATTGGACATTGATGGTACCAAAAGTTGCCATGGTGTCTTATCTTTAGCTACAGCGATCATTTGAAGTTCGTGAAACGCTATTGAAGACTGGAATGCGTTTTGTGTACCCAAGAAATCAATCAATTTGAACAAAATAGCGTTTAGTCTTTCACCTTCTGAAGCAATAGCAAGCTGGCCCCAAATGATAATTGTTGACTCAGCTAGATGTAAGTTATTCTGTACATCCACCGTATTCAAAAGCTTGAAAATCGGCTCTGAATTTGCGTCGATATCATTGTACTTGGAAATGAAATATAGTGGTAACACTCTAGCAGCTTGAAGTCTAATATCCCTATTAGTTGAAATAATTTGAGAGGACAAGTATCTGAAAAACGGACAAGTTCTATCAATTTTTGGGGGTTGGAAATGAGTAAAGATTTTATAAATAGTCATTATTGATGCCATTGATAAAATTAAATCTTCTTGTACCAAGTCATTTGTGAGAAAGAACCTTGTAAATAACAAATATACCATATGATTTTCGCTACTGGTTTCCACATCATCTCGATATTGTTCAACATGATCAAGCTTGAGCGAAGATTTTGTGCATTTTGTGCACAACTTGACTTTTGGGTTGTAACAACCGCTTGCCATACAAAAATAATCACCCAAGGCTACTATCATATTGTAACTTTGTACTTTGGAAGTTGGAGTGTCTTGTGGTGATCTTTCAAGAGTCTTTTGAATATGATTAACCCACTTAGATAAAGTATCACATTCTGCGGGGACTTTGATTTTTAACGATTCAATAAATGATAAGACAGGGTCTTGTGAAGGTAAATCATTTTCGATTTTGTTTTTTATGCTTTCCAAGTTTGGATCTTCGAAGTTAATACTAGTTGGCTTATCCTGAGATACACCATGAATGATTTGGTGTACATAGTCGATGAAAGCGAAGACTTTGAATAATGATGTTGACTCAAAGTTCTTATATATGACATCCCTAGTAGACTCAATCGACATGGAGTTGATGAAGAGATTGAAATTACCTGATTCCAAAGAGCGATCTAAAGCTTTCAAAATAGCAAATGACAATGTTAGCTGAGTTGAGACATCAGAGGTTAATGTGGATGAAAGAATGGTTTCGTAACATAGTTCCATAAAATATTTGAATCTGGAAAATGAGATGTACTCATTGTTGATCGTATAGTTCAGCATGCTGTTTATTAGATTGGACCTTATTGCATCCACGGATTCTGTTTCAGGAGATCGACTGACTCCTGATATGATATAGTCTAGCTTCCGACAAGATGATTCGAATTTTTGATCATAAATTGAACTGATCATCATTTTGCTTCGAATTTCATTATCTGTTAAAAGTGAAAGCAGATTGGTACATATAGATGCCAAGCTTATCACTTTTTCCTCTATTGTGGTTTTGAATAGATTTGTTAGATATGAATCGAATGTTGAAAGGAAAAAATGTCTGATGTCTTTCTTGTAGCTAAAGAGCCGTAGTTTTGCCGTTATGATATGTATCATTGTGATCACTGTTTGTTTCACACTTTTAACCAATGCAAGCTCATTTATTGCCAGTAGAGGTATCAAAGATTCCAATATCCAAATATATATCACTTTACCACTTTCTTCAGACTCTCTGTTTAGCAATAACGGTTCCCTTTCGCAGATCATTTCGATAGCGCCCAAACACATTCCTATCCATTCAGACTGTGATATATCTAAAAATTGAATACGTTAGCATAGCTGAACATGAAGCTTCTATGAGATGCATTAACTTACGCTTTGGTCTGTGATTTGACTGAATCCCATGTTTAACAATAATGTTCAATAGCTTTAGCTGTGTCTCTGGTGAGTCTTCGTCTGATCCGCCACTCAAGACGGTATCTACCAGCTCTTTCAGAGCATCGACAGCAATTATTGTTCCATTAGACATTTGGTAGTGTCTCAGAGCTCATCAAAGCTTCTGGTTAAGTATGCTGAGTTGATTCCTAGAGAGGCTAAGCTAGAGATGGTTGTACTATACAAAACATTTTTTGTTTACTTTACGCGAAAAATTTGGAAAACCAAGTACACGTACCAACGAAAAGTTTGGAAAACTGGAAATACAGCGGTAACTAGATTGTCTACATTGTTCTCATATAAAATGAGCTTAAAGCACTGTAGAAGTGATACTAAATGTACATGTTTATTTTGTTTGAAGCTCGATTGACCATGTTTGTACTGAAAGCTTCGTTTTGACTATTACACATTTCCAAAAACTGAATGATATGATTGTAATGCTGTATAAGTTGAAAATCATGAAAGGGGTATTGAATCTCAAAAATTGATGGATGTGATAGTAAACTGTTCAATCGTGTGATAGAAATGTTAAAACGTCGTGGATGTAAATGTGGTATTGTGTCCTTTGTTTGTTAAAGATTATCTTTGTGCATCATAATTCACCAAACGTCTAATTGAAGAGGTTAGTATTTCTTCATTGATGAGTAATAAGTTCTGTGTACTCACTTGAATAGCAAAATGTGTGGTTCAGGTGCTATAAAGAAAAATTGTTAATAAAATGAAAGCAAAAAATAAAATCATTAAACATGTTAAAACTTACCATGCGTTTCGTAGTGTTCCCATCCTAGAGATTGTGTGATCCCAAGACCACGCCATTCGTCCTCTGTTAAGATTCTCAAAGTACCAGTTTCGGAATTGAAATAATCGCTTGGAATCACTTTTAGCATTGCCTTTGGAAGCATGACATGACTATAATTGTTAGTAAAATTTCACCATAATCCCGTGAATTGGATTGGAGAACGTACCGATATTCATATTCATCATCAGAGTATCTATGGTTAGCTGTTAGTATCATTTTCCCATTGAAGATTCAGAATGGTCATGTCTGCGTTCGAGATCTAGTTCTGGATGCCTCGCTTAGCGAACAAACATTGAAGTGCTGAACACAAAAACCACCAAAACAACACACGTACCTTGGAGAGTAGTGGATAGATTCCTGGAACTCAAAAACTCGAGCTCGCTCTGAGTCTGTTAGCTGGCGGCCTCTGAAGCTCATTATGTAGTTCTCGGCTAGGGCAGAAAGTATTCTGGACAAATACAGGATCTCATCTAAAGCACAGGATTTATTCTCTAGATTTCTTCACAAGATCCGCCAGACACCAAACCATAACGCGTAGCTTTTTTTTCGCGCCCAGCGTGGCCAAACAACGACCGCCGCTTCGAACCTCTGCGGATCTGTTTTTTATTTTTTTTTGTTATTTGTTTTCCTCTTGAAACGTACATGTTTCAGATTGTTTCACGCTTGACACAGAAGGTCAGGTTGAAACAGAATTCAAGGCACGCTTGTCAATGAAATTCCTGTGATTCCAGCCGAACTTTTGCACACTAAGTTACCATTTGTCTACGGCTAAATATTTGGAGGACAGCCTCAAGATCAAGAACCAAGTTAGAGATCGATAGGTTTTCCTGTGTGATCTAGATTACTGTTTCTAGAAATAGACTTGATTCGAGCATCAAATATCAACTCGAGATTCTCCGGAGAGCAAAAAAACGTCAACAGCTGGAATAATACCTCAACTGGACTCATATTATCATTCATATAACCATTAATTCATTACTGCATCCCACTTCAACCTCTTGTGCTCAGACTTTTCTTCTCATTTAGATCTGAACCTCATCTCATCTATGTTTCAAATATGTCAAACGAATTAGGATCACCATACATTGGGGTGAAACCAGCGCTATCAGCGAAGGCCACCGCTGGAACAAACACATCACTAGTGGAGCAATATGCAGAAGTAGGATACGATCAGGTGTTATTATCCATCACGAATGCAAATTATAGAGAAAAATCTAGGAAAGTATTTCAAAGGGCCAAAAATTTATTTGAAATTGCAATTCCATCACCAACGTTAACAGATGTAAACATTTTTGCTGGCCCTCATATTTCACACACAATAGGGTTGCTTTCAAGTTGGATTGAGCTAGAAAGTGATGATGAGTTGGTTTCTGAGTTCTCCAAGCAAGTTTTGATTAAAGAGCTTGAATATGCCAAATTTATTGGTATACAACATTTAATAATGGCACCACCAAAAGATCTGATAAAGCTTGTCAACTATTCTAAAAATGTTTATGATGCATTAGAAATTACCCAAAGTCATCATATAACAATATCGATCTCATTGCCGCTATGTGAAGAGATGACTCCCAACTCTTCAAGATCAACCCCAATAGATTCTTTGAGTACTTGGGACATGTGGAATTCCATACGAACAAGTGTCGATTACAATTCAAGACTGAAGGTATCTTTAGCAATACCCAAAAGTGGTATACCAATCAACGCGGTGGAAAGATGGTTTGCTGAGCCTGTTTCTATCCTCTTAATGTCATCATCAATATTTATTTTGAATAACAAAGGTTATCCAGTTTTAAGCAAAGCTATACAATCATTATTGCATCATTTCCACATTAAAAATCCAATATATTTATTACATGGGCTAGAGAAGATACCCGAAGAGGTTGAATCATCTTCTTACATGACATACATTAATTACATTTTGACCAAAAACCAACCAGATATGGCCAAGATTGATATAATATCCAAGAATCATCAAGACGTGCTACTCCCACCTCTTCAACCTCTGGGTACAAATCTTGATGATTTCACATATAGTATATTTGAGAAAGATGATGTGAAGTACACTTATTACGGGGAGGCAATTTTTTGTGCATTGTCTGACCTTTCACATTTGAACACAATCAACGTTGCTATTGTTGGCGCTGGTAAAGGTGGATTAGTTGAAGAGGTCTATAAAGCAACCCAAAAGCTGAACCTTCAATCAAAAGTCTCCATTACTGCCATTGAGAAAAACACATCAGCTATTGTATATCTACAAAAGAGGAATATCGATCATTGGAGACAATCTGTTGATATTTTGAATATAGATATGAGAGAATGGTCACCAAACGAAAGTTATAATATCATAGTTAGTGAACTTTTAGGAAGTTTAGGCTGCAATGAACTATCACCTGAATGTCTAGCGCCATTAGAGCAATCATTAGATAGAGTTAATGGTGTCTTTATTCCACAATCTTACAAATCATTCATTGCACCTACATTTACGCCAAAGATCTATAACAGTATCAGGTCATCAAACAGATCATTGGATTTCCACAAACAATACGTGGTTAAACAATTACAATCCTGTCTTTGCTCCACGAAGATCAATGAGATCTGGTCATTTGAGCACCCGTCATTAAAAGATCGAACATCCAAGAGAAGAACAATATCAACATTTAAAATCCGCCATAAAACAGTGATACATGGTATTTCTGGATTTTTCACTGCGAAATTGTATAAAGACATTGAATTATCCATAAAACCTGATACACATACACAAGATTTGATATCATGGTTCCCACTTTATTTCCCACTAGAAGAACCATTATACGTACCTGATGACACGGAACTAGAAGTTTTCATAACGAGAGAAATATCAAATGGGAAAGTTTGGTATGAATGGAGTCTGGAAAGTTTTATGTATCTTGTTGTTCCTGGTGAAAATTCAAGTGAATATCAAATGCGTGTTAGAACTGGTGTAACTAAATTACACAATCATAAAGGTAAAGGTTTCGCAATGGATTTGAATTATTGATTTAGTTGCATTGAGGTTTGTATATATATAGCTGAGTAATTGAGAACTTGAAGCTTCTTTTGATTAAGACTTTTCCATGTAGAAAACTGTTTGTCTATATCATATAGCTAGTTTAAGCAAAACAAGAACACTTTATACTTCAACATCACTGGATAACCTCTGATATATTGATTTTAGTCTGACCCAACGAGAGAGATCCATAAATTTCAGTGATCAAGCATGTAACATGTATTTTTTATGAAGTCAAATCTCGAGGGTGTAATTACTGGATTTACAACATCTATTGTTAAAACTCCGACCTATAACAATCAAGGCCAGATAGGTGTTAAGGACAAAGATCTTCAGCGTTGATGAGGCCATCTATACACAGATCCAGGCGTTCGATTTCCCCCTGTTATTTCGGACTTTGGGTGTTCACTGCAACGTTTGATACTATTTGTTGTGGTAGTTGCTACAGTTGATCCTTGATATGTAACATGTAACGTATCGATTTTAAATCGAATGAGGCATACATGACTTGAAGATAAAGTGGCACCATTCAATTAATGATATGAGAGCAAACTAAAAGTGAAATTGTGCGAGCGAGCTCAATGTATAACCTCTAGGTTTCGATTGTACAATTAGTGTTTAATATATAGCAGAGAAGACATTGTTGAACTTTATCTTTTTTTCGACGCCGGAGTTCGTGAATTGTTTATTTTCAAAGTGAGGTGACATTTTCAGTATATACCGTTTTGAACGGAACAACTCTGAAGTTTTTCCGAAACTGCTCGTACAATTAATGCGTGGTTCTCGACAATTTGATAATTGACACCTTTCTCAAGGACTCCTATACATGTCCTGGTTCTTAACACCATAATAAAGCACGCACTGACACAAATAAATCTGATGAAAACCTTTGGACATTGTCGGAAATCTTGTTTGTGTCTCTTAAAGGCTCATGGCTCATGGCTAACATCAAGTACGCTTTTATTTCGAAGCCGCAGTACGTATATTTTAAGCTTAATCCTATGGCTAGCTAGAGAAATGTATCAATTAAACAGCCAAGACAGATGTATTGGTCAATTAGTGTGAACCTTATTCACAGCCGAATAATTGACTTCGAATGAGTATATGACTTGAGTCAATATGGCCTGGCCAATTGTTGGATCTAGTCAAAAGTGAATGAAGTACAATCCCAACCTGCTATAGAGTTACAAACAGCTCAAATAGTACATATTGACATACACGTTTAAGATACATAGCGGCTGTAAACAGGGACAAGCGTACATACATAAATTATATTAGAGATCCAGCCTGGAGGGCTTTGTACGTATAAATGAGTTCATCTTCACGTTGTTCAAAAATATTGTCTAATTCACGAGCTTCCCGGTATTGCCATAGCAGATTTTTACAATTATAAGGGGAAATCATAAACTCTTAACTAGTGGTAGTCAATAACTCGTAATAGATCTGTGTTGTTTAACTTGATGATCGTCAGTTTGCCTGAAAGGAATTTTAAGTTCTGAGTAGAGAAGAGCTTAACTCAGTTCAAATTTATATCATTGAACACTTTTCAAGCTTCAATATAACAAATTCAACCCCAAACTCAATTCCCCAGATACTAGACAGTGGGGGAAACTAATCAAATCCGCTCCGTTATATTACCAATAAATTGTAGATTTGAACCCATTAACAACGTTGTGTTTGATTCATGAGTACAAGTTATGAGACATGAGAATTGTTGAGTTTAATTTCCTTAGTTTTGAACCATAGTCGTGACTCGTTGATCCAATTGTAAATATGACCAGCAACTAGGCCCAGAAGTAACTTTCCTCAACTATACGGTGTACCTCATCATGAACAGATTATTTTAAATGAACAGCATTAAAAGTCCTGTTTGATGCGGTTTGCCATAATATCGAACCACTATAGACTTATTTTCGCTGGCGCCTGTAACTATCGACATCACAGATTAATTTAACCTGTCACATAAACCAAAAATTTGTCCTGTCGATGAAAGGCTTACGTGGAAATCAGCTTTTATCTCTGGCTGAACTATTATGCAAGAGCTGAAGCAAAACACAGCAGTTTCAGCATAGAGCTGTGATCTTCGTTCACACTAAATTCGGAGAAACCTATCATAGATCTTTAGCTCATGGTTGTTTTGGCCTTTTGAATTTGAAGGTGATTTTTTTGCAGCTGAGAGAAATCTGAGGAACTTCCAATGGAAACGGAAAAACACAAACGGCGATTTTGTGACTCTTCAACTCCGTTGGAGCTTAATTCTACGCTTAAAATGGATACAGAAACCCTAGGTTTCCTGGTATTATTTGGGTTTATTGTAATGACCCCATACTGGAATACACTTTTTATTGTTATGAGCTTGTCTCGGTAGTAAATGTTACCACTTTGTTAAGGTATGTATGTATGTGCGTACCTGATTCTCAAAAATAGTGGTGTGTCTTTTTTGAGATTTGCCTTACGGTTTTTCCGAAACCACTGGATTTGTCCGAAAAGTTGTTCCGCCTACATAGGTTTGCCTAGTTTTAACCGTTTGTCCACAAAGAAGCAGAATTTTGAATTTTGATCATTCGTCTCCTATTTATGGTGTAACTATACGTGTCCTTGCCTACTATTAATGGTGTTGTTGATACTGTTGCTTTGGTTAATGATGTGATCCAAATATCTAGAAACAAACTGAAAACCTTTGACACACTCTAGGCACTACAACGGTTTGTATTGGAACGGTTAATTGACAAACGTGTTCAAGTAATCAATATAAAAGGTGAATGAAGGGTCCCTCAAGTCATATCGCGATGATAATCATTGATTACATGTCATGACTTGTCAACGATCGATCAACGCTCGCGCTAGCGGGTGAAATTGAACCTCTAGGATAATTTGCAAAGTGATGGTCAAAGAGGAGATCTCAAGTACTACAAAAAGAACTCTTGACTCCAAATTGAGTAGGTATAGACAAAATCTAAACACGTATAGATGTTCGTTCCAATTCACATGCTTCAATTCGCGTGTTGTCGAGCTTGTTTGACGGATTCATAGATATCCGCAGTCCGAATTTTTTTCCCAAGCGCACTAAATTAGTTACGTAAATGGATATGTTAAGAGCTACGTATATAGCGAAGAAAACCCTTGAAAGTAGAGGTGCGTATCAGAAAACGTCTATAACGAGATAGTAAAAGATTAACCAACCAACATAAGAGGAATCTTAAATAACTTGAAACTACACACACTTCGTAATTCGGAACAACCAACGTTGAAACGTTTGCCAACTTGCTGAACAGCTCACAATTAGATTTCGATCATGTGTTTTTCCAGGCAAAATCTGGCCAAATTCGCGCATGTCTTGAAAAATTTTCGAGAGAAGTCATTCATCTTATTTGACCGTGATTTTCATGACAGACTATAGGAGCGGCTGAGATTTTTATAGATAAAGATGAAGCTTTCTTTGTTCAAAAGTAGAGTCTTTTTGAACTATCGAAAGTTGGACTAGCGAAATCTGTATCAGTTCAGCCTATCACCTATCACTATAAAGAATTACGAATTCTATCAATTTGTCTGCTGTTTTCGTAGCTAAATTAAGGGGTACACGTAGTATTGGCATGGATTTCGTACTGGATAGCACATGTTGGGTACAAGATACCACCAATTGAACTTCTCCACTTTATATTCCAGCGAAGATTTTCTCTCTTTTATAATTGAAAAACTAGTTTGTTGTATAGTGGGGCTTCTTTTGTGGATGGAAAGTTCACTTCCGTGGTACAAATGCCAATTCTTAGTACAGTGATATACAGCGTCCAATCGATAAATCACAGGACGCAGCCCCAGTGGGGGAGCCTTGGTAATGTTGATGTAGTTGAAGGTAGAGTTGGTTGTGGTGAAGAGTTGCGTTGGGTTCCAGTTTTCTCCTCTTTTTCTATCTTGATTAGTAGATTGTTCGCGGGTCGATTGATGGCTTATTATGAATTGATCTAGATCTCATTTGAAAGGGAGGAATTCAAGTTCTGAGGTTATTACGGAAGTAATTTGGTAGGTAGGAGAGCAGGGACATAGTTTGTCGCTACTGTGTTTGTTCTGTACATGAAAACCTATAATAATTTGTCCATGTATACTTAGATCGAGGGCCCATTGCCCAAGAATGATTCATCATGAATATATACCTGACCTTCAAGGTTCCGCTATCCCTATACATTAATAGAGTCAGTCAGAACAATACAACGCTATCTCGCCCTAATAGTATGCGCATTGTGATTGGTGTAGAAATTGAGCTTTGGACAGCTCTATAATACAGTCGCAACTTTCATTTCCAGCTTCACCCTCATCAACATCTTCAACTGTGTCTTCAACGACAGCAAGTCAAACAAAAATCAGTACATACTCTTTGTAGATTTGTCCCCTTTTTCGTTGAATTTGTCCCAACGGAAAAATCATCTGCTTTTTTTGTAAACTGGTGTGAAAAATGCCAACGGTGCGCGTTTCTTTTGTCGCAAATCCAGAGTGCATCAGGGTGCATGTCCTGAGAACTGATCCAAATGCACTTTGAAACTTTGTTGTGATTCAGATAAACTTCCAGAGGGAATATGCTGCCAGGATGGAAACATTGAGCCATGCTTTCGGTATAAAATAACTTGAATTGGCCCTTATTTCAAATCTTTATGCTCTTATAGTGTAAATTTTATTTCACTTCAAATCATCAACAATAGTTTACAACTACATACAATACTTCTTAGGAAGGCATTAGCTACAACACAATAGTCAATTGAATATAAACTACAATAACTTAACTTAAATACACCCTATTTAAAAATTAAGTTTTATTTTAGTTGATTAGTTAATTCAAAGCAATCTTAATTGATACCAAGAAGAAATTTCGTGGCCCTTATTGATCTTTACCAGTTCAATAACAATCATATTTATATCCAGAAGATCTCCAAATGACAACTTTCCAAGATATTAATTCATTTGATTGGAATTCAATGTTAGGTGATATCCAACAACAACGTTCAAACATGGAACAACAACAACAACAACAACCATCAATTCCAAATGCCATGTCTGCTGTTACCCCATCTAAACAAGATTTCTATGCTATACAGCAAGCTCAACAACCATCTCCTGTTAGTTCAGATGATAATGATGTTTGGTTTGATAAATTTTTAAATCAAGATGCTCAATTAAACAACAATGGTAACAGAGCATCAACTTCATCAAACGATACCACTACAACTGCCTCACCATTGGAATTTAGCTCATTGTTTGATGTTGAAGATAGAGATGATTGTGAAAGTATATTTTCATCCAATGTTACAAGTCTTGATAACTCACCAATGATCAAGGCTGAAGATGCTACACAACAGATTCCAAAAATTGATTTAACTACTCAAACAATTCCAGAACATCCAAGTCCACCTGAATCCATTCAAGAACAAGAATCATGTTCATCAGCTCAAATGTCCAATGCTGAAGATTCTTGTAATAACAATGCTACAGCCACTGATAAGAAACCAAAAAAGAAGAGAGCTCCAAGAAAGAGATTAACTCCACATCAAAAGCAAGCACATAATAAGATTGAAAAAAGATATAGAATTAACATCAATGCTAAGATTGCAGGTTTACAACAAATTATTCCATGGGTTGCCAGTGAAAAAACAGCTTTTGAAATTGGCGATGGTATGAAGATTGAAAATGATGTCGAGGTTCCAAGATTAAATAAGAGTATGATTTTGGAAAAAGCTACAGCTTATATCTTACATTTACAGGATACTGATATCAAATTAAAAGAACAAAATGAAAAATTAAGAAAAGAAGTTGAAAGATTAGGTGGTAATGTTGAGTTATGATGAATGATGTTAAGATTAAGTTATAATTATTTAAAGAGTTATGTTTTGTTTCGGTTTGAATGAAATATATGCAAGTTTAAAGGATTGGGTTGAACTCACCTTTTTACGATATGAATTATGGGTTTACGTGTTTATAGAATTATAGAATGAAGTTTTGATTTTAGAAGGAAATGTAGTTCTTGGGTCTTTATTCAAGGCAAATATTGTTGGGTGTTTCAATGTTTGTGGCAGATCCGTCGATGAGGTGTGCGCAAACAAACATGACACCTTTTTCGAATTCGCGAGGTTTTTCAAGTTGATTTGACAAGGAGGAAATATAAAGGTGTTAATTGTTAATTCAATGGTTAATTAAAGCAGGCTTTTAGTTGGAAATAGCAACTATCGGTTGGTGGATAAAGAGGCTGCTCACCACTGGCAAAGCCATTGAGTTACTGGAGATCCAACTGATTTCTCGCTGCAAACTTGAGTATTTTGTCAATTAATTACCAAGATCTTTGAGACACATTTAGAATAGGACGTGCTAGATTTTAAGAATTGAGTACATATGATTCAAGCTGAAGTTCCGAGTATTCATCTCATCTTTAATCATTGTGCTGACTGGATATGGATCGATTTAGCTTCGTTAGAGCAAGTCGTTGTGATCTCCATGCCTTATTTGATCAAAGTCACTTTCACTAGGACATGTGTTCATCATGGATACCCAATCGATACTCCATATAGGTAATTTTGAGCTTACTTCTCTTCAATTCATTTTCATTATCTGCATAGACAAAAGTCCAGAATCAAACAATAGATATATCGATACAGGGGTAACTTTACGATCTATTATCTTTGATACTACATGTCTCCTACCGCTACATAACTCAAGACATACAACCTTTCAAGTTATCGCTAGCTATAAGGTTTAAGGCTCCATCTCTCCATTAGGTTCTCTTGATGAACATCTCTCAAAGTTCTTGAGTAATAAATAAATTCATTGACAACACCTAACGTTGTAGATCAGTTTTAATTGAGTTTTAAACAGGCCAAATTGATGAAATCATTGATCTTCAAGGGGTATAAAGTTGAATATGCGAATGTTTGAAATATATACAGAATTCTGACACCAGATCGGCGTATTTAAGAGAGGAAGCCTTATCCACCTCAGTCCAGCCCAACACATGGGCATGAGTACAATTGATCTAATCACCTTCAATAAACCGAAAGACATTTTCGTTCAGATATATGTGTAATGCTTTAGCTGCAGAGAAATACTTGATATCAAATGTCTACACTGTCTTGGATTAAGCATCAAAATGTTATACGTGTACAAACAGTCAAATAACTTGATCCAGAAACGATGATCGATAAGCGGTTCACAAACATAACCTTTTTGACACAAAATATGAGCCAAAATCTCTAGCCATGCGCTGTCAATTGATAATTTGATATCTTTAGTCTATTCTTAATTGAATATTTACTTTTCGTTGTGTTGTAGGTAACCTTTCATGTCAGATAAACTAAGGACTTGAGTTATAGGTACATAAAGTTATCAAGGATAATATATGCCATGTTATTATTGATCATCTTGTTCAAATCTATACAAGTTACGATGTGTTTATTTTTTCAGGCAATTTATATGCAGTCATGCAAGTTGAGTTCAATTTAACAATAAACTTCCCCTTTAAAAATTCAACTTGTACAGCCAAATCAATTGATCAACTGCAGCATATTAAGATAATATTCTGCAGCAATTGAGTTCAAGGGGATGAACAAGAACATCTAAAGCAAATATGTCTCTATTCCATGTTTCCAGATCTCACCCCTATTTTGTTACAAATGGTCCTTAATTATATCGTTCTAGCCATATGTTTGTCACTTCAATTGCGAATGTCCCGAGATATCAACAGCAGCAATTGCAGCAACTTTAAAACCAACAACAGAAGGGACCAACAATTTCGCAAAGGCAATATTTGTTTCAGGACATTTGAAATCCGGAAAAACTATATGGGGAGTAATTATACGAATGGCTTTAGCCAGATATAGTAGTACACGTGTAAATTTAAAAATACATATAGGGGGCTTGAAGAGGCCGCATACATCCGGGATTGTTGCTCACTCCCAAAAGATGTTTAATGATTGAGGTGAACCTTCTTCAATACCACAATCTGTTGTATAATTCTTTCCTTGAAGTTTATTTTCAATGAATTTACCAAAATCTGGTAATGAAATACTGAACCCCGGACCATCAGAATGACCATCAATTGGGATAACTGCATCATTATGAACAATTCTAACAAATGGATCATCATAACCTTCACATTCTAATCTTTCCAAGATTAAACGAGCACCCATTGGAACAATATTTGAAATTTTCCATTGATGATTAAAACTTTGATGATCTATTGGTAATTCTCCATATCCGTCAAAGATTCCTAATAATGAAACGATATAATAAATATCAGTATCATGAGCAAATGATAATGTTAGGTTTTTGTCTTGATCGTTTAATGCTCTATTAATCGCATCAACATAAACTGAACCAATTGTTGTAGAAAGATTATTTGCAGGACCATGTTGATAATAATATTGAGTATCATATGAATATGAATATGATAAAAATTCATCAGAAGTAAAGATATCACAAATTTGACTAGAACCTTGAACATTTAGTTCAAACCCACAATAGTCTAATAATGATTTAATAGCTTTTGTTGATAATTTGATACCAGGTGTCTCATTGTTTAATCTTTCAGCTGTTTTATTCAAGTACTTGTCAGATAATTTGTTGAAAACATCTTCATTTTGACTAATGTTGAAATTTTTACAATTGTTAACTGGTGTCAATGTATTTGCACCTAATGAAGGATCTTTTTCACTAATATTGTGAACAAAACTTTCATTATAAGATTCACCCAAGAACCCCTTGGCGAACATCTTTGCAGAAACAACAACTCTTTCTTGCCCCGCGGACCAGAACTTTATATCATCACCACCATCATAAAGATCATCATAACGTTCTCTAAATGTAGCACCATGTTGATACTGATCTAATAACCCAGAGTAAGGACCTTTACCAGTTTCATGTTCAAATTCATCATTATCAAGAGCTTTGAATTCATAATCTTTTAGGAAACTTAAAGGACCTTTAACTTCATCAGTGCTATTTCTCAATTCACTCAAATTTTCAGTGATTTCATTACCTAGATTCGTGGTTGGATAACGTTCACCATGTCTTGAGATCAAATTTGCCTGTGTAACTTTACAGTGATAAGGAGCATCTCTTTGAATACCGTGACCTGGATTTTGCACATATGGAGCAGCAGCACCAACGAATCTTAACACATTGTATTGATCTAGAGCATTTTGACTGAATGGTTTAGTCACTGCTAGTCTTTGTTGATCGATTGGTAGTGCTTGCACTGTGGCGATGGCAAGAGCCAAGGATGATAGAACACTTGTTGATAATTGCATCTTGATGATTATGATTTTCCAATACCAAGAAAGATGTCAATCTATTTCAAGGGGATGAATACAAGCTTTTCAATGGTTTTTTTTTTCAACCTATAATTCCTCGAGTGGTTGCAAAAGTTAGATAGCTTGCATGAATGCACAAAGATCTACCCAACGTGTCTTCCTTTTGTACTAGTAACCTTGATAGCACCTGGAGCAGCCAATAAAGCATTCATCAGGTGAATAGTAAATACGAGCAGCTCTAAGAGGTAACCAGCTCTTCCGTTTGCGTTGTATGTGATGCCACTCTGCTTGCTTTTGGCGATATATTGTAAAGTGTTGATGTTTGTCTTCTCCACGTTTCCTTAAGCACGTTTACGAATTTTATTCGCGCTAAATAAATTGTAAACAAACATCAATACAGCGGCTAATAATTTTCATCATGACAATTCTATTAAATATTATACAAAATGGGTATTCACTATATTACTAATCCCAGTAACAGGTCATCTCAGCTGGGGCTCCCTCGTCAATGCCACACTCTTTAGCAAAAGTTCTGCCATTGACTCTTCCTTTAATATAGGCTTCAAAATCACTTAAAGGTGTACTGAAACCTGGTCCATCTGTGTGGCCTACAATTGGAATAACAGCGTCGTTGTGCACGATTCTTACCAAAGGCTCGTCATAGCCTTCACATTCCAACTTTTCAAAGATCAGTCTTGCAGCCATTGGTGCAATATTTGACACTTTCCATTTATGGTCAAACCCTTGATAAGTTGTTGGCAAATTACCATCGAATATCCCCAAGGTGGCAACAATAAACATCATATCCCAATCGTGAGAAAATGACAATGTCAAATTTCTTGTTTGTTCTTTCATCAATTTGATCATGGCGTTGTTATAAACAGACCCAACTGTGTTTGCCAATTCATTACCAGCACTTTGGTAATAAGATGCAAGATCGGTATCATAAGAATATGCAATAAATTCATCAGTGGTGAAGATATCACAAATTTGACTGGTACCTTGGACACCGAGCTCAAACCCACAATAACTCATCAATCCCTTCACAGCCTTTGCAGAGATGTTTAAACCAGAATTCTCACTGTTTAAACGATAGGCAATTCTTTCCAAATAATCACTTGAATATTGTTCAATTAGATCATCATTAGTGGATTCATTATATTTTGGACAATTGTAGAAAGGTGTTAATGTGTTGGCACCAAGACTTGAGTCATCTTCACTTAGCACCACCCAATGATTTAATTCATCATATTTTTCACCAAGAAACCCCTGGGCGAATCTTTTACCAGATTCATGAACTCGTTGTTGACTAGCTGTGTAGAAAGTTATATTTGAACCATCATATAAATGTTTATATTGTTCTCTAAACTCTGACCCATGTTTAAAAGAATCTAATAACCCAGAGTATGGACCTTTAAATGACTCATTTTCAAATTCACTCTTATCTAAAGCTTCAAAATTATACCCTTTCAAAAAACTTAATGGTCCAATAACATCATTTTCTAAATTTTTAATCTCTGCAAGCTCCTCCTCTAGTGCTTCACCTTGTTCAGCATATGGATATCTTTCACCATGTCTTTGCACTAAATTTGCCTGTGTAACTCTACACTGGAAAGGTGGATCTCTTTCAATACCATAACCTGGGTTTTCAACATATGGTGATGAGGTACCTAAATACCTTAGGATATTAAATTTATCCAAGGCTTGTTGACTAAATGGTTTTTCAAAATATTGAGCAATTGGGAAGGCATCAACTGCGCTTATAACCAATGCTAAACTTGTGATTACTGAACTTGATAATTGCATTGTGATGAGCTTGACTTTTAATTCAACTCACAACAATTAATACAGGGTCTTCATGACTTTTTATACCCTCGAGAATCAATTTTAAAGATAAGCGAACGGAAATTCTGACTTCGGTTGTAAATGGTTATAACCTTATACATGCATAAAAGATTATACATATCATGATATCCAGAGGCAGCCAAAGAGCATAAAAAAAGCCGTACAGCACTTATTACACATACAACACTCAACAATTGGACCTTATGTTAGAAGGTGATGAATTCTCCATTGACTCTTTTCTGTTTATATCCATGGGCCATCACTATAAAGTTGTCGTGTGACTAGATATACTTAAGCTTTTTCGCCGATCAAGATAGGTAATAACTTTATACCGAATGTGGAAATTTTCGGGTTTCTATATTACCTAATTTGGTTTAATTGAAATTGTTTACTCTGGTTTATCAATTTAACGTTATGCGATTATAAAGATAGGCAGAATAATATTGGGTAATGGACAATAGATCTATGGCCGATCTCATGAACTTATAGATGATAAACAAACGTCGCAAAAGCTCAACTTATCACTAATCAATACTTAGTTTAAAGTTTTAGAGGTTCAACGTCCTTGGCGGAACCCCAGTGAAAGCCTGAAAGTGTTCCTGACCGACTACAATTACAGGCACACTTGAGTATAAGTTCTATGATCGCGGCTCTATAAACAATTGTTTAATTATCCCAGAAAAAACTTAATTCTCTAGGTACATCTTCATCTAAGCCACAATCTTTAGCATATGTCTTACCATCTAATTTATCACTAATGAATTTTTCAAAATCACCAATAGAAATACTAAAACCAGGTCCATTACTATGTCCTTGAATTGGTAAAACGGCATCGTTATGAATAATTCTAACGAAAGGTTCATCATGATCTTCACATTCCAATCTTTCAATAACTAAACGAGCACCCATTGGTGCAATATTGGAGATTTTCCACAAATGGTTGAAACTTTGATGATCTAATGGTAATTCACCATCAAACACACCCAATAAAGAAACAATATAGAAAATATCCGTGTCATGAGTGAATGATAAAGTTAAATTCTTATCATCATCCTTGATCAGCTTGGTAATAGCATCAATATAAACAGATCCAATAGTTGTTGATAAATTGTTACCTGGTCCCTTTTCATAGTAATAAGATACATCTTTGGTGTATGAGTAAGCCAAAAATTCATCAGTGGTGAAGATGTCACAAATACGACTTGAACCATCAACATTTAATTCATATCCACAATAATACATCAATGAATCAACAACATCAGTGGTTAATTCAATTCCTGGAGATTGTGCATTCAATCTTTCAGTGGTCTTTTCCAAATAGTTTCCTTTTAATGAATCAATTAATTCATCATTTTGACTCTTGTTATAATTATTACAGCTAGTGACCGGTGTCAATGAGTTTGCACCTAGGGAGGCATCATCCTCATCTAAAGTTTTGATGAAACTTGAGTTATATGATTCACCAAGGAATCCTTGTGCAAAATGGTCAGCAGAGGCAACAACTCTTTTTTGACTAGCAGACCAGAAGGTGATATTCTCACCGTCATGGTACAAATCATCGTAACGCTCTCTGAAAATAGCACCGTGGTTATATTGGTCCAATAACCCAGAATATGGACCTTTACCGCTTTCAGTGTCGTATCCTTCTGGATCTAGTGCTTTGAAATCATAATCCAATAAAAATTTCAGTGGACCATTGACTTCATTGGTATTATTCTTCAAGATTTCAAAATCTTTTGTCATCTTTTTCCCTTGCTTTGAAGTTGGGAATCTCTCACCATGTCTGGACAGCAAATTGGCCTGTGTGACTTTACATTGATATGGCGCATCTCTATCTATCCCGTAACCTGTATTTTGAACATAAGGTGAAGCTGTACCCAAAAATCTTAGCACATTAAACTGGTCTAGAGCCTCTTGACTGAATGGTTTTTGAGACTGTTGTTGGTTTATTGGAGCACCAGAAACTGAAGCGATGGCAAATGCCAATGTTGATAAAATTGCTGAAGAAAGCATTGTGGATTTCTAACTCTTTAACCTCAAACGACCACAAAAGTCAAGCAGGATACCATCACCCTTTTATAAACATCTAATAAAGTGGACCCTCTGCAAAGATCATCGATTGTTGTTTATTTCAGTTGAAAGATCAGCCGTCGTACATATGTACCTCAATTCCAACAGCTTACACCCTTTTATTGATTGGCTGGTATCGAAAAAAACGTAAGTCTTTGAGTGTATAGGGCAAGTTCAGGGCCGGAGACTTTGGGAAGGGATTGATTTGTGACGATAAGCTGAAAATTTCTAGTTGATGTTGATGTTGTTTGGCTTCAGCTGGGATTTTGAGTATATCAAATGTTTACAAAACACGTTTTGAAAAATTCGTGCTTATGCGAAAACTCAAAGTGTTGAGGGAGCCAAATTCAAAACGTTTTATGGCTGCTTCGATGATATATTATGAATCCGAATTGGATAGCACTATTTAGATGATTGATTAAATAATAATTTTGGAAAAGTTACTAGAACTTGATGCTTCACCACGTGGACGGTTGATATCAAATTCACCATCTACTCATCTACATCTCATCAAAAACCTAAACTTTTGTATATTTTACACCGGAAACAAACATTGCCAACTTGGTAGCTCATTTGTCCTTCTTACGTCTAATCACTTTATCAGCGACAAAAACAGTTCTATCCACAACAGCACCAACGGTCAAAATACCACCAACTGCACTGATAACGTTCAACAAGAATCCACTCCATGAAGTACCATAGTCTTCTTTATTTATAATCTTTAAAGGTGACATTTCAAAATGGAAAAATAAACCTGGAATACCACCTCTAGCATGGAAAGTATTTGGATGATCATCATCACGGCCACCGACTAATGGACGATCATGATAAGTGGAACTGAATTGATTAGTCTCCACTTTGGTACCGTTCAAATACTCATATCTAGTTGGAACAACCTTGATGAAATAAGAATATAAATGATCTCTACCACCTTGATCAACTTTTAATCCGTCTAGTGGATGACTCGATAGATCTAAAGTATCTGAAGTGTATTGTGAATTAACATCTGGTCCAAAACTGAAATGATTAATTATATGACGGAATGCAAAATCCTTATTTCTTGCATATAATGATAAATCATGAACATGTCTGTTTGGTGCACTGAAACTTGCACCTGGTGCGAAATGAATATTACCATTGATTCTATTCAATTTAGCAGTACCTTTAACTCTACAACCTTCACCTAAACGATCATTAATCTTCTTGACATATCCTTCTCTTTCACATTGTTCCACATTTTTACCATCAAAAAATGCCCAACCTACTTCAGCATATGCTTTGCGAACAGAATCACAATCATTACAACATACTTTATTCTCTTGTGGTTTATCATCGTTACCATCTTGACTCTTGGCACCATAACACGGACCACAATATCCATCTGGAATTGAAGCATCAGCATGTCCATGATCATCACCTATTTTCATTTCTTCTTCGCCAATCTCTTCACCACTTTCTGTTAACCTCACTTTGGTGAATCCATAATTTGCAACATCCACTTGTAAATCACCACTAACATCCATGATATCCAAAGACATTATATCACATGGTAAGTCTGGAAACGTCACATCTAAATTAATATCTAATTTCAAATTACGATCTCTATCAACAACCAATTCAGGCTCAATAGATATCTCGTTAAACTGTCTCCATTCACTTATCACCAATGAGAACAATGTCAAGATACACGCCACCGTGATCAGACCACCAGAATTAGTCTTGACCCTGGCATCGTCAACTGTCTTCGAAAAGGCATCGAAGGACAACAGTCCACTTTTCTTAGCCATTCTATATACGTTTTCTTGATCAAGAGCTATATTTCGTACGTAGTAAAGTCGTTTTTGTTAACACGATGTAATTTTTCAAGATCGAAAGGTCCGAGAACACCAAATTATCTAAAAATTGAGCAGGGCCACAATCGAATAACCGTTTTTCCTTTCAAAGCTACTACAGCGATATTTAAATTAAATGACAAGGCCAAACATATAATCATGATTACCTGATGAGGGGTTATATTTGTGGGGTTATATACAATGTAATGTTATCTATTTATGCTTTGTAGTAAAACCAGTAACCAAATCACCACCAACATTCAAAATTTCATTAAAGATTGCATTTTTATTAATCTTGATTTCATCACCACCAAGAGGTTCAAAATTATAACCCAATTGCACTTTGAACTTACTTTTTTGTAGCTTGTTCGGTACGAAAAGACCAGTGATGACATTTTCACCAGTTTCCGATAATGTATGTGAATGATATGAAAAAATGATTGATCCATCAAATGTTGAATTTAATTCCTTAACCAATTTCAAAATTGGATTGAATTTTGAAGTGACATCTGATGGATATGAAGTATTAGTGTTCAATAAATTCTTAAAAGCTGATGTACCTGGTAACACACCGGATGATGTAACTAATGGAATGGTTTTCAATGAAACAACAAAATCGTAATCACTTAAAGATAGGGTAAACAATAGATCTAAAGTCTTTTGGTTTAATCCATTACTATTGATCAATTGAATGGCCACCTTCGATAATGCAGTAAGTCTTGTAGCGATTGGTAATGATAAATTGTTAGTCCAAGTGATACCTGACGGATCAATTTTGGTACCAATGAAGAATTGAGTTTTTATACCATTTGGATCCTCTTTACGAACTCTTTCAAAATTGGATTTGATCTGTTGATGAGATTGAACAGTTAAATTATCAGATAATTTAGATAAAATATTTTCCTCTTCTTCATCTTCAGCTTTTTTACTCAAATCTAAAATTAATGGTTCTTCTTTCCAATTCCAGTGGGCAATAAAATGCAAGATTCTTAAAAATCCATTCAAGACAGATGATGGAACATCAAATTGACCAGGATCAACAAACGGTTTTAATGCAATAAGTTCCACTAATTCTTCACTTAAATGAGATAATAATAATTGATCGTCTAACCATTTTTTGAATAAACGAACTGTTGCTGAATAAAATGGATATTGATGAGCTATAGAGGTAATCTCTCTATTATGAACAATAGAATCTTGGTAATTCTGTTTAAATTTCAAATAGATGGCTTCCAACATTTGCTTCTTTTCTCTCTTGGCGTTTCCAACAGCTCTCAAATACAAAGTTTCATCTCTTTCTGTGACGACACGTAATCTGAAACCGTAACCTTCTGGGGTCAAAATATTCAGTGTGGTAATATCAAAATTATATGAAATTAAATCGTCTTGCTTAGTTAAGTAACTCTTATAGGTAGTTTCTTGTGTTAAAGTTTCACTAATTTTCAACAAGAATGCAGTTTTAACTTTTTCCAATGCAGTAATCTCATCTGGCCATTTAGTTGAACTTTCAAATTGTAATACAAGATCATTGAAAAAATCTTTATTGGAGATGGCAAATGGAACTGGTTGTAAAAATGATGTATATCTTAATGCTGAACTAATTGGTAAGATTGATTTAATGGATAATGGCAATTCTGCTTTGATCAAAATCTTGTACAAAGAATCGTAACTTTGAATCAAATTGTTGAATGAAGTTGTAGAAATGACAGATTGTTTGGTTGATGATGGTAAATTAGGTAATGGTAATAATTTATTAATGCTTTTGATTTCACTCTCTATTTTCAAATCCACTCTGATATGGGCTTTTAAGATGTAGTTGATGATTGATAGGACTATTGGTTCTTTATGATCATTTGACCATATAACGGAATGTGTAATATTACCATCTTTGAATCTTCTCAACGATGATTTTGGCCCCCAAAAAGACCTAAATTGAGCGCTATCCTCGCTGTCTTTAGGACCTTTTGTGACCAATTTCTCTGATTCTTGAGCATTGATCAGAATACCAACATTAACGTTCAAATGCTCTTGACTTGATGGTTTACGTTTCGAAGTTTCAAATTCATGATTTCTTTCAAATCTCACATCAATACCACGTACACGATCACCTAAACCATACCTTAGTACAGTGGATATTTTGTTTGCAATATAGTTCTCATATGTAAGGAATGTGATTTTTTCAAAAGGACCAAATGATTGATCGCCATTTGGTGAAAGCTGAAATTTCATGTTGAAATCATATTTCAAATAGTCAATGTTTGAATTCTTCAAAAATAGAATATCAAATCTATCGACAACATT
Organism: Hansenula lynferdii; assembly: GCA_030582155.1. NCBI lineage: Eukaryota > Fungi > Ascomycota > Saccharomycetes > Phaffomycetales > Wickerhamomycetaceae > Hansenula > Hansenula lynferdii. The sequence goes on from JAKTWT010000007.1 coordinate 360,674, forward strand.
GTCGTTCAACAGAGCCAATGTCTTTTTAGCATGATGCACCAAAATCTTGTAAGAGTTTCTAGTAACTTTGTGTAAAATATTCAGCTTTGTAGTTTTATCGAAAATGGTTGGTGTGTTGAATCCACCACTTATGTATCTTGTAGAATCATTAGAATCAGAGAAGAATTGTAAATGACCGTCAGATAAAAGATCTTGCTCAGCGATGTATCTTATAACACCTTTAAATATCTGATAACTTGAATAGCCATGTAACAAAATCTTGTTTCCACTCTCACCACCACCGTTTAGTAAAGCTGCAGTCAAGACGGCAAATTCAAAGTGTCCAAATCCACCAGCGTCCATTGTAGAATTCAACCCACGTTGAGATAACCATAATCTACCTAGAATACAGGCTTCTTTGAATTGGTCAGCTGATTTTTTAGTTTTGTATAAATATTTCAAGTATTGGTCATATGATGTCATTGTTAATATAGATGCATTGTATAAAGATGTAGCTGGTAAATCAAGTTCTTCATTCTTTTGCACTCTTATACAATTCTTATTTGGTAATAATTTTTTTGTATCAAAAATACCGAATGGGAACCCAATGAGGATGTTGATTGAGAATTTGGTCTTGTGAAAGTTATACTCTGATTGTAGATTGTTGTTTAGTGCTTGAATTTTCAATACTGGTGTCAGTATATCATCGTTTAAATAAGTGTATGATAACTTGAGGAAATCTAAACCTTCCTTTTTGAAGATTGTTTTCAGATTTTCTGTCAAGTATCCCAAGTAAAATGAGCGTTTATGTAATGCTCTATAATTTAAGTAGTCCTTGGCTTGAAACAATTCTTTAGGCATTGTGACATTCATATCGATAGATGATCCACGTGGTGACTGGATTGCAGTTTTTAAACCGAAGCCACCAACAATTGAAGTATTCTCAGGTTTGGAATAACCAAGTTTGTAGTTGATATTAGTTGGTTTTGGATCGTTGTATGGAACAGCTGTCTTCTTCTTGTTGAAGTATGCTTCGGTTTCCTCTAAAGTTTGATCTTTTAGTTCTGGAATTGATTGAATCAAATCGTACAATTTGTGTAGGAATTTTTCAACTTTAGCCACTTTAGTATCTTTCAGTTTGACTTCTTTCACCAATTCATCAATTTGCAATTTAAAAATATTAGATTTGAATAATTCTGCAGTTTCTCTAGCGATCTGAACTTCTTGAGCTGATAATGCCTTTTTGTTCTTCTTCCCCGATTGCTGAACTTGTTGATTCTCTGTTTCCTCTTCATCCTCATCGTCGTCATCCTCACTGTCTTCATTATCCACGTCCGAGGCGACATCACCATCAACCTCATCGTCATCCTCATCACCACCTTGATCTATATTTTTGGTGATTTGATCAATGATTTGAGATTTGGACAAGCTCGATTTCTTCAAAGGTTGTACATCTTCCACTGATTCTGTTTCTCTTATTCTTTTGGACATCTTTCCCGCTATATGATCTGCCCTAAAACCTATGTATAATGTCTCTTCAACACTTTATGCAAGATTATATGACAACAAACACCGACAAAACAAAGATAACCCAATATCTTTTCCTCTTCTGCAGTGGTGACTATAGTACAGTGACTTTCACGGAGAGATTCAATTATCTCTGCTCCTTTGGTATCTTGAGCTGAAACCTAGGATGATTATTGTTTAAACCTCTTGTTACCGCTGGCTAACGCTACCAGCTCTTTACAATTTTTTCAATTTTTTTCTGCAATGGCGTGAAAATCTCAGCACTTCTATGCGTGTAAAACTCAGTACTGACAAAAGCACATAGAATTCGCGAATGATCGATGGTGGTGTTTGGGTGTTTTTAAATTCTTTGACCGGGCCGTTTTCGCGGATTTACTAGTTAGAAAAAATAATAAGTGATGATATATGCCCTGGATGTTTAGATTCCGGTAGTGAGCTATTTAAGTGGGTTTATTTGATTGAGTTTATTCGTTAGTTTTATTGACTGAACTAATCAAGAATTTGTATCATAGTTTTCAGCTTCTTTGCTAGCTATTCGCTACTTTTTCCACACTATTTATACACTGGGGCAAAATGATTAGAAGTATACTGGGTCACCAAGCTAGAAGAACTATTGTCAGACGTACAATCTATCCAAACCCATTGGTTTATAGATCTTTGCATTCATCATACATCAGATTTCAAGAGCCCGTCAAGCCAAAGGAACCAGTCACACCTGCTACTGCAGCTAAACCAGAAGAAAAGAAGAAAACTTTGTGGGAAAAAGTTAAACATGAAGCTAATCATTATTGGGACGGTACAAAACTTTTAGGGCTAGAAACAAGAATTTCTATGAAATTGTTATTAAAAAGTGCTGCTGGGTATGAACTGACAAGAAGAGAACATAAACAATTGAAAAGAACCACACAAGATGTTGTTAGATTGGTACCGTTCGCCATGTTTATCTTAGTTCCATTTGCTGAATTGTTATTACCAGTTGCATTGAAATTATTCCCAAACATGTTACCATCTACTTATGAATCTAAATTAGACAAAGAAAAAAAATTGGGTAGATTAAGAAAAACTAGAGAAATTGTCAGTGAAGTGTTGAGAGATACCGTTCGTGTCAGATTACCAAGTTATGTCACTGAAGATCAAAAGGCCGATTTCAGAGAATTTTTCCGTAAAGTTAGATCTGGTACCGAATCACCATCAAGAAATCAATTGTTAAGAGTTGCTAGATTGTTTAAAGATGATACTGTTTTAGATAACTTGCAAAGAGCTCAATTAGTCGCTGTTTCCAAGTATATCAACACATCACCAATTGGTACCAATCAAATGTTAAGATTTAGAATTAGATACAAGTTATTGAAAATTAAACAAGACGATAAAGCCATTGATTATGAAGGTGTTGATGCTTTATCAATATTAGAATTACAAAGTGCTTGTGCCTCAAGAGGTATCAAGATCAATGGTGTTCCACCTCATGAATTAAAAGATGATTTGTCCATTTGGTTACAATTAAGATTGAAAGAAAAAGTTCCATCAACTTTATTGATCTTGTCGAATGCCTACACATATGGTGATATTGAATCTAAAGAATCTTTGTACGAGGCATTGCAATCAGTTTTAAGTGCCATTCCTGATGAATTATATCATGAAGCTGAAGCTGAAGTGGCCAAAGATGACGTTACAAATAAACAAAGATTAGAATTGATTAAAGAACAAGAACAATTAATCAAAACTGAAACAAAACAAGAAGATGAAAGTGGTACTGTGGTTCAAGTTAAAGATAAAATTAATTTGGATGATGCTGATCGTGCAGCTGCTAAAAGACCAGAGTTCACTGAAAAGAAATAGATTCCCCACAAAGCATGTATATAAAACAGTGCCCAAGGCATAAATATACTAATAAAAGTAAAAATACAAAAATGTAAACAATTAATTCCCTTCGGTCCAATCAAATGTACTCCATATTTCACTCATTTCACTAACTCTTTCATCATTTTGTATCCATCTACCTTGTTTCCTAATTGTATATGGATCAACATTTAATACACCTCCCAAAACTTCTCTTGCGAAAAGATCTCCACGAGGCCAATCGGATGAATCCTCCACTATATGACCCAATCCACCATTCAAACTAAACCAAACATGGAAAAAAGGTGCTTCTTTAGCTATAGAATATCTAAATGCATCACGTCCCATCGATTCGGAGTTTTTAGCTGTGTCTATGATTGTTTTGTGTTGTTGTTCTAATTCTGATGAGTTTTCAATAATTGCCTGTTTGAAAAACCCTTGGATTGTAGATGAAAATGATATAGGGATAGGGACAGCCACTATAGCTGCATGATTATGTTTACAAATTGATGATTCATAAAAAATCACTGATTTGTTAAGTTTTGTATAATAAAATTTTGATAATGAAATCATATAATTTCTTATTTCATCCCATTCATCTTCATCACAATGAAGTGTACTTTGAACATGGTTTATCGGTACAATCATTGTAGTGTATTTGGCAACTGATGGATCAGGTGTTAATGTGAGAAATACTTTATCACCCATACTTAACATGTCACAACAGTTTTCATTCTCTATACAGAGTTGACAACGATCAAGAACATTTGCCAATTGTTTTGCTTGTTGAGTTGCAATGTTTTTCAAGTCAATAGTACCCTTTTGAATATGTTTTGCCAATGAACTTGATTTATCATCTTGATAATCGATATCCGTGGAGAATTTCTTGTCTCTAACAATGTTTTGTATATCAGATTTTGTCATACCACCAGTGGTTTTCTCTTCACGAACCATATCTTCAATAGTCATATCTTCAGGCTTTATATCAGTGGATGTGAAATTTTGCTTGATGGCTAAAGTGTCGTTTTGTTGTTTGACCTCTTGTCCTTGTTTGTGCTGTGAATAGAATTGCTCTTTCAATTTTCCATATTGGTCCTCTAGTATTGGTACTTGATTAGATTTCATCAGCTTGGCTTTCAATATTTGGGCTTTCATCTCATTAAGTTGTGTTTGGGTGATTTGTTGACTTGGAGTGTCAGTCTTCTGCGGTACCTCATCATCCTTGGACTCCACTACCTCATATTCACCAAACTCATCAGCATCTCGTGAATCTCTAGGTTGTTCTCTTTCTCTATAATCCTCACGGTGTCTTCTTGAAGACCCATTTCTCTCTTCTCTATGTCTATCTCTGCTGTCTCTTGAGCTTCTATGGCGATGACTTCTGTGGTGACGGTCCCTGTCGTCTCTGTGTCTGTGTCTGCGTTCTCGTGATGATCTGTGGCTGTCTTCTGGCATTTTTGATGTTCTTTTGGCCGTTAAAATGCATAGTTCTTTATATGGTTAAAATTTTATGTACTTGTACCGAAAAATAAACAATCGGACTTCCTAGATTGACTATTATTGTTTAATTTCTACAGCATAATCGGTGAAACATGGCTAGATATTATTGTAAGAGCTGTGAGATAGTGAGTGGGTACTGGAATATTGTGGAATTGCAAAACTAATTTTTCTTTCAGTTTGTGGACGACAACAAGATCTCCAGAAGACACCATGAAGACTCAACAAGACACAAAAACTCTGTGATACGATCAATCTCAAAGCTTCATCAGAAAAACAAAGAGGAGTTCAGAGAGAAAATAGAAGCTGAAAAGGAGCAGAGGAAGTATGAGAAAGAAACAGGGATCAAATCTAATAGGAAACCTGATTTCAAAAGAACAAGTAGGTCAAAACCTAAACCTGAATTAGAGAGTAAAGAGGTAGAGGCAGAGGCAAAAGAACCAGAAATTGGGGAATGGTCTGTTGTGGAAAGTTCCAAACCACAAGAGGTAGTAATCGAAAAGAAAACTGCCCCACCTCCATCAAAGAAACTATCTCCAGCAGATCTAGAAACCAAAAATTGGGATCTAAGTTCCAAGAAGGTATTAGAAACCAGTGACTCTGAAGATGATTTACCTAAAATCCCCACAGGTTTCAAAAAACGTAAAATTAATAAGAAATAATTGTTACTAATGATACAAAATACAATGATGATTATGCGGATAATTATATACAAAATATGAAAATGATCAAACGATATGAATTTGTAAGATCAAACGATATGAATTTGTAAGATCAATGGAAAGGTCTTGAACCACCTCTAACAAATTCCATAATTTTCCAACCTTCAGTTTCTTTATCATCAACATTCTCACCAATTCTAGTTAAAACCATAGCATAAGAACTCATAACAATATTTGATTCAGTACCAGCTGCAATTTCACCAGTTTTAGCCTTTCTATAAAGATGAATCTCTTGTGCTCTACAACCAACAACCAAAACAGGAATATTTGAAGGTAATAATTTAGCACTAACAATTTCTGTACCTCTAATATCTAAAATTTTACCATCAGCAAATAATCCTTGTTCTCTGAAAACTTTTTGTTGTGCTTGATAAACGTTAAATGGAGCTTCAGAAAACCAAGTTTTCAAAACATCTTCTTCACCTTTAACATAAGCATCTAAAACTTCTGGAATGATATATTCACGTAATTGTTTTGTAAAATCTTCAGTGTTAAAAGCTGGATCAATTTGTTTAAATAATCTTATAACTTGTGCAGATTCTGTTTCTGCAAATATACCACCAATTTTTTCGGTAACTGTTCTTATAGTGGAAATTAATGGATTTTCAGATTCATCCCAATATTTTAATTTAAAATCAGAGATTGAACGACCCACTGTTGTTTTACTTTGGAAATCTTCAATTTTTTTACCTAAACCTTCACCTTCAGGTTTTAAATCAGTAGCTACTAATGAATTACCAGCTGCTTCATTTGATCTAACAGCTTTTGGTCTTTTCCCCGAAGCTATTTCTTTTTCTCTTCTTGCTCTTCTTTGTTCTTTTGTTTCAAATCCACCATATCTTGAAGCATTACCATCATCTAAAACTTCTGCAACATCTTTATAAACTTTTGTTTGTCTAACTGGATCAATTGCCTTATCCACAACATCTACTGTTCTTTCCACTGTTTTTCTTGTATATTTCCCAGCTTCAGAATCCCAAGCTGTAATGGCAACTTTTTCTACAACTTCACCAGTTTTTTTCATACTTCTACCTAAAACAGTAGTTTGAGTTTGTGCTCTTTTATAAGCTTCACGAGCCTTTTTATAAGCTTCTGATTCACCAATTTTACCAGTTTCATCTTGTAATGCTTTTATACCATCTTGTAATTCTTTTGATTTCTTCCATTCTTGTCTAAAAGTTTCTGTAAAGATTTGCAAAGGAGATTTTGGTGGTGCATTTCTCTTAATGAAAGTTGTATGGAAAGATCTTGCAAGAACAAGTCTTTTTGGGTTAGCCAAGTTCCTCAACATATTTACAAGGGTGTGAGTTGTTGGTGAGTTTCTTTGTATATGCTTGACGTCTACTTGCCTTCAGTCATATTTCTTGATTTTTGTTTTTTTCACCGCTTTTTTTTCTTGAACATCCGGAGAAAGAATTGTCTTGATTTTGATTGATTTCTAGTGTGAGTGTGGAGAAATGTGGTTTATAAACAGGTAAGAGAAGGTGAAAAAGCATTAATAATAACTGCATGTTATTGTGAATGCCTAAATATATACCTGTGTCTTTTTCTGGGTGATTGGAGTACCATGAAGACCCATTTACGAAGGATTTTGTTCACTTTCAACTTTGCTCAGGTGACAGCCATGTGACAGGCACGTGACATTTACTGGTCACGTGCCATGCATCAAAAATTGTATAGATCACTAAAATAATAAATTTGGCGGCTAAATAATATCTTGTTCGAAAACATGGCTGGGTCCCTTACATTCAATATATGTGGAGAATGTATGGATTGGGTTTAATTATTATTACATCTTGTTGATTGCTTCATACGCTAATTGCTCACATGATTCCTTGTTCACATATTAAAAGTACACGCGATTTGCCATGTAGATCTCTTCAATCCTACTTAAAATTCGCAACGATTTCAAGTCTAATGATGCGAACTTTACATACTGGAACATGATCACGAACGGAAATGATTACAACGTAGATAAGCCTCGCCTCGTTTCTACAATTAAATTCAAGTGTGGTATAAAACCTCCTGTATAAATGAGAACTGGACTGATAAAACAAACTGAAAGGCAACTAATTATATAAGCAAATGTACCAAATCTATGGATCGGATTTGAGTGAATGAAATGTTCATGAATAGAAATGAATTGAATTGTTGGCGTTGAAAAACCGTTAATGGATTATAATGAAACATGGTGCTATATCTCTTTAGCATGAATGATATGTGGATAATCATCTTCATCTTTGTATATGATATCCAATGGTTTAACAGAGCGAGTAGCAAGTTTGATATCTTTAACAGAATCAGCCAAATCTTGAACAGATTCTTGAACAGAATCATGAACAGCATTGTAAAGATCTTTAATTTCTTCAGTTGGTGATTTTTCAACGTCATTATCGTATAATGGATAGTTCAACTCATCTTTTGGATCGTGTTCCACTTCTTTTTGTCTTTCGATATCCATATAGTCGAAATCATGTTGACCACCAACGATATTAGACCCCATTACTGATGTGTCAATTGGTTCCAAGCCTTGATTTTGTGTACATTGGAAGAACAATGTGTTTGTCTCTATTAGATCTAGTGATAAGTAGACGAATAAAAAGAATGACAATGTGATGATGAGTTGTAATAGTCTAGTTTTCCATGTTTCCAACTGGGATTTTTTGGTTTGAATAGCCTGTAATGACTCTATATCGATGACTTGCTCCACTGGAGCCAAGTCTTTTTTCTCATCTATGGTGGACATGGGTTATGATATGATTTTGATTGTTCATCAAGACAATAAAAAGCGGCAAGCAGTGGGACGACACATCCCTTTTATAATCCCACAAGAACCAATTTATGAAACAGCACATGGGCCTTGTGTTGTGATGCGAGTTTTGGTAAACGGAGGCACAGTACGAGATGTACATAGATTAATTACCGCGAGCACGTTGCGCTGTACACGTGAGAAATTGGCAGAGAAATATCTGGCGAGAAATTTGCCAAGCAATCTGCAAACGTCAAAGATCAAACGTTGGCCAGGCTAACGACAATAGGAATATGGGGTTGGCAAGTTGACAACTGAGATACTGTACATAGTTGGGCTAGCAAGTTACACCTATAGATTCAAGATAGCATCAGCTGCTGAGAGAAATGTCAAAGACTACTCCCAGGCCGTTAACCTAGGGTTAAATATAGCGCACTCTGTCAATTCTGTGCGCCGTAGGCCGTAGGGAACGAATATCGTTTGAACTCTATTATTAGCTCAACGACGTTAGACTTTCAAAAAGAGATTGTAGTGGGAGCCATCCACGCCGCACAGATTAAGAAAACAAGCATGTTTAGTAATCCATGTGTTGAAAAATTATATGACCTACACAGTACAGGCTCAAATCGCTTCAATATTGTTAGAATCCAATTGATGTGACTTATGGGGAATTATGCAGAATAAAAACTTAAAAGCTTATACCTGTTAGTCATACAGTCAAAGATAATTAACCCATCATACATTTTTTACCGCTATGACCTATCAGGTCTTTCACACCGTACTGCCAACTGCCAGCTGCCAGCCTTCTTCAAGCTTTATTAACACACGGTGCAGCTGAAAGAAGTTACCGGGAATGTGAATAGTGCTCAAATTCAAATCTCCTTGAGGAATTTCGAAGGACGAAGGACCATCCAAGAAGAACACCTTGTACCATGTATGATAAACCATCACAAAATGATCGGTCTCTACAAAATTCTCGTTGAACATTATGCATCATATGAAACAATACGTAATAAACTGATAACAACAACCTCATCTCATAACGATATATGAAACCAAACCGCATTATGATTCATCATGATACACAAAACATAAACCTCATAATTAACATTTTCATGGGATCATAAACTATGAATTAACTCAACCCTCATCCCTTTGAGTATTCAAACTTGATTCAACGTCCCTTTCAATCTCTTTGGTTATCTTTTTTTCATACGTACATCACGATCGAAAGTTGACATGCCGAAAATTCATGCAGTCTATAATTAGACTGAGCAGTAACAATTTTTTCATGAATTAATGAGCCAATAATAATGTAGCTGTACTACACATCGAGTACTAGTACACGGAAGTCGCCCTCTGATATTTGTGTATCAATATGTACTGTGTACTATATGCTTAACATGATTAACCTCTTGTATACATATTCAATTTGAATACCTATATTTACATCTATTTACAGGGTCAAGCCTATAAGAATTCAAGTTCAACATTTTCAGGAGCATTTTCTAATGTTTTACCCGTGGTATAATATTCTTCTTTAATTTGTTGATTTAATTTGACAAAAAATGATGAAGCTCTAATAGATAATCTAATTAAAACATTCATACCAATAACAACTGACCAACTATAAGTTAATAAACTTTTGAATAAAGCCTCTTGAACAAAAATATAATAAAATGCAGCTTTTAAACTAGTATATTGCTCTGGATGATCAAAATATTCATTTAATGCAACACCAATCTTAAACATTAAGATAATCATTTCCACACTAATCAATCTTGTTAAAACTGGTAATGCATAACGTTTTGCAACATTTTTAAAATTTATAACTTGTGATGGATCATCATTTCTCATAATTTGATAAAGATCAGGACGAAATGTTTCCAAAAATGGGATAAATGTGAAAATTAACAATAACAAATGTAATGGTAATGTCAAACGATTGATATTGAATGACACATTATAATAATCCATTTCATTTAACCCATAATAATATCTATATGGAATCTCTATAGCATTCAAATGTGCAAGTACAGCCAAAGCAATATTTGTGAATATACTTGAAAGGAAAAATGCATGAACAACGGCAAATTTATTGACCATTTTGAAAAATTCCCATAATTGTCTAAAAGTTTCCCAATAACTTTGTGGTGCATCGTTTCCATCAAGAGCTGTTTGCATAACGTTCATTACTTCTAGATGTTCATTTATTGGCGCTGCAATATTATCCATTCTTTCATTTTGATCATCTCCAATTTCTTCTCCTCGTCTTTCATCTTCTTGTCCTTGTTCTTCAATTTCAATATGACGTCTTTGTAATGAATCATCATATAATTTCAAAAATGTGGTAACAATTTGAAATCCAACCAAAGATGAAGTGATATCCATTTTGAGAATATTGAAAGGAGATTTTTGTGAATCAGGGAACATTTGAATTGATGTGGATAAATCAACTTTTAATGTGGTCAGGAAAAACTCAAAAAGATAGGAAATTGGTTTACCAGTAATGTTCACAATTAAGCAAGATCCAACAATCAAAATAGCAGCAAAGATCCAAAGCATTGTTAAAAAACACACAATTCTTATAGCGAAGAATGGTGGTCTATAGACAATTTCATATTGATTTGTTGTGGTTAATTCATCCTCAGAATCATCAAATTCATCCAATGGATATTTTTGATCAATACTATCTAACCCTGAAGCATTTAATTCATTCAAAGGTTTATCATCTTTGGAAACCGGAATGAACAATTTTCTAACAAACTTTCTGGATACTGTATCATGCTTTGGTGCTCTAATTAAATTACCATCTGGAATGAAAACAGCTTGAATATTGGTTGTCTTGAACAACTTCTTTGCCTGACCTAAACTCTTTGGTTCTGTATAATCAGGTTTAGCACCTTTCAATTGGGCAACTAGGTTACGATAACAGACATAACCTCTTTCACGTGGATCTTGTTTACCCAAAATAAATGACGATAATCTTAATTTTGCACTAGAAATTCTGAAAGCACGAACCCAATATTGTCTAACATATTTCTTGATCAAATCCATATTATTACGAGCAGTGTAAATTGTGGTGTTACCTAAAACTGTACCCAATACAATTTTGAACTCAATAGGTAAAATTGACGATTCTGTTAATTTGAAAGCTTGTGTAACAGCACCAAATCCAATCAAGATGAATAGTGTGTAAACAAATCCCGATAAGGCTATTCTGGAAATTTGTAAACCAAATGGACGAACTAATGCATCATGAATCAATCGAGCATTTGGATCTTCTGGTGATCTGATGAAAAATAAGACACCTGGTCTCAAAATATATCTTCTAGTCATACCAACAAACAGAGCAAACAGACACATATAACCCGTACCAGATAACCAATAAGTTAAAAGTCTCACTGCCAAATAATCCTTAATAATGAAAACATTATTGAAAAGCAACGGTGTGCTATATGTGAACACAGGCGTTAAAGACAATTCTAATACGAATCCACAATAAATTGGGAAAATTACCAATTCGATAGCAAATATTAAAAACACTTTAAAAGTGCAAACCAAATCCAACAATAAAACAAATAATTTACGCTCATACCCTAAAAGTGGGTTGTTTCTTGAATGCTTGTTGGTCTTGTATGACAAATAGTATAAAATAGAACCATAAATAACACCATAAAAGCACGCTAAAGGAATGATTCTTTCAATGGTTGATTGAGGTAATGAATGATGATAGACGTTATTGAAACATGTCACGACAGGAGACACTAAATACTCATTAACAAAATTAAAGACAGCTGGGAGTGATTCTTTGGCTTGATAACCAATATTCAGAACCTTATCAGTGATTTTGTTGAACCCAGAAATTATTATAAGTTTGTTTAAAGCACTGAAAAGAGTTTGGAAAGTGTAAAAGGCACTGACATACAGCAAATTACCAAAAGCAGATGGAAGCAAGTAGGAGGCAAACAAATAAACAGCCAAAAATGCATCACCACCAACGACAATCATATATATTGGAATTGAAGCGAGTAAATCATCATCTTCAACCGGAGGTGGCTGAGCCGCAGCAGCGGCGGCAGCAGCAACAACATTAGGATTGACACCATTAGCGGCAGCTTGTGCATTGATAACAGGCACTGCAGCTTCATTCATTTGAGGGAAATCATTTATATCGATCTCATTTTGCAAATCACGACGTCTTGGAAGACGAACTGGTCTTTCTTGTGGTCTGACAAAATCATGATGAATATTATCACGTTCAGCGGCTTCACCATTTTCTCCATGCATGTGCATACCAATATTACCGATAGGGAAAGGTAAATGAGGTCTTTGAGCTTCAGGCCCTTGTTCCATATGTTCGTCGAATCTTCTCATCTCCTCTCTGATTCTTTCAATACGTTCTTGTTCAATCTCAAGGTCATTATCACCATTATTGTCAGTCTCATTATCAGAACTATCAGCTGGAACAAAATCAGGATCTTCCTCTTCATCTTCCTCATCTAATAAGTCGTTTGTATTGTTTCTGAGCCTCATTTCATTTTGACGTTCTCTTTGTAAAGCACGCTGTCTTTCTTCAATAACTCTTAAAGCATCTTGGATAGCAGCGTTTTGTGGATTATTTCTTGCTTGCAGTAATCTTTGCAAATTCTCCACATCTCTCATCATTCTATCATTTTGTTCTGGGTTGAGATTGATACGAGTTGGATTGACAATATTTTCAGCTGGTCCAATTTTCTTTAAAATAAGAGTTTTGAAACCTGGATCTCTTGAAACCCATTCATGCTCCAAAAATACAATCAGATGAACCGGAATCCATATCAACAAGAATGAAAGAGCATCAAAATAAGTCGATACAAGGGCTTTTGAGATCTTCGACAATTCATATGGATCACCTTCAAAATTCAGTTCACCATATATTAATGAAACGAGGAAAGTATCATGAGGCATAGCACCATCAAGCACCCATGTACAGAACCTACTTACAGCTTTCCAGAAAAGCGGTATTTGAATCAAAGCTCCAAATATGAGTCCACTTATTGTGATACTGTATTTGAATAAATGCAAAAATGAATCTCTAAATTTCAAAAAAACTAGTTTTAATGGAACTCTATCTGGTGTGTCCTCTTTAAACTGTGTTGTAAAGTTGTATTTTTGATGACATATATCACAGCTTGGTTCCCTACCAGAGTGTTTCAACCATTCTTCCAAACAACCTTGATGGATATATTTAATTGATCCTCTACATTTGCACGGATAAAATAGAGGATCATCCGGAGTGGCTTCACCACGACAGATACGACAGGACAGCTCCTCAGACATGTTAATTGTTGTTGGGTATCCGTTCAGTAGTTTGCACTTATTTATATTGTTTCCTCAAAAGAAGGGATTTATGGTTATTGTAATGAATTTTTGATGATCGGAAGTTGACAACCTGTATAACACCTTTATCGCTGAGATTCGTTAGATACCGAATAAAAAAAAAATCAACAATATAAGCAGATTGTAACGATTGCTCTTGAGTGTTCTATGATGAAAGCACACACGCTTTTTCCGCGTTCAGCTATAGCAACGAAAATTGGCCTTCAAGTTGATGAAGCTTTAGATAGAATATCCCAGCTAACGACTGATTTGTATCGGCGCAAAATTGGGAAACTGTTGTGCCAACTTTGTGCTAAAGCGAAAAAAAAACTCATCACAAGTCGCGAAAAAATTCGCGAGCTTACAGTGGCGCGAATTCTGGAAAAATCAAGAGCTGTTGATTATTGATTGTTTAGACATTTGTTCTCTTGTTGTTGCAAGGTCATTATAACGCAAGAAACCATGATCAGAAGACAGCCTACTACCATTTCACTTTTACCTGAGGACGTGATTAACTACGACGAAGAGAAGTCCAAACAACAGCAAAGCGCTATCAACACAAATCAGCGTGGTTACAACCAGAATACCGCTGGTTCTCAAGATACTGTGCTACAAAGACTGCAATCTCTGAAGTCCAAGGAGGAGCGAATTGGTCTTCGATCAAGTAGTAGGCAATAAATGACACTTTTGGGAGAAGTGGACAACTCAAGAAGGGATAAGGCTGTCGACTTTTGGTCCTCATGACATTAAGTCAATCTAAATTCCAATCAATTGTTTGCTAGCCGCTATGTCACCAAGATAATTTCATAGTATATGAGGCTTGATAATTCGGCCATACAGGAGATAGTATACGAAAACGATACTCTATGAGGGCACTGAGAGATTCCCCATCTATTGATTACATGTTGTGATGTATGAGTGAGATACTATATGACTAACAATGAGACTTCATAATTGCTGGACTACCAGATGGGAAAATTGTGACTTTACCGCCTGAAGTATAAAAAAAAATGGCTTAATTCTTTCACCATTATGCTGAGTTTACAGACATTAAGAAATTTGCTTTCGGAAAAAGGCTGAACGAGAACTTGCACCATTAATACAAGGCGAAACTTCAATTCTCCGTTGATCACGACTTCTTGGATTTGATTTGAAATTGGATTTTAAGAACTAAATCACCAATAAATATGTGATGTATAGTAATGATCGTACAGATAAATTGAAAACGTCTCATAATTGAAAAGTAGTTCTGGCCTTGATTAGACTTCACGTGATGCTCAAGTGATTCATGACCTTTAGCTATTTGATGGACTCGCGCCATACTCAGTTCAACTTGATACTTAAATGCCCGGTACTTGATTTAGTTTTTAATTACTACGTGTGTCCATCGCGAAATACGAACTGTCGATGTCCTGTTGATGTTTTCAAAAAAGCATATTGAACAACGAGTGCCTGATGACAATGAAATCAGAAATGTCCATAAACGACTACATTACAACGTGAAATGATACTTAACAATGACTTGAGCTATATTATGGTGATTCCGTGACTTATTCCAACAATAGAACTCGAAAGGGAAGCCGCAATGGTGAAGGTTCAACATAACAAACAGAGCGCCTAGCCAGTTAGACGGGGCGTCAATTTTTTTTTAGCTCTCTGTTTAGAACCTAGGTTTTTAAGCAGGCTCGTTTCACTCCTACGGAACTTGAAATGTGGGAACTAGGGTGATTCCCAAAAATTTTCGTCTTTGTGTTTGTGGTTCTGATGGTTCGGTAAACAAACAAACAATAACAAAGCGGTCTCACTGGAGAAATTGCTACAAAAGAGTTTAGGCAGAAACCTAGGAAGCACAAGGGATTCATTGTCTGCCTAAGGCTAGGCTCATTGGTTTTTAAGATTAAAACGTTGGTTTTGTGTAACTAGATTGGGTTTTGTGTCACTGTGGTTTTAACACAAAGATGCAATTTCCAAAAAAGATAAATAGATGAGCTACTCCCAATTTTCTTCTTCTTTTCTACTCATCACTTTTATGCTTCTCATTATTCCATCATCTCGTCTTCATTGTGATACTACTTCATTCATCCCATCGTTCATTGTGCTGGTGGTTCATCTGCTGTTATTCATTCTTCTGGGAAGCATTTCATCATTTTATTCACATCATCCAATTCATCAGTTCATCGTCTCATTCAGTTCATTCACATCAGTTCATCTCATCATCATTTCACGTTTTGCCGGTATCGTCCATGAGTGTGATCTAGGTTTCAATTTAGCTTTGCAATGGTTAGGGGAGGCACTCAAGCAGCATTGTTTTAATTCAAAGCTTGATGATCATGGGGTTCATGGCCCGTGGTCCGGATACTTGAGGATGAACCATAGAGTTGAATCATAACTTGCCAGGGGTGCATAGTACCTTGTTATGAGGATTCTCAACATTGGGAAACTTTGTTGATATTGAGTTGCTTCAAGATCTGATCATGATCACTCTAGTCATTGCACACACCAAAGCGGTTGAAATCGAAATCCACTACCAGGTTGCTGTTCATCATTCATCATTCATCATCATTCATCAGTCATCCAGTTCATGTTCATTCAAATGCTTCCCAGGGCCCTCATTCGTTGTTGGTATCATTTCAGATAAATCTTTAGTCGAAGATTTTCCAGTTGTTTTAGGTTTTCGGCTGTTGTTCATTGTTCCATAGTGTTAGTGATCCATCAATTATCATCGTTGTTCCAGGGCCATCAATGCTCCACGGGTTATCTTTTCCAGAGTTTTCACTCCACAGGTTTATTATTTCCAGAGTCATTTGGGCTCCAAGGGTTGTCCGTTTTGTTATTATTCTTCTATTGAGGGTTATGTGCGGGTTGAGAGTTTTGCAAATTAGACAATCTACGTGTTTTACGCGTGGATGAAATGGAGTGGTGATCCATATGTCTTTCAACAATATATTCACAGATCCATGGAGGCAAGTCGTTTGATTCTTGTTCAAGGTCTGGTGTGTGACTACAAGTTTGACGAGGATTTGGTTGAAATGTTTCCTTGAATGTTGATTGACATCCTTTGATGGTTTTGGGATTTATTCTGAAGTTCAAATCGCTGGCTGCTTTCTCATTGGCTTTGGCAGGGTCGAATCGAGAAAGCTTTTTGCCAGGTATCAAAATCTTTTGATATGATGATTTGAATAGATCAAAAAAAGTCTAGCAAAACTCAAAACAAAAAACAAGAAGAACAAAAAAAAAACAAGAAGAAGAAGAAGAAGAACAATAATAATACAAATGCATTTCAATTGAAGTTTTTTGAATCATTGACAGTCTATTTCTGCTTGGTCATCAGATCTGTGATAATCATGTTCAAATTTCTATTTTGAAATGTACACAGGTGAGTTTTAGTGGGTATGACTATTCAATTATAGATGAGTCCCACACTGTCTGCTTGATTTGATTAAGCAGTTCGTGCGTAAATGCATTTCTCTCCCAAGCTCGTGAGTGCACCATGAAGCTTGAAATCAAAAAAAAAAAAAAATAAAGAAAAGCTTGATCATATGATGAGGTTTATACTCGGATCATAACGTGGACTGGGGCGTCGATATGTATTGGTTTAGCTTATATAGAATATATATATATATATAGTAGCTGTCATACTTGATCCTCAATATTAATATAATCTGATACATATTTTGATTGGCTTCGGCAAAGTCGAGCAGTGATTGGAGACATAACCACCAATGTTGTAACGCTGTAAAATAATATGTGATATTTGATAACATGGATAATGATTGTGCAGCTTGTTTGTATGAAAGAATTGAAATGTAATCGTGTCATCATCGAGTCAACTGTAGCTGGTCATAATTGCACATGTATTTTTATACATATATATTAATATCATAATTATAAATTAAACAGCTGAATTCGAAGTTCTTTGATCGAAGATTGACTAGCGAGTGGTGTCTTTATTGTTTCCTTCAAGATCAGCTAAGTGTTATAATTAGCTGCCGAACCCGCAATTGATTAAGCTATATTAAAATTATAACACATTAAGACTATCATAACTGAAGAGAATTAAGGATATGCAAAAACATAAAAATTGGAACGTCATTCATACGCATGAAGAAAATTATTACAAAAAAGTTTTTTTCTCTTGTAGAATATCAACTCAGTTGATTCGACATTAATGGTAACATATGGTGTGGATTTAATAGCAGCAGAAGTGAAGTAATGAAGGATTGGTAATTTTGTTTATATCTGATCTGGTACGGTCTTCTTTAAATCATTTGAAGTATTTCTTGAAACGATCTAATACAGACATACTTGTATAATATCTGACTTGACGACTTCCATTTGTATTTTGAAGACTAACCAAATTTTGTTTATCAATTTTGATAGAATTTGCACGAGATCCATTACCAGATTCTGTTGGAGTTTTAGATCCCATTAATGTTCCTGTAGTACTTGAAAATAGCTCATCATCACTGATTGATTTAAAACTCTCAACATCAGTTTTGCCTATAGCAGAAGCATCAACAAACTCATTATCAGAACCTTCAAATGGACTGATATCACCGGCAGAGATATTTGTGAAGGCACTTGTATCTGTATCAGATCTATAGTTTGTTATTGGGGTGATATGATTTACCTTATTTGTTTCTAAATCAGAAGTAGCAATAAATTCTGGAGATATAGGGTTGAAAGATTGATAATTCTCGCACATGGTTGTTGTCAGGTTTTCTTTGTAAATGTTTAAATCTTCTGGATATATGACATTATTCTCAATTCCAGTGGAGTCACGTTCAGTCTTAAAAGTGGAGGTTGTTAACCAAGCGCCATCAACAACATACTAGTACCAAAGTTAGACATTAATCATCTCGACTATCTTCAGATTACTCACTTTAAATGTTATTTTTTCGTTTGGCACTTCTATCGTGGCAAAATATGAGCCATTGTTGTTTTGTGATAATTTTGTTGATTTAGTCCAATTATCAAACGTTCCAGTCACATAAACAGATTGTGCCTCTTTTGATGGCCTGTTATCATAGTTAATACCATGAAGCGCTTTTTTGTAAATTCTTGTATAACTCACCACTCGAACGTAAATAGCGTTGACATTGTTATAGGGTTCAAGTATTTACCGCCAGACTAAAGAAAGCACAAAAAATGGATCACAGCGAATGATTCAAAGTAACAAATAGTGTTGCTTGAGTTGGATCCTTATTAACGGAGTGTGGCAGATATTCACCTTGTGCGTCGTTAACAAGTGGGTCTTAAGCTTTGTTTTGGTGAATCAAGACACCCTTGAAATCCTTAATTTTTCATTCTCACTATCTTTCCCAATTTATCTTGTCCTTAGATTCCCATATCAACTTAATAACAAGTTGAAATTATCCCATGTTAAACTTTATTTGTATGTGTCTGGTTCTGGGTGCCCGTACGGAAAAGGCTGACTAATAGCTTAGGTAGCCTGGTTCTTTAATTTGGGTCTTTTCATTTAGCAGCTAGGGTATCTTGTGTGTAATGAAAGTGAAAGTATGTAGCTATATTCTTAGCAGAATTTGATGTTTCAAGGGAAGTTGTGATCAATCTTCACACCCAGAATATGTGGATTTCAGGACACCTGGCCTCGGGGGTTAGCGTTGAGCGTTTAAACAACGTCTAGCTGCGGGACTAGTTGACCTCCTTTGATATACAAGTAAGCAGTGACTCTTGAGCCTGGACATTCTATGTCAATGTACTTTCAGTTTTCAGAGCTCTAACTTTGCACACATAGTAGCTTGTTTATATTTAGACTAGTAATTAGTTGCCTCAATGGGCGCATGCCCTTAAACCTTCCAGTGCTGCCTCAAAATACACGCATGAACTACCGATTTACAAAAAGGAATATATTCATTATAGCAGTTTTAACCTCATCTTGAACTCATCAACATGTGGTGAAGAACAAACATGCAGATGATATAGGGGCCAACGCGTTAAAATTGGACTGGCCCGAAAGTTGGTGCTGCGATTTGAGATCAAGGTTTTTTATCTCCGTAAACCTTTAGTGGGATCGAAAACGATTACCGCAATAGGAAATTAATTGGACGCGTCAGCGTTAAAAAGCGGAGTTTTCTTATGCAGAAGATGTTTCACAAATTTGTTAGCCCCAAATTTTACCAATTTAACCATACGTCAAAAAGAGACCATTTAAACTAATTGATGCATTCATAGGGCGTTGGTTTTAGTAGTGGATAGTACGAAGGTTGAATTCCAACAGTACAGGCCCCAGGGGATAAATAGAACTTATTGGACATTATTGACCTGGTCTAGCGTTGTGCACCGGTTAATGATACGTGTATGTTAACTAAATGGCAAAGTTACACACCCTTTTATGTAAAAGGGCTTTTCATACTGTAATATTTTATATAAAATGTGCTCAATAGTTCACTCGCGCAAGGTCCCTTCAGAGAATTGTACTTGTAATCAAATACTTCTGCAGCTTTGATTGTTAGTACGTATAATTATAATTATCCGTCGTTGATGCAATAGCCCCTACTTAATAAGCTTAGATCGTTGAAACTTGAAAGTAGTTAAGCATCATGGACTTGATATAGTTAAGCAGAATTTGATGGACTTGATTATTTTGGATCACTGTTAAGCTCACAAGTATGAACTCATACGATAATGATACAATTACTAAAGGTTTAGCTTAAAAGACGTGTTAAAAGACACCACGGAACAATCCAGCATTGTATTATTTGTGGGCAGCTTACCAGGGGGTTTGAAGGTATATATTATTTTGAAGGAAGTTACGCAATTTTTCTCAAATATATATATATGAAGGGTTCACGAGCTCGATAATATTTGCTTGTAAATATACGGTTTTCGACATCATGACTAAACAGCTCAATTGATCTTGCATCAAAATCAATCTGGGATACTATAAATACATATATAGGAGCGCTAGGCAATTGAACGAATTCAGTTAATTAAAGATTAATTGACCACAAATTACTATACAACTGTAGAAAGACTCAATTGGTCGTAGGAATACCAGTATGATGAACATATTGTGGCTGCTATTTTGAAACATAAACATTGGTACATGAGACTACTTCCCATCCATATTTATTGATGGCTTCATAGGTGATATTGTTTGATAATCTATGGCGCTTGGCTCAATCGCCTATTTTTGGTGTTAACGATGTCTATCAACCTTATCCTCTAGATAGTTCACTTTAATCAACGTCGTCAAAGTGGTTCAGCTCAATCTCTACTATGCTCAGGATCAGTGCGTCAGTGCCTAGTACCCATCCAATTGATCAATTGACCTAATGGCTTTTCTGTGTCAAGCGTAAATAAGGCCATATGAAGGGCAAATCATCAGGTTATCACCAGCTTTGTAACTTGTTTACCATAGTTCAATATGGGGCAACCCTATCTCAAACAAATTGCCCTAATTAATTGTTTATAGTGCCCGGATTATACTGTAGGAGCTCTCAGCTCAACATGCACGTCCGCGAAACAATCCCTCCTGCCAAAAAGGACTATAACTATTTGATTTTAGAACTCTTCCAAGTAACTTGATTCTTCTTACTAAGAAATCATTCAATTGATTCCAGTCACTTTCAAACTGTGAAGTACCATGAGTTCGTAATCTATTACACAGAGCTGAGTCCTAACCGTGGAGAAATAGATCAGGCACTTAATTCACCCGATCCCAGACTCCAGACCATGAATGCCACACAACGCATGCGAAGCTTGAAGCATAACGCACATCAAAAATTTATTAGGCCACCATACCAATCTGCAATCCATGGGTCTTGCTTAACTCTTGACAACTAGTCTCACCTCCTACTACATAACATTGAGCTAACCCCTATTATAAGAAGTTTATCAGTTTATCAATTTGTGAAATTGTGGACGTTATCTATGATACAAGGAATATTATGAAACTTGAAAATCCGACATAGTGTATAGATGGCTGTATATTCACAATCTGGTTCTGATGTAAAGCAGGGATCGTTAGTTGATATCAATAATCATAAGCAGAGTTATCTACAACATGTACTCTATATCAAGCACCAAACTTCAAATGCTAATCGGCCATGATAGTAGTTTGCAGTATTGTATAGATAGTGTGGAACATGATGTATACGTCGCGGGTGGTGTTTGAGTATTAATAGATGTAATTACAGTAACGAACCACGCATATAGATCAATTTACATGTATCAAACTAAACCTGGATGTGCAGTCATGAATTTATCAACCCATTTAAAAGAGCCAGTTTAAAGATTGATATTGTGTTTCACCTGAAACTTTTAAGTTGTTATAGATATGAGATAGTGATAGTGATGTGAGCCTAGGTATCAGTCATCTTTAGAATCAACCACAGTTAGATTATGAAATCATTCTAATTCATCTCCGCAATTCGCCTCCAGAGTCCAAATTAAACAGAATAACAGACCCAAATATGAATTACTGCCATCAAGCGACAAGCTGAATGATTTCAAACACTCGGCGAATTACTCTATTCAACTCTTCACAGCTAGGTCATCGAATATTTGGATATATGAGGATTGCTTATAATAGAATCGATCTAGAATTTTAACACCATCTAAAAATACTCATATGAAGCTGGTGAATCCCGCAGATTTGTTCTCAAAATGTATACCTTCCTTGCCTCAACCTAATACCACCCATGTGTCTTGTAGTATCACTAGACTTTGAGGTAACTGGAAGTTCAAGCAAAGTTAAGCCATAATACTCAGGGCAAATTTAGACCCAGAAAATCCGCGAATTTTGATCGACAAGGTGCGTTGTAAATTGTAACGCTAGAGAAGATATAAAAAGGCACTGTATATGCTATGATCATGATGTTTTCAGACAGTGATTGCTTTGATATACATTTTTGGCCTCAAATGTGCTCAATTTGACGACAAAATTGGATTATGGGCATGAAAGAGGCTGGAGAAGTAGAATTAGGGAATATTGAACTTTTCAAGTCCTTGATCCGGCGCTTGATATTCAGCAAAGCCACGGCGTTGAATTATATCCACATATATATAAATTATGCCTCGATTTATACCCAAGAATCTAATTAGAACCCGGCCGATCATCACTAGATCTTTATATTCATATGACATAATTCATATTTATTAGTTGTTTGTTCTTGTCCAGTAGCTGGTTAGTTAAAGGCCAGTCTACTGCTTAACTGGTGACTACGTTCACAAAACGTTATCACGATCGTACATTTCTAAAATTCAGGATGCCGATCGACAATATATAAGAAATCCCAGATGATCATGTGGCAAGACTTTTCAAATCCTAGCACAGCTACTACACCTACGTGCACTAAGCATTGTTTAGCTGCTAATCTGTACACCAGTTAGTAGATCTTATACTCTAAAGGAAGCTATACCCTTGCCTTAACTTGGCTCACTTTCATCGAATTAAATTACATCAGATTAGCTCTCTCCACATATCCAAATTGGCAGTGGGCAGATGGTGTACTTATTAATAGTCCTCGGTTGGCAAAGGCGTGATGTATGAATGTAATAAAGGGCGTTTGTAAATTCGGAATCGTAAGCCTATATGGCCACCTAATCATTTATACCAAATAATCAAGTCCCTTAATTCAGGTACCACAATGACGTTTACTTCCAAACTAAATTGCACCTCTTTGTTGTTTGTTTGAAAGATCCCATGTTCCACATGGAATTCAGCCCTTGGAAGTTGGCTTAAGTTCCTAGATGTAGAAATCTGAAATCTGAAATTTTCAGCGCTGGCCGCAAGAAAAATTTCCATGACAACGGTTTTAACAGGCCTAGGCGTAAATTAGAAAATGGTCAGGGCACGTTTATCTAATAGTATAAGTACTACATATATATAAATATAGAAACTTTCAGGTCCACAAGGACTACGAGGAAGTGACCCTGAGTTGATATGCTTTCTTGCGAAGCCTTGAATAGCTAGCTGATTATAATATTGTTTTTTCACAAATAGTACAGCTATTGTTCGTCACTCAAGCTAAGAACCGGATCATCAACCTTGCTAAGAGATTTGCTCGTAGTTTCTGTAAATCATGTCGATAAATTGGTCCCTTTGGCTGTTCAAACACTGGTTATATACACGCCAAAGTGTGTCCTGAATCCTGATATTATCGAGGGCCCTCATAGACCAGTACTCAAAACCTTGGTCAAGTTGATCATTTGAATATCATACCATCTGGACAGCCTAGAACCAACACTTGCTACCTTGAAGATCTCGCGAGTCGACTTAGCTAGGTCGCTCAGCTAAACTTTGGGCAACGATCTCATGGTTAACTGCTTTGGTCAACCGGTTACCGGCCTGAGAGATGCAATTCAATTATAGATCGGTTCTTACTGAGCTAGTCGATGATTTTTAGTGACCGTGTATTGAATCTGCTGAACATTGAAATACTGATTAATACGTCGTTTCTTATATTTGTACATCGTACGTTCTTTGATACTCTTAATTTCATCTTCATAACCACCAAAAACATATGACCAAGTTTTCTTTATGTGAAGGATCTAGAATCTAGGTATAGACCTACAAACAGAACAGCGCTTCAGTGAAGACAAAAATCAACCTTACTGTTTTACATTAAGCGTTTAGCGCTGTGTGAAGGATCCTGGAAATAATCTGATGTGTGATTATAAAACAACAGTACGTTAGGCGTGAGGAGTAATAGTACATTTTTCACATAGGGTGAGGATCGATTTGACTAGTACTGTATAACAATTCACGATATTCACAGACCAATTGATGGGCTTATTAAGGCTTGTTAATTGAAAACCATTCTTAAAGCACTAATTTGACATATCTAATATTGATCCAAAATAAACCCCAAATCCGTCAAAACTAACAACTGCAATCTATTGGATGCAACTCACAAAATTGATCCCTTATATGCTTGTATTTGCAACTCAAAGCTTATTAACCTCAAGTGATGCAAGTTGTGTTATATTGAAGACCTAATTTTATTTAACCATCCCAAGGTTTCCATCAAGATTCAAAAGCAGACCATGAGACCATGAGTGCACGCAGCTGATACCATGACGCATCAACAATAACGCAACATAGCATGCCATTGAACCTCATATGATACGAATTGAATGTTTCTCTGTACCAAATCATGACTTTAAAACTTCAATGTATATCTGAACGAGCATTTTTATCAACTCTAACACATCAATGGCTTCGTAAACCTGGACCTCCACTGTTTACATATTTTTAGCCTTGAATAGCAGACCAGTTGGCAGTTAGTTTATCAATTGCTCCCCATTTGTTCAAGGATCTGGGTACTGGATCGAATGACAACTTGCCACTTGGTAATTCGACACAAATTTCAAGCCCTGCTGTAGCATACTTTAGAACTTGAGCGTTTCACCGTTTCACACTATATTTGATCGTCCTATTGCAAACTTTAAAGCTGGAATGCTCAGCGCTTGTTCATAAACATAATAGAGCAACAAATAGCCCGTCAAGATTCAAAAGCGTTGGGTTCCCAATTGATTGTCAAGACCGAAAACAACTACTATTTTGGACACTTTATTTATTTAAGAAATCATGCCTTCACCCACTGTTGACCATACTTAGTTCTATTAGATCTAAACCAATTGTATAGCTCGTAGTCAAATTTATCGATGAGACCCGCAGCTTGTTTGACTGGTACAATCATTGGTTTACCTTTGAAATGTGAATCAATCAACATGGAAGCTGAGTTGACCCTTAGAAACAGGGTATATTTCCCAGATAACGGCAACTCATGAGCGCGCCATACTGTTTCTTGTATAGATCCCCTAACAATATCATCAATAATTTAGATCAATCTCTCCAACATAAACAAGCTTGAAGTTGAAACATACGTCCCCTTTGTGTTGATAAACAAAACTGAAGGCAAATCTTTAAGATCCCTTCTAGTCCCCTTTATATATCGGCTCATAACCATAGTCCCTTCATCAAAAGTATTTTGGGCAAAGGTTTGCAATCAAACAAGTTCAACAAGATTATTATTCAGATCCATGAGATAATGCACTACAGATGATATACACTGTTCTGTTCAATAACTAACGATTTAATATGAAAATATGGCAACTGAGTAGAATAGCATGTTTGTACGCGCAATAATCAGGATACGACGTAGAATTGAGTTTGATCAAAGTTTAACCGTTTAACCTTTAACCTCAACTTGATGTACTTCTCAGTATATGGATCAAATGTTTCAACCTTAAACAGGAGTCATGTATAGAAAAAGAGAGATTTGTCGAAAATTTTTGAACTGATCCTTCATATATGACTTGTACCTGTTCCAGGCACGGGAATTACGTTATAATGTTATAATCGTATAATCGGTATATCTATATTAATATTTATGTCTGAACGACGTCGATCTGATCATTAAAATTGGTAAATCGTCTTCGGGATTATTTAAGAGTACGTATATATTAATCTAATGATTATTATCAAGAATATTGAAGGATTGCAATAATGATATATTCATCCAGTTTATCAATTGGTGCCGCAGTACTAAGACTCTAAGAGTGTGCTGAATTATATCTTCTCGACGGATTATAAAATATATACTGCAAATTTATAGCACGAGATGATAGATGTGTGTAAAGTTCAATTGTGATGGTAAAAACAAGTCCACGTCTAACCAACTTGTGATATGCTCAGAATCCAGTAGTACCAATGACAGCAGAAGGAAGCAGCTCAATTAATTATATCTTGATGTACTTTCCCACACATTCATGTATACCTCGGATTATATAAAGAATTTGCACACAAACTCTAATTTCTCTTGGGTATTGTTTAGCTTAAGGTTCAAACTCTAAAGATTATCAATCCTAGAAACGTGTAACTTGTTTCATACAGTTGTAATTACTAGCTGGTAACTTATACTTTTTAAAGTTCATCTTCTATATTTCTTGTTGGCTTTGGGTCTGGCTATACACGAGTCTCCGTCTTTCTGTGGAGGCCCTGAGGGGCTCACAAAATATGTTTCCAATTACTGAGATACGCTTGATGCATGCATCATGTACATCTATTATTCTGTGGTGTGTGTAATTTAGATAGCGCCCATGGTCTCAGGTCTATAAGTTAGACTTAATTTACTAAGACCACGATTGATGAGCGTTGAAAGTGGAAAGATTGAAAGTTGAATTCAATGGACAACTACAACGTCAAGGTTAGAGCTTACAGCTAACCAATATCATTTTGAAAATTGGTCAGATTGTTTAGCAGAGATTAATTAAAATTGTGTTCAACTGGAAATCTTCAATTGAGCAGGCTCTGAGAAACATTTCAAGGGGGGTACTAGGTAGGGGGTCGAATATCGAATGTTAATTTTACGCTAGTAACTTGTAACCTATCTTGTTTTTCATCAACGGTAATAGTCTTCGCATAAATTTCCGATGAGACTTTAATATATATTTTTCAAGACCAGTCGACCAAGGTCAAATCCTTATGTATGTAAACTGAAATATTTTCAAGGCACACGCACACTCTGTATCAGAGAAAGAGTAGGAGAGATATCAACGCATACTTCAATCATACTGCACCGTAATTTAAAGGTGCTTTGAGGTATATAATTACAAAATATGAAACAAACTATCTTTTCAGAAGAAACAATCGATCAATTGAATTGTTCAGGAGTGGTTAATGATCTTGTACCGAGGATTAGTGAAAAGATCGTGGGCACTGGGCACTATAGACAAGTTGGCCGCAACAACGCGTTTGTAGTCCCCGACTTTTATTGAGATACGCTTATATAATTACATTTTACATTTTACGTTTGTCGACAAAATATTACGCTGAGTGTATACAACGATTTCTTCTAACTTATCAGTAATTAAAGGCAGTCGTCGACTTGATCTGGTTTATGAAAATGAATTGAGCAAAACTTGACATGAAAACCTATTTGCAGTATCAACTGAAGAGCTATGGTAGTTGATGTAGTTCTAAACCGATTCAACTACCATCGTATGTATAGATCAGCTTGCCCTAAAACTTCACTCACTTTGGAGTCAACTATACGAAGTTCTAGGTGTACCAATTCGGACGGTGACTACCTGATGTTCAACTTTTATGCTCGATTAAAAGAGGTGTGATTTCTTTACTAGTCAAAACCACATGTACTTTAGCTTTCTATGCCTCATAGTAACCATAGTTATCAACTAAACTTGTACTATTTCTATTTACATACTCATGTACTTTGGAAATCCGTACTGCAGTGTTCCTTTATAAAATTTTCACTTCAACCTACAGCCAAGCCCTCTTACAAATTCCGAGGATCATATTCAAAGACTTTCAACAACAAGACAAGTCCCTATTTCCCTAATTTCGAGATTGACGTGCCCAAATATGCACGCCTTTCTTTTGAGAAGCACATATGCTCTTAATTCAAGATTGGTGCACACTGATAACCATGGTGATGAGGATCTTATTAAAGTTGCATCAAGCTGTAGATACCTTAGAATCTAGACGGAGCATGGGTTGTGCAAATTGTGGGAGACTTGACTTTTCCGATTTCTAGACCCACATACAAAGTTCTTTTTTTTTTCAACCCTAGCTAGTTCGACCACTCGACAGATCTTCAACCTTGTATAAAAACTTATTGAAATCCTCCCGTTTCTCAGATTGAACAAGAACAGCATTTCCATAATACCATTGTGATACTTTTTCAAGTTCATTATACTTTTTCAACAATTGACTTTGTCTTTTCTTATCATCAATCTTCTTAGATTCATCTTGCTACTGTTACTCTACACCTTCCCACATAGAACTACACTATTTGGCTACTATTAAGTTATTAGCCAATATACCTTTAGAAAAACACAGTTCCTAGTCATCAATTGCTAATATTATCCTCATTCTTTGCTCTAAACTGTCATTGTTCATTGTCATTTGTCACCACATTCATTCTTTTTTGATTGCCCTATTTTTTCAAGAATAGTTAGGGTTCAGATATCTCACGAAAAAAATTAAAAATTTGTGACATAAAAATAATTAAAGAAAATTAATTCAAGATCTGGTTTCATCATAATTACAATCATTCAGACTTGCTTTTAATCACTTCTCTCAGTCATTTCAACTCAATTGTCCAAGAGGCCCAATTACATGCTGGTTTTACACTGCTGATTATTTTACATCGATATTCACCTTTCAAGCTTACCTTTTAAGCATTTACAAACACAGCGCTTAATCCATCAGATCATCAACCATGTCCATGTATTCCAACTCGCCAATGGCGCTCAAAAGAAGAACCGTCTCAAGACTTGCAGCCTCACATCCAAAGTTGAAAACAATGGAACAAAAGGCTCATACAGAAGCTGTTCAAACATATATTCCAGATATCCTAAAGCATCTTACAGAATTAGAAACTACAACCAAGATGTCTCCACAATTAATCCAATCACAACCTCAAATCACAGTGGCAATGAGACCAATCTTATTTGATTTTCTTATGGATGTTCACAACAGATTGAAGTTGTCAAGCCAAACATTTTACTTAATGATCAACATCATTGATAGATATTGTTCTCTTAGAATTGTTAGAAAAGATCATTACCAATTGTTGGGTCTAACCGCCCTATGGCTAGCATCCAAATATAGTGATTCCAAGAACAAGGTTCCATCACTTGATTTTTTAAGAGCTACATGTTGTCATTGTTACACAAAGAATCTGTTTATTGAAATGGAATCTCATATTTTAAAATCTTTGGATTGGAACGTTGGCGCTCCAAGTCATGATTCATTCATTGATTTACTATTGAAAGAAAATGCCTTAGATTTCAAACAAGAGAGAGTTAATGATATCAAAAATGGTGCAAACTATTTGTGTCAATTGAGTCAATTCTTCACCAGAATTACATTCAACTATTCTGCATCAATGATTTCCATTGCGTCTGTCTTAATTGTGACCAATTCATTGAATCTGTTCAATGATAACGAATTTGTTCATTTTAACTCACAAACAAACAACAGTCATAAGCTTAACAAGTTATGTACATTGATCTTGAGTGTTGTCAGAGAGAATCCATTACCACCATCATGCCAAACAAAGTTTTTCAAAGAAAACGCAAATAACAATTTGCATACAATCACTGCTTACGCTAATGAATTTAAGAATCATTCAACAATAATGTTTCCAAGTACACCAACATATGTTACACCAATGACGTCTAGAAATTCTTCGACATCATCACAATCATCATCTTCATCTAGTGCTTTATCGAGATCATCAGCTGTTACAACTTTAATGACACCACCAAGTTCAAGTACAGCTTCACCAATTGAACTAAATGCCGGTCAGAATATTTCAATTGATTCACAAAGGTTCCATATTCCTCTTCAAGATTTGAAGATTCAATGTTTACCAAGTTATTCATCGAACTATACCATAGCACCACAAAGTGCACATATGGAAACATTTGAAAGAAAAAGAAGTAATTCATGGGGGACTGAAAAGCATGTTAAGAGGTATTTATCACAAGATGATTTGGCTGCAGACTTATAGTAGTTCAATATCATCACAATCATTTTATCAACTTTAGAGCCAAAAAAAAAAAAAAAAAAATAATCGGAGAGGGAATTAGGAAGAGAGCATACTTGCATCATATCATTAGAAACAAAGGGCGTTTTGATTTCAATGTTTTAAAGAAGAGATAGAAAATAAAAGAGTATAATATTTATTAATCAAGGTCATTGTTTTAATTACGTGGTTTTCTAAATCTTTTCCACCATTTGTGTTTCATTTGATTTTTATAACTTTGTTTCTTTTCTCCTTTTATTTGTCGTTTCCCTTTGAGCTTTGATCCTTTTAGATCTACGTTTACCACTGATCCTTTTTCCTCTCTACCTTCTTTCTATTCGTCTACTATTCATTACCTGAGTTCTTATACGATATCAAAGCTGGTCTTGATACGTTCCTTATTATGTCATTCCTGACTATATAAATTGCTACAGAAATATATTTGCTGATTTTGTCACATTGAAGCTATGTAAGGGAAACCACATTATACTCGTTGATATAATTTACCGAAGGAAAGTTACCTAGTAAGTTTCAAGTACGTCGACAAATCACTATGTCGTATACCCAGGCCCTTGAAGGCGCCTTTAAAGTTTCACCAATCGATCAAGTAAAAGTTGGAGAGAAATTGAGACAGTGTGATCTAGAATACTGTAATTTCATTAGCTTTAAGAACTGGTTATATATGGGGTTTAGTCTTTATGTCTCAAATTTAAAGGGGATCAATGATAAAGATGATTGGTACGAGCTAAAGTCTGTGATTATAACTTACAAGTTACAAGTCTCGAGATGAAGCTACGAGCTACGACTAAACAACTGGACCGCTTTGTGAAGGAGGCATTATTTGCTAAGAAACGATTTGCGAACTTTGAATATACAGTCATAGATCTTCAAAGTGTACCATCATTTCGAACCATACGTCGATTTCATGATCTTAAAATTTAACTGTGCCGAAGCATAGTCCTTACTGGAAAGTTTCCTAATTCATCACAATTAACCCGAATACATCCAATATGTTGGGCGTTCACCTCTTCTTCAAGCATAGTGAAGAAAAAATGTTATGCTTGTTAGGGAAAGTAGATGACAAGGGTGTCAATGTTACATGACGAGAGTAAATCAAATTAAGGGGGAATCATAAAACCATGGCCCATCAAACAAGACATATCCATGAATATTGATTGATTCACAACTCGTGGAATTTCAATAATTGATAATGCTCAAAGGTCAAATTATTGAGCATTCGCATTTCGCATCACAATATTACAGCAGTCACATGGAAATGAAATGTAATTACTAAACTATATAGAGGGGAGATCATTATTACACCAAGCTGGATACTTGAAACCTTGAGCTTAAGCTAAGCTGTGTCTGTGTCTATCCAGTGGCCATAGCTAGACCTGACATCGACCGCTATTTCCTTGTATAATTTCAACTTCTTAAAAAGATTATTGGTACTCTAACTCTACTGGTTTATACTTACGATACGACTGAAACGCCTTGGTAATATATGGACGTACTCCAAACACTACGACAGTAAACTGGACTCATTTTGTGACTACCAAGCTTATTGTAAAGTCAGCTCTCCAGCTTTAGACGTACTAGACTGTCGAATTCTGAACAAGACATTGATCAGCCTTAGTAACTTTGATTTTAAAACTCAACCTGTTCAAACCTTGCAATGTTCCACAAACTGTCGACAGTCTGCAGCCAAAAAATCGACTTGGAGAAAAAATTAGCAGGTCAGCATGGAACCGAAAAGACCTGGAATTCAATTCATCGAACCTGGTGATATTAATAATATAACTGCCTAATCACTGCTTTTCAAAATTGTACACTCGTTTGCATATATAAGGCTCAAATATTTAAGTATTTTTACAGCTTGTCTTTAGAGTTTATGGGGCTTTAATTGTGTCCCGATTCAAATGTTATTTGTTGAATCATATTGATGCACAACACTCAACTTTCCAGCTTTTTACACTCCTCGAACGAGAAGCAATAGGGCCACTTGAACATATTTGAACGTATATTAATAGTCTTTGTGGTCTTCCAACTTTAATTTGAAATATCGTTTGTTTTCGCTGCATGATACAATTGTAATTGTTCGACCAGGATGTTGGTATAACAACTGGACGTTCTCCTTTTCAACAACCTTAAGTTTAATGTTGGGTTACTTTAAAGGGTAATAAATCAAGATCTGAAATACTAATTAACACTTGAACCCTTATAATTCTAGTCTTGATGGTGGGAATTCAAGACACGGAAAGAATCACGGCTAATTCACATTGAAACAAGGAGCATCACATTAAAAATAATTTCAACAGTTCCCCCAAATAGATTAGGTGCAGCTCGAACAATCAAAGTCGAGGTTTCGCTTAATGTCAAGTTTACACATTGTGCATCCGGAGCAGCTACATTTTGGTCTACATGGCATTGAGCTAGTAGTCAATTTCAACTGCTAATTATTAACATGGTTAAGTGATCGGGGGTTTATGTTACAAGGAATCATATGAAAAGTACGAACCAGGTGGATCTTTATAGCTGATCAAATAGAATAATCCAATAGAATCAATTGAATCTGAGAAGCTTTCCCACGACAAAGAAGTGAATCGATGGCTGTACGAGGTATATGACATGAGTTATCCGTGAGTATCGTATATCCAGATATCAACAATAAAATATTATATGATCCGATTCGTGCTCTTGATTATAAACTCGATAAAACCAGTATAGAGTCTCATTCTATGGACACCAAAAACCCAGCTATGCCTAATCGAAGCTATAACAGCATTGTAGCAGTTTTGTGAGAGAGACCTGGGCTTTGCATATCTAAGTCTCTCACCACCCCAGTCAATGGTTAAATGAACCCTTTATGCACCAACAAAGCAACATGCAGCATCAACTTAACCAGAAGACTCAACACTTAACAAAGATCCTTTTAGTCTTAACCTGAAAAAAAGTACATCTCATGATCGATGAATCAACCGGTCAATTTAGAACTGACATGATGCAATGACAACCAACTTGATGCTCAGGAAAATGAATTTTTTCCATTTGACATATCAGACGTCTGATCCAGAGCTCAAGACAAGCAGTTTGACTGTCGAATCTAAATTTGTTAATCAATCTTTAATTAATACAATCCATGGATTAAATAATGCCTCGCTTTATAAGATCGCCGTCAGAAACACCATTATTCACGTCTTGAGGCATTGAAACACAGCTAGTATTGATGCAAGATCTCATTACGATGAAATTGAATCTACATCTTTCAATAATTCAATCACAAGAAACTCCAAAAGACTAAATATAATTATCCATTATAACTAGGTATTGAAAAGAGTTCGTAGGGTTGATCTATCATTACCAATTAAATATACCTCGAGTTGATGTAGACCAAACGATTTTCTCGCTCACATCAATCAGGCAATTTCAATTACAGCTTAAAGAATCAGCTATATTACAGATGCCCATCGCCTCAGCGTAATTAGTCACATCAAATCACATGCCAAAATCTGGCCCTTTCTTGTTGAGATCTCAAGTTCGAGTTAATTGGTGTATTATTCTGTTGAACGTATAAAACAAGATGTTAACACTAGTATAAATAATAATTTCTTCACCAATTAACACCCTAGACTCCCAAGAACCCTGGGTGCCTAGATCTGGGACTTATGCAGTCTAGCTATCTAATCGGACCGTGCCGCGCGAGTGAAAAATTTGTTAAGGAATGGCAGAATATCGGGTATTTAATCGATAACAATGTGAGGAGAAAACGCTGAAAAGAGGGTTCGTGTTGAGATGGTGTGAAGTTCAGCTGAATGGCTTCAGACTTGGTGGTTTAAATTCCCTTCTATTTTGTGTCTTTAACTGACATCAGAACTCAACAACAATAGTACATCACTTAACAGAAATTCAAGTGCTCACTGCAAACGCTGCTTATTTGCACTCTCAGCATCGGCGCACAAATTAATTTTTTTTTTTTTGGACAGCGTCGGAGTTTCGATCGTGCTCTTACCGTTTCTAAGAAAAAAAAATTATTTCGATAGATCTTGGTGAGGAAATGAACAATACAGTTGGTTAAGTTATTGTTGTCTCTAGTGTCGCTGTCAAACCTTCGCCAATTGATAATTTTATTATGGTTAAGAAGAGAACAAGTCACAAGGCAAATGATATATCTAAAAAGTTACAAAAAAGAGGACCGGTGAATGCATATGATGGGTTTAAGGTGTCCTCCAAAAAGAATACGTTAGATCGTCTGAAGTTCAACGATATCAAACATGACGGTTTTGACAAATATGTTAAGCGTCGAGAGCCATTGATAATTGACTGGGATGGTAAATTGTCAAGCTTCAAACTGGAGCATTTTAAAGCGAATAAGATCGCTGGAACTCTAAATTATGATCAACTACTGCTGGTTGAAAGAAAGCATAAAGGCGGGTTTGGAAGTGGAACAGAACGTATAAAGATGACATTTGATGAATTCATAGAGAAAGTCAGAAATGGTGATGACCATTACTTAACCACACAATATGTTGATAATGATCCAGATGTCGAAAGGGATGATGATGAAAGTGAAGATCATGAGGATGGAGACCATAGAAATAATGGAGATGACGATGACAATGATGAAGATGAAGAAAAGGAAGGATTTGAAGGACTTCAAAGCATACATGATGACAATTTCTCCGATGCAGACTCCATTGATATGAATGATATACATGATGATTTTGATGATCAAGATGATAGCGATCAAATATCTGAAACTATTGTCTCTGATAAATTCCCGGATGACCCATTATATGAATCAGAAGCTATCAGAAGAGTCAAAGAATTTGTTCAAAAACCATTAACCAATCTTGTCAAAAGCAATTCATTGCCCCTGAAGATTGATTTCTTAAAAAAATTGATCCCACAACAGGTGAATCTTTGGATCGGTTCAAATTCGAAAAAATCCAAAATAGATTTGAATAATTTCCAATTAGACCCTGATGAACCAGATTTGGGCTTAGGTAGAGGCTTAGTTGATGGTGGCGTTTCTTCAGGGCTACATCATGATCACTCCGATAATTTATACATTGCTGTGGAGGGTTATAAGAGATTCACACTATTTGCCCCAAGTGATGCTGTTAATCTATATACAGTCGGTGACATTAAGGCTGTTCATAGATCAGGTGTTATCGATTATGAGAACAATGTTAGGGCTAAGGGCTGGAGAAAAGTCAGAGATGATGGTGCTTTAGAGACTGAAGTTGCCAAATGGAAATTAGATAATGATGAAAAACTATCAGCAAAAGAAAGAGATGAATTGATTAATTTAATCGAGAAAGAAGAACAAATGCTAGATTACGAAGAGTCCGAGAAGACTGAAAACAATGGTATCAAGGCAGATCCACCTTCTTTCTCAACAATCCCACCAATAATTTTACATCTTGATCAAATTGAAGATTCAGATCTACGTTCCAAAATCACCAAGATGGCACAATCAAAATGGCCAAATTTTTTCAAATGTCAAAAAATCGAAGTTTTCACCAAACCTGGGACATTGTTATACTTACCAGCTGGTTGGTTTCATGAAGTGACTTCATATGGTGATGAATCAAATGATAATATTCACATTGCTTTGAATTATTGGTTTGCTCCACCAAATGACCAAACAAAAATTTATAAAGATGATTATTGGGCTCACGATTTCAAAAGGACAAAAGAATCATGTAAACTATTTAAAAGAGGAATAATTGATTTATGATTAAACAAAAATGTTAACGATGTGATGATTGAATGGTGTTACTGTTTTTATGTGCATTTTTGTAGCTGTTTGTTACTAATGAAGCCCTAACTCATATCATCACACCTGACGAAACATCCATACCTCATTTTCTAGAATGCACGTCACAAAAAACAAGGTCGTGTGTGTACCGGTGCTAAAGTGAAGAGTGTAAATTCCATCACCGCCATGTGTACATTTCAGACTTTTTGTTATCTTCACGTGACTAGGTGCTAAGTGTGGCAATAACAGCTTTTTTGTTCTATTGTTTTCCAATTCGCGAAAGTCCCAATCAAGTCGAGATCGGTGTTGCACGCACTTTATAAATTCGGGAATCAAGGATTCAGGATTCGGGAATCGGGATCCTCCGCGAAATTTGATGATCCATATAAAGTTATATGTAGACTTTACATACATATTACATGATCCAGGAATCCAACCATCGTACTTGAAATGAATATTAGACAGAGGGTTATTGCTCATAAGTTAATAGCATTTGACCGTATGGACCTCGACTTTATTCAAAAATTTTATATCTGAGAGGCACTAGGGCCAATTACGAAATGTGCATAGCGAACACCCTTATCGCGGGAATTTACAAGTCTAGTTTGCTGGAGATAACAGGCGAGTCCCTTTAAAAACTGACTCATCTCCACTGTCCAGCTTATAATTAATTTTTAGCATATGCGCACTCCAAAAAGACATACGTATATCTCCTGAACAGGGGCCAACACAGTATTAGCTCATAAGCAGTCAAAAATCAAAACACCACAGATAAAAACCACAATTAAATTTATAGCACATGCCATCAAAGGGGCTCTAATTTTGTAGAGTGAAGCTTTATATTTCGAATCACTGATGCTCCAGTTGTTCAGCAGACTTGTTGGTCAAGGACCCAATAGATCTGGCCTCTAGGCAGGATTCGCTAGGCGGACGCTACGGTGGGAGCTTCTTCCCGTGTATCTACCAAAAAACTCCACAGAATTCAAATAGCCATATATTAACACAAACAATACCAGCTAGTTATCATTTAATGAGTGCCTCTAGTTCACAGCAATTTTAAACTAGATCCAGTGTATTTTCTACCCGTTATTTACTACGAATACCATGCCTTTTGACTATCTTTACTTTATGACAAGTGTGCGCATACCGTAGACTCTGCTGGAAGAACCGCTAACAAACACATTTTTTCACAAACAATTTTTCTGATACACTCTTAATTTTTTCACAAAAGTTTTGCATACATAAAAGGATATAAAAAATCCAATCATAACAAGATACGTATCCTCTTTACAGAGAATATATACAACACACAGGACTTCTACGGAAAATAAAGATCAAAAGTGTAAGGATTTTATAAGAGCACCCATCCCGAATGACTGTTTAATGTTTTTTCTTTTTGATATATTCATTTCATGGTGATGATGTTGTTGTCAAGATTGAAAACCTGCATATTGTGTTTTTCATAGCAGCTAACTAGCCATTTTCAAATTCTCATGTTTTTAATCTATAGCTCTGTCTTGATCAAACTTCTCAAAAGTTTTTCAGATGACCTAGCTACCATGATTATCAAACGTTTGAAATACGGCGGTTGGACTCTTTGAAAGATCTCACGGTTTTATTGTTCGGTTTTATCATACTTTGATCAATATTGACACATAAACAACACATTCCGATTTTAGAAACATCAAAAGAAGTTCATAAAATTTCAATAGGGCAGATGAGAAATATCCACAAGAACCAGTCAACTAATCGTTTTGAACATAGCAAGAAGAAGATTTCATTATCCTTTTTCTTAGATCACTTTTTTTTTCAGTATCCTAAGGATCTTTATAAATCAAACAATTAGATCTTTGCTGTGAAGCGCTATAGCTGTGTTATAATCAACAATAAGGCAAATCTTATTTAAACCAGTCTTTTCTTTGACGGTGATATAGATTTGTTATATTCAAGTGGAGATAACTTTTTGTGTGCTACCAAAAGCAAATCAAATAGTTCAAACACAATTTAGATATAATCTACATCACAAGTTGCATAGCTGAAGATTTTAGTTAATTTTTTGGCTCCTTTCATTGTGATTCAAGATTAAATCTAGATCCACTTGTCTCTCTTAAGCATGGCATTAGCTAATAGAATCCCAGTGGGTTTCCCGATGACGGATAACACTGCTACAACATCACCAGCTTTTAAGCCTCGTCGCTTGAGTTTGGCCGCTACAGATGCAAAGGCCGGTGTCACTACCAATGTCGAATCACTTCTATCTGAATCTTCATCACCAAAATCAGATGAAGAGATGAAAGAGATGACTCCGGAAAAATCACCAAGTCCAGAAAATTTCAAGGATTTATCACCAACAAGTACTGACGCTACATCAGTAACTTCAAATTCACAAGAGGAAAAACACAGTAGTGCGTCAAGCCCAAAATCAACATCAACCACAAAGAAAAGCAAAGCTGAAAAAAGTGAAAAGACCGATAAGGGTGACAAAGAGAAGAAACACAACAAACCTTCAACAAGGGCTCCAATCGCTACAGGTATTTCCACTACGATCCCGGTTACCGGTGAACGTCCTAAACCAACCAAGCATTCCTCTTTAGATGATGGTGTATTATTTGCTATTTTCGAGATCTTGTCCGATAAAGATGAAGAAGGTAAAGGTATGACTGTTAAGCAAATTTGTGATGTGCTAGTTGAAAGACATCCTGAAATGGCTAATTTATCTACAAAGACATCAAATTTGGTCTCTGCAAAATTAAATGCTTATGTTAAAAGAGTGGAAAAGGGTGAGAAATCACTGATTTACTCTTTGTCAAGGGAATGGGCTGATGCATCACCAAAGAGAATGGTTTATGTCTATCGTGGGTTATTAGCTCCTGATTATTATGTCCATGCTTTAGCTGCTATCGAATCGCAAAAATCACAAGATTCAAAGGGTGAAAATGGTGACGCTGAAGCCAAGTTTGGTGAAAGATTTACACCTTTCGAGTCGTTAAATGATAATAATTTAACATCATCTAATGGTCATGAAATGAAAAGACGTGCAACTGCTTTTGATCTAGGTATCACCAAGCACACATTCACTGATATGCAATTGGACATGAGTTTACCCCAATTATCCATTCCTTACTCTGCTGCTCCTGTTACTGCTTCCTTAGGTGTTGGTTCAACGTTGAAAAATACATCATCCGCTTCAAAGCATTTTGAATCGCCAACAATTACAGATTATGATTTTGATGATATGGATAATTTTGGTCAAGATGATGATGACGATGATGATATCTTTGATGAAGATGCACATATTAAAGTCACTTTTAGAAACAATAAAAGATCAAAATCAATGTCATATCTGTCATCTAAGAAAGTTAGAACTCTAACTGCTGCCGCTGCTGCACCAAGATTTTCAAAAGTTGCAGTATCTCCCTCACCTTCTGCTGCTGCTGCCGCTGCTGCTTTACATGCTGCTGCTTTAGAAGGTTTATCACCAGCTGGATCTGTTGCTTCTGGGACAGGTAGTTCAAAAAGAGATTCTATTAGTGAACCACCAATTGCTGCTAAATGGCTAAAAGCCGTTAGAGATGGATTCTTAACACAAGATATTGAAACACCAGAAGATATATCATTGGCTGAATTGGATTCATTATTAACTTGAAGTTCACAAAGCATTTAACAATCAACCTTTATTTACGTATCATTTAGTTCTCAAGTGTTTTTTAGATCCATTATTTCACATTGCATGAATTTTTTTTTTCACAATTATCTTTTTTTGAGTTTCACAAGACTTTGATCTTATTATTGATGATGATTTGTCTTATTTGTTTTGCATCTTTTTTGTTGACCACTGATTATTGTTTTGGTGTCGAGATATGTCTCACGTATTAGAAGAAAAGGGAGATTTAATGAGATATCATCAAACAATCCAAGATTCAAAAGTTTATTTATTAAATAGAGATGTTTTTGATCATTAATTTTTTTATCAATTTTTTTAAAGACACAACGTTGAATGCCACAGTATGTCATTTGTGCTCAACTTGATGTCTTAATGAGTCATGAGGTTTCATACGATACTTTTTATTTCCTTCTATATACATTGTTATTTTGTTAAATTTTCAGTGCACTTCTCTACCTTTCATCCACATTTTTTTTTAACCTTAGATTCTGTTTATCTGTTTTACTTGATTTTTTGATACCACACAGTCCTGCATCGTTGTCTTTTGAAGAGATTTTGATGTTACAGGTCTTTATGTTGTTGTTCACTTGACCATGAACAATAGAGGTCATATATACACTTTTTTGATTTTTTTGAATGTTT
Organism: Hansenula lynferdii; assembly: GCA_030582155.1. NCBI lineage: Eukaryota > Fungi > Ascomycota > Saccharomycetes > Phaffomycetales > Wickerhamomycetaceae > Hansenula > Hansenula lynferdii. The sequence continues at coordinate 400,938 of JAKTWT010000007.1, forward strand.
TTAACTTTAGGTATAACAATCCATTAGAAGCCTAAATATACAAAGGGTATATAACATATCTAGATGAAGGATGTATCCGCGTATTTGCTTTTCAGATATAAATTGGATAAAGCCACTTGCTTTAGCTACTCCATTTAATTTTACAATTTACACAAACTGCAACGACGATGCTTCAGTGGAAACATAATCGATGCGCTTAAGAGTACCAACAGCGTCTATATATCTATATGGACCCAACAGCTGTTTTCAATACTTCATTTCTGATATTAATCCTTTAAATACCAGATACACCAACCTTTATAAAAGCCAAATCGATAGACACTTCGCGTACATGCTTCCGAAGCACTGAAAATTCTAGCGCGCGAAAAAAGCTACGGAAGCATACTTCCAGACGCAAAATGACCCTGCAAAATTTTTCACTTTCAACAATTTGCCAAAGGAAGATCAGTGATCAGTGAGCAGTATATGAATGTGAATAGCCACAGGGTCTTTCAACTAAACTAAGTAAAACACACGGTAAACAAAACTTTCGCTATAAATCTCCCATTTTTCCCCTGTAAAATCGTTACCGTTTCAAGCACAAAAAACCCGATGTTTTCTAGCTACAAGTAACATAACAAAATCGCGTTAATAATTTGTGATTTTTGATTGGGCCGGTTTCGGTTGAGCCAGGCTTCAAGACGTTGTGTGCTGGAAAATTATTAGCAGTAATTAGATGATGACTTGAATGTTGTTATTTACGTATCATAGAATTTTGACTCGTGTGGTTTTGATATTTATACAGCACTGTACCCTGGAGTTTTGACTTTTGTATCTCGAGATAGCTGAAACTCAAAGTCATCGACACTCATTCATATTCCATCATAATAGCATTAGCAGAAGAAACTGCAGCAAGATCACGATGAGCCTAAGAAGGTTTCTACTGAACGACTCAAGATCTTTAGTCAGATCTTTCAAACCGAGAAAAGCTTCAAGCATACGGAGTCTTTCAACTAGAATAACTACAAGACCTACTTTTCAATCAGCAACAACGTTGTCATCGTCACTAAGAACCCAATCATTCAAGAGAAATGCATCAACTGAGACTTCATTTGAAGAACTAGATGAAGAAACTAAAGAATTGCTCACAGAGGAAAGAGCAGTCGATAAAGTTGATGTTTGTATCGTTGGTGGTGGGCCAGCAGGTCTAGCCACGGCAATCAAGATCAAACAATTGGAATTGGAGAATGAAAATGAAAATAGACAGATTAGAGTTGTGGTTTTAGAAAAAGCTGGTGATATGGGATCTCATATAGTTTCAGGTGCCGTATTGGAACCAAGAGCATTAAGAGAGCTATTCCCTGAAAGTGAATATTATGACGAAAATGGTGAAGGTATTCCATTACCTCCAGATATGGCAACACCAGTCACTGGGGAAACATTAAGATATTTATATCACGATTGGGCAATCCCATTACCAGAACCTCCACAGATGCTTAACGAAGGGAAAAATTACATTGTATCATTAAGTGAAGTTGTAAAACATCTGGCTGAAGTAGCTGAAGAATTAGGTGTTGAAGTTTATCCTTCAACTGCAGTTTCTGAAGTTATTTATGACGATGAAACTGGTGCTGTCAGAGGTGTTGCCACAAAAGATATGGGTCTTTCCAAAGATGGTACTCCAAAAGATTCATTTGAAAGAGGTATGGAATTCCATGCAAGATTGACAGTTTTCGCTGAAGGTTGTCATGGTTCATTATCCAAGCAAGTTATAAATAAATTTAAATTGAGAGAAGGTAGAGATAATCAAACATATGGGTTAGGTATCAAGGAAGTTTGGGAAGTTGAGCCTTCAAAATTTAAAAAGGGATTTATTGGACACACAATGGGGTATCCATTAAGTTATGATGTCTATGGTGGTGGGTTCATGTATCATTTTGGGGATGGACTAGTGACTGTGGGTATTGTTGTTGGTTTAGATTATGAAAATCCATGGGTTTCTCCATATCAAGAGTTTCAAAAGATGAAACATCACCCATTCTATGCTGACGTGTTAGAAGGTGGTAAATGCATCTCTTATGCGGCAAGAGCATTAAACGAAGGTGGTTGGCAATCAGTTCCTAAATTGAACTTCCCAGGTGGTGTTCTTGTTGGTGCATCTGCTGGATTTATGAATGTTCCAAAGATTAAAGGTACCCATACTGCAATGAAATCAGGTATGCTTGCAGCTGAAGAAGCATACAAGATTGTTTCTCAATTAGAAAATATTAAAACTGAAGAAGATGAAGATTTTGACCCTGAATTACATGAACATTTAAACGAACCACCTATCGATTTAGAAAGTTATCAAGAAGCTTATAACAGATCATGGGTATATGAGGAACTATACGAAATTAGAAACATCCGTCCTTCATTCGGTACTGGATTGAAAGTGTTTGGTGGTATCGCATACTCCGGTATCGATTCATTATTTCTTAAAGGTGAAGTTGCATGGACATTCCATCATCATGAATCAGATGCCAAAATAACTAAACCTGCTGACCAATATGAACCAATAGATTATCCAAAACCTGATGGGAAATTATCTTTTGATATTTTAACTTCCGTTTCAAGAACAGGTACTTATCATGATGAAAATGAACGTAATCATTTAAGAATTCCAGACCAGGATATGGAAAAACATACAGATATTGCATATGAAAAATTTAAAGGTGTGGAGAATAGATTTTGTCCAGCTGGTGTTTATGAATATGTTGAAGATGAAACAAGTGAAAAAGGTGTTAAATTTCAAATTAATTCACAAAATTGTATTCATTGTAAAACTTGTGATATTAAAGTTCCAACGCAAGATATCAATTGGACAGTTCCTGAAGGTGGTGATGGTCCAAAGTATGTTATGACTTGAGATGTTTTATACCTAACCTGTATTATATATTTATTTTGTACTATAGCTTTTCATTAATCATATAATAATATATTAAACAATGCATCATAGAAAACTTACAATATTAAGTATAGTAAACAGGCAAACTCCATCTCATTAAATCATGATATATTATATAGTCCATTATAAAATTCATACATATGAATCTTTAAGTCACCCAAACATTAAGCACTTTATCACCAACTTCTTTCATCATCTCTTTAACTAAAGACCAATCTTCACCACTTTGTATAACAATGAAATCACCATCTTCATCTTGATATTTAACTTTACCTTTCATTGTACCACCACATTGTTTAATTTTTCTTTCAATCTTACCCAAGAATTCATCAATTTCAATATCTAATGGTGTCATTAATGTGAATAAATCTTTTTCATATTGTAATTTAACAATAACGCTATTATTTGGTAATTGATTTTTATAAGATTCTGATATCGATCTCTTGGTACCTTGAATAGAATCTTGTGTTGATCTTCTTGTAGCAGGTAAAGGTGGAATTTGCACTTCAGATTTTTGTCTTTGATGAAACTGAGGTAATGAACTGTTTATAGTGGATGCAGTCTCACTATTTGATCTCGATAAGTATGATGATCTATTACTTGTACTGAGAGAAATCCCATTTGATCTTCTCTCTCCAATAGCAAAATTATTTAGATTCGAAGCGTTTTGTTGATTTGTGTCATCTTGTAAGTTAGCAACCAGTTTCCTTATACAAGCTTCCCAACTTGTTCTAATTTCTTCATTTTTGAATTTCATCAAGAAACTTCCAGTATCTTTCATTCCTGACCATGAGATATTTAGCAGATATGGGTTCAATGCACTAATGTTATAGATATTGGCAATAGAGATACGTCCTTTCAATTCTAAGCCTAATACCTCTTGTGCTTGACTTAGTAAATTAGTTTGTGATTTTTTCTTTAATGATGCAATTGATGATTTCTTTTGTTGTGGCAGAATTTCTTTGAAGAAAATAATTATATTTTCAAACAGATAGACTTGAAATTCTCGTTCCTCTGAAGATTTTGAGTTATCCTTAACTGTAACCTTATCAAAATAAAGTAGTTCGCCAAAACTATTAACGTTATATCCTTTCCAATCAACAACTTTATCATAAAGTTTTTTCAGTACTTCAACATTTTCAACGCGTCTTTGATTTTCATTTATATCATTAGCAATTTTTTTGGAAACATCTAAAGCTAAGTTTAATTCTGCAAAATTTGAAGATTGATTTGATATTGAGCTTTGATCTGTGTATTTGATCAATTCTTTCAACAACAATGGATATTTACAAAGTCTTTGTACAGGTTTGATCAAAAAACTCTGCAATTCTAAATCATTCCCAATGATGAAGTTACTGTTTTTCAATCTCATTGAAGTTGAGTTTATAAAATCTATAGCAGCCTTTTGACCAATTGACCAAGGTTCGTATGATTTGAAGAAACTTTGTGCATGTAGGAAAACTGATCCAACTCTCTGATATCTTGTATCAACTAATTTGTTTATCTCTAATGAAACGAGAAATCTTCTTTGGAAATCCAATATATCATTTAAATTAGGGAACAGCATGTATAAATCATCCGACGATATAATGTTTTGATCTAATAATTGATCTTTATATATCTGTAGAGTCTCTAGATCATTCACATATTTTCTTTCGGTTTCAACTAATTCTTTCAAAACTTTTGATCTGGAGTCTAATGGTGCTGCTCTATTCAGTTCTTCGTCGTTGTTTAGCTCAACTTGTTTGAAAACGTTTGGAGCCTGATCAATAACTTGATTTATGACTTTTATAATCTTTATAAGGTCCTCTGTATCATTTGAAAACACGTTAGATATCGTAAACAACTCTGAATTTTCAAAATTCAAATAATTTTTGCATGCTAATATGAAGTCATAAATAGATTTTTTACAAGTCTTCATATCATCTGATGAAATAACAGGCAATGAATAAGCAGGTTTGATCAAATTGAAAATAGCACATAATGGAGAGCCTTGCTGGAAAAGAGTCCATAGCTGAGTAACTGGATCACAATTTACCGTAGCTGGTAATACACCTGCGCAAAAAGTTCCAATTGAACCAAAATTTGACCCACTTGCCGTAGAATTTAATGGGGAATGTGGATTTGAACCTGTTGATGTATTTGGTGAACTTGAAGGGATCTCATCACTCGTACTACTCAGATTTGAGAGTGCACTTACTCTAAAATTTGATGATGTACCGCCATTGGAAGAATTGAAACTGTGATGATTGTTTGATGATCCATTTGAAGATGATTTTTGTGATAATAGTAAAGCCTGATTCTCTGATAATACCTCAGCGCTTGAATAAGCCAAATTTAAATATGGTTTCAATTGAGGCACGCTTTCCAATCTCCTTTTGAGCCTTAGACAAATGTAATATAAAGAATCGTTTGAAGTGACCTGTTTGTTCATCAGCATTAAAGTGTTGTTATTGCCAGCAACATGAACACCTCTTAGTGATGGATTGGCCCCATTTTCCATTGGTCCTCCGATGGGCGTGGATGGATATGCCACTGATGATGATGGGCTGGGTATACTGACACTTCTTTGACTTGTATTTAGATTGTTCAACGTCTTAACTGTAGGCACTGTTTGCGACGAGGAGGTCCCCGTGTGTTGGATGGGTGGGAAGACCGCCATTGTGTGGAGTGGTATTTGTTGGTGGATCAGCCGCTCAAGGGTCAAATGCTAACACTCTGTACTCTGAACGTATACCTTCCTAACAACCTGTGAAAAAATCAAGTGTGAATTTAGCGATATATATGACTTGGAGTCGGATGAAAAGCTAGACAGCCGTGGAGCTTGGATTTGTGATGCCCCGTTTCCTGTTTTGAGCTCGCGTAGGGTGTCCAACTGAGTCTGTGTAGAGTGGTAACAGTGTGTTGATGTCTGCGATTCACGTTAGGTTATTTTAAACCTGTTTTTTCCTACAATTTTAAAGAATGCGTATCGAATCTGTGCGGCCCCGACCGGTCGCGGGTAGTTAAGAGTGTTGTCGGCTGAGAAGTTTACCAGAGTTTATTAGAGAGGATTCAGCACTAAGGACGTGAGCCAGGTGGAGCAAGGCCTAGCTGGAAGTGGGTCACTAGAGACTGCAGTGATGCTTATATGATGGGATTGCTAGCTATCTACTGCGCTGGCCGGCAATCCCACGATCTGTTTCTTCACAGGAGGTATCCTATTGTTATACCGATAAACAAGAACAATAACATCCAACATTCCACAATAATTCAAGCCCAGAAAATCAGGCATATCTGATCTAGACATGATATGTCTACACGTTCCACTGTGATATCTATCGATACACTGGTATCAAATATATACCATGCAGCATCTTTCAACCACCTTGTAGTAGTTATAAATACCACATCATCTCGCCGATAACCTGGATTCTGTGTTCTTGCAGTGCACTAAAAATATCTGAGTAATTCAACTTTGTCAAATCCAGAAAAAGGCAGAACATCAAATTTTCAAAAAATTCGCGAAATTGCCAATTTTTGATTATGTAATTCTTTCCCAATGCTTACGTAACGTATCGGGGAGTCTGGAGTCTGGAGGTTGTTAACTTGTATGTTACGAACCGTGTGATATTAAACAAATCCTCATGAAAAGTTTGTTCACAACGGCGGATGCAACAAAGGATTAAAGAGGCCAATCGCGCATTATAGAGGATGGTTTACATACCGATTGACGAGAAAAATCAGTCATTAACCACAATAAAAGTCTTGAAACTAAGGAAAAATGAATACAAAAATAACTTGATTAGATCATTTGAAATTACAGGTTTTGCATTCATTATTTTGTTATATTTGAAAAACCTTTCATTCATACGGTTCGCCCTAAGACTGGGAATGCATAGTTTACTTGCCAATCCATTCCCCAAAGATGTACGATTTCAAATAACAGATGTTTCCAAAAGACAAATCACAAAAACATTATTCGATTGTTCATTATTTATAAATGTATTGTGTACGGTGCTTGACTTGATTGTTGGTGTACCTGATTCAAACTCTGTGGAAGATGTTTCAAACTATGTTTATGGAAGCTTAACATTACAAATCATTGGTGATAATAAACAAAGTTCAAGACTGATGTTTTTATATTTCAACATATTGATAACACTAAGTCAAGTGTTTTTGTTATATTTAACAATGATTTTAAATGTTAATGAAGAAATTAATGAACAAAATCAATATGATCCGGAAACTATGACTTATTCTCTAATACAAATAGAGGGAGATGGCTATACGGGATTATCAAATGTTGCCAAGTTTTCTCCAATTGGAATATTCAAGCAGGTTAGTTCTTATTCATTAACTTCGGGAACAAATTTAGAATCAACAAATGATTACATGGGAAACCGACTAAATATGTTTTATGAAGCTTAACCTACAACATCAATTTAAAAAAAAAACCAAAGTCAACTTTTATATATATGGATCTCATTATTATATATATTACATGCATTTTAATTTCTCTATAAGAAGTGATTATACTAACGACCAATTGGACAGTTACGTAGATAATCAGCCTTGTTTTTCAAGATTCTAACACTCTTAAAGAAAATCTCCTCTGGTGACATTGCACCTGTTGATTCAACGTTAAAAATGAAATGATCTCTTTTTCTACCTAATTTCACTTTACCATTAAATTCTTCATGACGTAACACTTCTCTTGATACAGTATCTCTTCTTGGATCTTTAACATAAGCTTCATCTTTCTCATTTAAACCAATCACTCCACTTGAAAAGCATTTTTGAAATCTTTTGGCACTATCACCTTTAATTGGTTCTTTTATATCAATAACTGGTAATAATCTATATGATGCAGTGGAAACTGGTGAAAATTTGGCGTGATCTGATCCAACACCTAATATACAATGAACTCTTAATGAAATTTCTTGTCCTGGTCTTAGTTTAGCCAATAAAATATCTGGATCTGCTGGTTCCACTGGTGTTTTGAATTGTTCTAATTGATTCCCCTGTGGTTCAAACTTTAAATCACGAGCATAAATTGAACTATTTCTATATAATTCTTTTGGATCTGTAGAATTCTTTGGTGCATGTGGATTTTTGGTACATGATACATCTAATGTCAACACAACAGTGTTAGCATCCGTGAAACGATCAGCTTCATCAACTGATGTATCAATCCAACTTAATAAATCAGGATCAACTTTTAAAGGAATTAAACCTATACGATGTGATAAAACTTCATCTTGTATAACTGAAGTATTGTTGAAAATGTAAACTTGTTCAGCAGCAACTGATGGCACTTCGGCAATCATTATACGACGGAATGCATTGGCTATTGATGTATCTATATTTATAAGATCAAAATTGGCAACTCTTTCACTAATTGATGAAATATTAATATCAAAAGTCTTTTGAAATTTATCTAAATTCCATGAAAAATCCTCTTGTGAATTATGATAGCCTGGATAATCAGTGGAGACTGTGTTAGTGACACGATCGTGCTTTATATGCACAATATTATCAACCATGATGAGATTGGGGTTTGAGAAAAGCTTTTGAAATCTTCAATATCAAACTGTACCATACTTTAGGATTATAAATTTTAAATTTTTTTAGAAATTTTTCTACGCAGCTATCGATTGCCGGGTGATCTCAGGTATTTCAACCGCGGGCCGTAGGTAAAACCTTTAGTGTATCAATTGACAAGGAAACCCATAGAAAGACAGTTGAAGAGAAACCAAGCCTGCTTACTGGGTATTTTGCAGTGCATTTACCTCTTTTGCCAGTTATTACTCAATGAAATACAGATCTTATTCTTTTTGATCTGGCTACATATCTGTTTTTTGGCACAAAAGCAGATTATATGGTACACGCAACACCATCTTTTTTAATCAATTTAAGTACTAGATATTTAATTATTTTTGATAACTGTACGATTATATGTAGATTTTAATGGGCTTTAATAAATTAAATCTCATGGATATCACGCTGATGTGGCTAAGAGAGCCAATATAGATAAAATTAATTAATTATAAAATTGTAAATTTTTAGAGCTAATTGAAATGTTTTCTATTTATAGTCAACTGTAGGTCCTCAAGCTTAATCAAATTTAATTCTTAATTTTAAATTGAAAGTTTTAACCGTGCTTAAAAGCTTTTTAAGTCTCAACTATATGGCATGAATAGAACGGAAAATGTATTTTTGAAAGTATTTTGGGTTTAGTCATTGATCTAAGCTTCAAAAATTGCTAGTTTAATGTAACAGTTTCTTCTCGGCCGAGATAATTCTCCAATCTGGATTTCGTGTCAATCTATGCTTAAAGGCATAGTAAGATTCGCTAGAGTCTATATTAAGATGTTTAGATAGAATACAAAATTGTATAAGTTATGAAAAAAAAATCGATCATGTACGTTTAAGATCGACGTGCTAAGGTGTACAGTAGAATTCAACTCAATCGAGCTAACAATTAGCCTTGAAATTATGAATGAGGGTTTTCAATAAAAATTCAACCCGGTTTACTCTTAGTATACTGAGCTTCAAAATTATAAGATGATGTATTCAAGACGATGACTAGTATATTACAGAAAATCGAATCCGCAAAAATTGGTGAAGTGATGGAAACAATTTGAAATATTATATTCGATCCATGATCTGCATATCTGAATTATAGATTAATAGTTTCTATGTACTGTTATCAATCAATACAATTTAAATGAAGTTTGATGCTCATTATTGATGGAAACTCAATCAATTTCATCAAGTTGAGTATTTAAAATACATCTCAATTTTCGGACATCAAAATGTAGAATAATTTCATGAGCTTGTAAGATCACTATCAAAGTGAAGCAATGAAATTACACTTTTTGTATTGAACTCAGGGTACGTTATATCAAGGTATCATCTTTCAACTATCTAGCCTGGTATACCACAAGTTCAAGAAAAAAAGCATACAAAAAAAGAGAGTCATGAATAGCTTTTTTAAAGCTATAGATTTTAATGTTATAGGTTAGGGGTTAGGGGTATGTCCATCATCCACCAATATACTCATGAAAAGCACAAAAAAATTCAAAAGCGGCAAACTTCAATCTATACTGAAAAGGTTAGTTGGATCTTTTTGCAGTATTCATTATTATTAGAGCCATCAAGATCATTCATGTCAATCTACAATTAAATTTCATTTAAGCAATATTACATAGATTCATAAAAATGTTATATAAAAACAGGGTACATCAAGCACACAAATTAATTAATGAAAATCCATTTAAAAATATATATCGAAAAGTCAAATATTTAAACTTATGATAAACCAGTCTATTCAACTTGTTGAACTTGTGGCTTATCATCCCATTCTGTATTAGTAACAGCCATTCTATGATGTTTATGTAGAGGTTGTTGTCTAACAATATTCTTCTTTCTAAAGACATATTGTTGAACATTTTGCCACATATCAACACTTTGCCATCTTGCATGAACAAATAATGGAACATCAAACACTTCGTCCAATTCCTCCAAAGTCAATGATTTAGTTTCAGGTAAGAACCACAAGACTAAAAAGAAACCAACTGCATTCCAACCAGCATACCAACCAAAAGCACCTTGTGCCTTAAAAGCATCCAATAATGATGGCCATGTAATAGCCAAGACGAAATTCCAAAACCACAAGTTACCAATCATGATGGAAGTACCCAAAGTTCTGATATATAATGGGAAACATTCAGCAGTATATGGGAATGTAACAACACCTGAACCAAATGAATAGAAAATCGTGAATAGATAAATACCTAATGTAATTGAACCAATACGACCATCTGGATGAGTTTCTTTATCAATCCAAAATGAAAACCCAGTAAGGAATAAAAATGCAGACATTAATGGGAAAGTCATCAATAATAAAAACCGTCTACCATAATGATCAATTGTGAAAAATGCAGGTAATGCAAAAATTGTATTTAAACAACCAAAACCAACAGAGGCACCCAATGCAGAAATTTCACTAAAATCAGCTTGGACAAAAATTGAAGATGAATAGTAAGCAATAACGTTAATACCACAAAATTGTTGCATAAATGTAACAATAAAGGCACCAATAGAGGCATTTCTATTTCTTCTAACTGTAAACAATTCTTTAACTTTTTTAAGAAATGGAGCATCAAATGATTCCTCCTCTTGTAACAAGACATATTGATAAAATAAATCTCTTGCAGCACTAATTTCATGATTACGAATAGAACGTAACGAGTCATAAGCTTCCAAATAACGACCTTTACCCATTAACCAACGTGGAGATTCTGGGATGAATGGGATTTGGAAAAGGGCAATAGTAGCAGGAATCATTGCAGAACCCAACATAATTCTCCAATTTAATCCACCACCAACGTTATGAGCTGGGACATGATAAAAAGCCAAACAAAACACATAACCTAGAGCAATACCTGCAGCTGTAAAGAATTGCCACAACATTGCTAAAGCACCACGAATAGGAGCAGGAGCAGCTTCAGAGGCATAAACAGGTACAGTGGCAGATTTTGGACCAATACCAAAAGCACCTAAACAAGCTCTTGCAATAAATAAATGATACCAAGTATTTGTGAAACCTTGCCAAAAGACAGTTACTGATGAAACAAAACATGACCAAAAGATAACTTTTTTACGACCCCATCTTTTATTTGCAGGATCAGTAATAAAAGTTGCAACAAATGCACAAAATAAATATGGAGAACCATTAACTAAACCTTCCAACCATCTTGAACGTTCATCATCATCACCAATACCCATATAAGATGGATAAAAAAGTAAAGCACCATTAATAACAGATTCATCAGCACCTTGAGTAGCAGCGGCAAGAGAAATTGAAATGATAATTTGAATTAATTTCCATGGAATTTTCCAAGGATGATGAATTTCATTATAGATAGCCTCTTTTTCTTCATCACTTAAAAATTCCATACGATTATAACTTTTTGGATTTCTAGCTAAAGCTGCACCACGAGCAAATAATTCTGGATCTTTTAAATCATGCTTTATACAAAAATTTCTACCCATATTCATAACTTGTTCCACATCATATTGTGTCAAGATATTGTTATCTTCAATAGGTGCAGCCCCATCATCTTTAGAAGATGTTGATGAAGTTTCACCTTTTAATAAACCACCTTGAGTAGCATTATGAGTAGATGCCTTTGTCAGATTGTCATCTTCGACATGGGCAACGTCTTGTCCTTGTTTTTCATCAATTTGTTCACTCATATTGTTGATGTATAAATTTTTATTGTTAAAGTAGTGTTGTAAATAAACATGGGGAATTCGGGGGATTAATAATGATATTTATACATTTTAAATTTCTCCATGTCTTCTCAGCAAATATCCGTGTCCTAAATTGGGTCAACTTTGAACTCTATGTAAGTTATGCTAATTATTCCACGTATTGAAGATCTGAGAAGGCGAGTTGTGAGCAGACTGAGAGAGGTGCTGCGCCTACCGGCGCGTGCAGCGCAGATCTGGAGGAGTCTGGGGAAGCCAGGCTGGAGCTAGGGAGGAGCCAGGGAGAGAATGAATTAGGCAGAGAGTGAGAGAATTAGGCAGGGATGGTTAGAGAGAGAAGGGGAGAAGTACAGGGTGATAGATTCTCAGTGTTGCCATCGTGGTCATGGTGCTTGTTGATTATGACTCCATGGTGTTGATGGGTCTAGTAGGAATCACGGATACATTCACTTGGAAAACGCCCAGAACTGGACAGCAACAAAAGAACGCGCTACTCTTTTTTTTTCCCACCATGTCATCTGTTATCGCCAACTTCACCACAATCGTAAAATCCCCGGCAGTCTAAACTTTAGAAGTGTCACAGGGGCTGGTTATCTTTAGAGTATAATTGTCGTGAGGTGTGTGCGTTGTAATCATACGTCAAATGAAGCTATTAACAACATACGTCAAATTAAGACACTTTGGTCATCTAAACACCAAGAAACTTTAAACCAAGAAAGTAAGCTTCACGATTGCTTCATTACACTATCCGATTCCTTGGAGATATTATTTCGGTTAGTATATATAGCCTATTAAGGCCACGATGGAACAATAAAAATGTATCTAGACTTATAAAGTATAAAGTTATTGTTTTCCAACGATGACTAAATCGATGACATCTACGAGTTATTCGTGTGAGTTATCTGTGGGGCCTTTCTCCATCTTTTCACAGATTGATGAGCGATTTTGTAGATTTATTGCTATCATCTACGGCGCTTTTTAGTTTAGGTTCAATTTCCGGAGTGCATTTTCCCTGATTTAACCCAATTAGTGCAGATTTCCAAAGGGTCACATGAAGTTTGAATAGAGAATTAGGCATTGTTTAAACAACATCGATAGGATGTTACAAAGAGATTTAAATTCACCCAATTCAAAATTCCAACTGACTGAACTCACAAACAAATCTGTCAAGAAGGCTCCATCAAACAGTCAATGTGCTGTCAAAGATCTACAAGATAAGAATAGTTAGGTAAAAAGATCGCTATGCAAAAAAGGCATAGTAAGGTTCGCGAGAGTCTATATAAAGATGTTTAGATAGAATACAAGTATAATGAA